>JAPDOI010001433.1:0-180990 GCA_029168955.1 Aplectana chamaeleonis
GTGCTTAACCACCGGAGGTCGAGTTGGCGTGACGCACGCGACGAAAAATCTGCGGCGCGCGCGTTTTTAGCGATTGGAGCACGATTATACACTAGATCAAAATCGTATACAGGTGAGAGAATGTGATATACAGGCGAAACGAAGTCTTTGCTCTTGCTTTTAATACATTACAGACGAGCCCTCGTAAAGTAAAAACAATGCAATACGTGGTATAAACACTAAATTTCACACTTCTCTAAGGTTATATGAACCAGTCTAAGCTCTTCCTATTACAGAAGCAACATCAATAATCAAGGGATGGTTGCACATATAAGGTGGAGTTTCTGAGATGCAACTTCGATATGTTCAAGGGGAGGACAGTGCTCCAATATTCCATACTCAGAATCTGCTAAGTGCCCTTCGTGATATTCATACAGGAGACGGTAAAAGTGGACATTTTACAGCATAGCCAACAGAAAAGTTGGGCGTACACGAATGACAATTCTTCAGGGCGTTCAAAAAATTCTCGGATTGAGCCTAAACCTCGTTTCTGGGGTTTGTTTTTGGGTGCTAATTACGAATCTGAGGCCCACTTGTCAATATTTGAAAATTTCATCTGACTCGGTCCGCAGCTTCGAAGTGGGTGAAATTTTGCTGCTCAAACGCGACTTTTGACGATTTCGAGAATGTTATTGATCAAATCGCCTCAAAACTTGTACATAGGGGTTATTCGGGCTGCCCCCACACTCCAAGTCTGGCGAGGAATGGACCCTAGACGGTTCAGCGCCCTAAATAACAATCTAATTTGAATGTTTTGCGTTAATTCCGGATTTTTTTTCTGAACGCTCTGAAAAATCCCTGATACTTTACTTTTTTGTGACGCAATGTGAATGCCATTTTTGGAATCCGCGCAGTTAGTTATGTAGCCAATTTCAAGCGCAGGTATTTTATTTTCTGGTCACAGACCTACAGCAACGACAACATGGTTTTCCAAATCGCCACCGGAAGATGACAAGCCTCCTTGTAACAGAACCCACGAGACCAATCTTAACAGCTGTTAAAAACTAGTCTATTGCTCCTCTGCTGTGCTCGGTTTATCTTTTCGAGACGGTCTCCCTCACTGTCAAGTAGTAGAATGTGAAAAGCATTGAGCGAATAAGGTAATATTGAATGTTGTCTAATGAATCGTTTTTCATGCTCTTTCTAAGGCAGTGAGGCTTAGTCCTCTCAAGAGCTCAGAGATTACGAGTAATACTGAGCTCTGAAGGGTAAGGGGTGTAGTTCATGAGGTTTTGCTCTGCAGAAATGTTACTCAAAAAAACCATCAATCGAATCACCCAAGTTCCGCTTTCTTGTCTATCCAAGTTGATGATGTTGCTAATAGCGTGATTTATTCCTAAGAAATCCGATCTCATATCTAGTTTTCTGAGGTTGAAAATGTATCGAACTCAAGACGGACTGTGATGATGGGAGAAGAATAATCAGACTTTCTGCTAACAGGCAGGCTAGAAAATTTCCTCTTATAGTTCTAGGACTGATTAATGACGGTGGAATGACCTTGCATGAGTGGAATCACTTATTTGAGAATTAAAGAAGAAAATGTTCTCCTTTAAATCAGTTCAAAGGACGTTATTAATGGTCTTTTTCTATACACTTTTAGCCTCCTCATATGCTGTTGAGATTGGTCTCGTGGGTTCTCACAGTGATGTTGCTTCTGAAATAGGAAGAGCTGAGAGTAGTTTCGCCTCTTAACCTTAGAGAAGTGTGAAATTTAGTGTTCATACCATATTGTATTATTTTTACTTCCCGAGTTTCGTCAGTAGAGTATTAAGAAGAGCTTAGGTACACGTTTCGGCCTGTATATCACATTCTCTCGCACATACGGGATTTTGCTGAGTGTATTAATCGTGTGTTCCAATCAGACAAACGCGCGCGCCGCAGATTTGCGTCACACGCGCCCGCGCCAGCCGGCCTCCGGTGGTTAAGCACTTTCGACAATCTAGTCCATTTATATAGAATAATGTCACTGAAATACGACGTTTTAATGCGTTTCTCGCCATTTTTTTGTAATTCTGGTAACACTTGGAGACCAAGGCATTGTTTTGAGTGGAAAACGGGGACAAAGTCATCGTGAACACTGCCTCTTAAGTTGTGTTCTTAAGAGGTGACGAATAATTCGTCCACCTCACCTCCAATTCGAAGCTTTGATAGGCAAACCAAAATTGAATTCGCTATTCTTTGAAGCACTGAAAGCTGCCACACGCACATTGAGTCTTTCAATTCCTCCGGGGCCAAAATCGGGGAGAGCACTCCTGCGGACATGGACGAGTCACACCCCCCAGCCGCCGTCACGGTTACGTAGCTGCGAGTTTCTCATGTTTCCGCCTTTTTGGTCCATTATGGCGAATCCATCATGTTTCTGGGTAAAACTTTTTCTGCAACAAACTCTACTAACTCACCAAGGATAATCAACAAACACCACCTCAATTGTTATAGTTTCAAACTGAATTGGTGATCAATTATAGGAAACGAATATGATATTGCGATAATAGAAAATCTTCAAAAAGGGCTAACAATTTTCCAACAGACACTAACCTTTGAAAAAGAAATCCCATTCCATTTGTGGAGCTTTGCAAGAACAACAGATTGGCCGCATTGGTGGCTTGTTGGCAAACCAGAAGTCATTCTACGAAACAATAGTACAGCTTCTGATAATGAAATCAACAATGAATGCGCAATGTACTCGACAGAAACACTTCTCTGTCATTTTATCGGCATACTCTGCGGACCAATTGCGGGTACATCCGTAACTCTACGGCCGGGGTGGTCCCCATTATGGTAGCGCGGGTGTCCGGATCGGCGGATACAGGCGTTCCGAGCCGCACGCATCGCTTCCTCTCGCGGGTGACCTGACGGTTTGCGCGTAAAAAGCAGTTGCAGGCTTTCCTCCCTTGTACATTAATAGATTAACAAAGGTGTTTGTGAACTGCTTGTTCTTGAACCACTGAACAACTGAAACGTCTCCATCCAATTTTCACATCCCAATGCTGCTGTGAAGACAAGAAATGCCCAAAAACCTTTATTTACAAACGAATCCACACACCATTTCAGTTGGAATTCAAAATCTATTCGAATTCTTTCAATATTATGATCAATTATTCATTATTGAAATTATACAGCTACCAATATCACCACTGATCGCTACTGCCACATTAGACTTGAATGAAATAGGTAAAGAAACATGGTGCTGTAGTGAGGACAAGACACAAAATACTTGGAAAAGGCAGGAAACAGTCACAATAAATATTCGTACAGTTACTATAATCTATAATATATCTATTCAAATACATATATATCCACTATCATCTACAGAGCTACTGCTCACGTACACAACGGAGAAACTCCAAGAACAACGACATCTTCTACAAAACCCCATAAAAATTCAAAGAGAAATTTCGCAATACAGGATTTTCTCAGCAAATCAATGCAAACCACGTATTAATTAAAAGCTTGACACGCAATTAGTGCGAGAGATTGACACGTAGAATGTAATCACAATCGCAAATATTCAGAAGCCACAATCAAGAGATGAAAATGGAAATTAAAAAATCACGTATTAAATAAATTACAAGGGGAAAATCGTGGCTGTTCCCAAATCTGTGTTTACAGTCCTTCCTCGTTGACATGCGTATCACCGTCACCCAAACGGGCCTTTTGGCTCTACGCTGAAAAGAGGGTAAGCATTAGAATTAAACCAAATACTCTGCAGTACGAAATCGTGGAACAAAAACTGATCTCACATCTGAAAGAATCCAGTCGAGCGCTCTATTCCTCGCCTCGTACGTTTACAAGCGCACATCTTACCTAGAATGACGAAGTTTCCAAATTCAGAAAAACAGTCAATGATTGTTTTAATGAAGAAATCCATGAAAGCTCACCGTGCATTCGACATGAGTGATATAGTCGCCTTCACTGTCCAAACATTCAAACAAAGTTTTTTTGGCTCGATTCTGTAATATAGATACCTGTTCGTAACCGAGTATCGAGGGTTGACAGTCCTGCAGTAGGAACTTATACTCACGTGTAGAGCTATTCAGCAAACTTTCTCATCTTTGTGGTACGATCCAGTCGAGCCCGTCTCGCGCCTTCCTAAAAATCAAGTATCTGCACAATAGTATGTTCGAAAGAGGGACTTATTTGAGAACTTCATGGGAAAATCAATGTTGCGCTACTGCTTTTTCTTCATATTTCAATGAACGAAACTTAAAGACTCAACACCTCTTTTTTTTGTGGAAATTCATCAAACGGTAGGTCGCGCAGCCGGCCTCTGTTTCATTACCCTCTTGTTTCTGGAGCAGGGTCTAGCGGATAAGTGGTCCCCCTCTCTTCCAAACTTCGGCCATCCTTCCCATTGGCAAAGGTCCGGGAGGATAATTAACAGGTAATACAGCGACACAAGGTAAAGGTGAACAAACGACCCTAGGAGAACGTAAAAGTAACATAAAATGAAGCGGATCATGTCCAGCTTCAGTTTCGCTGCTAAAATCGACAGGTTCACCTACTTTCTTCAACCCAGAGTGGAAAACTTGATAAAAGTTTCGAACTTTGCATTCAACCTAAGGCAAAGACAGAACCTCAATTAACATCCTCCATACTCGAACTAGCAGTTCCATAAAAAAGAGCGACAAAAATAACTAACCAGTGTATCTAAGTACATTTAGATACGTAGGAGTGGTCACACCAGAGGAATTTCTGAAAATGGTGTATTTCGGAAACTCGATAGAGCAAAACAGTAAACACCATAAGTTTAAACGGTGAAATTAAAGGTAAGAAATGAAAAAGAAGTACAATATCCACCGCAAAGTCGGAAAGAATGCGTTCAATTGATTCCAGCCAAGCTGACGCGCATTTTGGGTCCCGCGGATCTCTTCCGAAATGAACTCCGCCCACAAATCCTCGCGGGGGTAGACGCGCGCAGGAGTCAGTAAAATCGAATGCACCGAATGCACTAAATTTTGCGCGGCTGCCCCGCTCTGGAAGTCGCCAGGAGTTTAGAGAAGTTTCACGTTAAAATAAAAGACCTGATCAATGTCTGCTGTTGCAGGACACACTGAATACCACGGCGCTTTTTGCTGCGGTCTATCATCATGTCCCTCTGCCGCGGAGGGGTAGAAGGGAGGTAATAGAGTTGGCCGAAATACCTCCAACATTTCAGGTGATCTTCTCTGGCCGGAAGAAGTTTTTGTCTTTGTTAAAGATATCACTTGAAGGGTATCAGGCAATCTTAGAATAGGAAACCATTTTTCAACTTGAAGCCTAGCCTGCTCGGATGAGTCCGGGCGGAGCGGGCGGTCTTGGCGAAATATAACAGTGATAAGGAGATTTTGAAATAATAAGCCCGATAATTCTTATTCCGACCGGTTCAAAATGTGGAGCCTTGGGTATACCCTCTATAAAACGTCTCAATTCTCATCGTTCGAGGCGCGAAAGACGCGCGCGATGTCTCAGCCTCCGTCTGCCCTCCGCTCTCTCACTGTCTCTAACCTCCGCTCCGCACCAGCACGCTTGGGAACTATGTGAATTTCTGCCCCCTTTATAGCCTGTACCTATTTCACAAGATTGCTGGAGTTGAGTGGCACAAAACTTAGGTGTCAGGCAGGAATCGAATCCGCATTGCATCGCTTACCGGGCGAGAGTGTTATCATTACACTATCGACACCGCTCTGGCATTCCTCATCTGAACTCTGAGAGTTTTGGCACCGAGGAACAGCCGCGAAATAGCCGCAAAATTCCTGCTGGCTGCGTAATAGCCGTGAAATAGCCGCCAATCAACGCCGGCCGCGATATAACCGCGAAATAAAGCCGCCAAGTAGCCGCTACAACAATGCTGGTCGCAAAATAGCCGCCAAATAGCTCTCGCCGCGAAATAGCCGTGAAATAGCCGCCAAATATATGGTCTGCTTGATCCAGTTCCACTTTAGCTTTTAGTTGAGCTTTTAGTTGATTTATGTGCGGTCTATGCGTGATGGCTTGAACTTCCTAATGCTTCGGTCTAGCGGATGGCGAACTTCCTAGCCGTGCCTCTATTCCAGAATGATACGGGTCAAAGCGAGCTTCTTTGATCACGCATTATTACTGCATTTCCTTGCATGAGCGAATTTTTGTACGCATACCAGGCGAAGATCAACCTATGCAGAGAACGGTGCTTTATAGGCCACATGCGACGTATTGTGTCAGTCGAAATAACTTTTCGATACACTACTTGGATGGGCTTTGAAGCTAATCATGGGATCTACTCATAATCGGACGCCTTCATAGGCTCGATGGTAGCAGGATATCGGAGTATTTTACAGTGTGCACGCCTTCATATTTCTTTTATCCTCCACTCTGACTACCAGAATGTTTCTTCCTCAGTAGAACATGGAGTTATTCTGTCGAATTCCGGCATGGCAAGGATAGTGTAAGATTCAAGCCATTGTCAATATTGATGGTTTCACATTCAGCTCACTGACAAGGTACGGAATGACTTATTTCCTACGATTACTTCCGAGCAAGCAAAAACTAGCTGGCAAGGGGGCCACTTGAAAGAATGGAAACGATTTTTGCATGAAAATGAAAATTTCTTTAATATCAGATGCCTGATAAGCGTAATAAGTCATTGTTTTCATGGGAACTCCCTGGACTACTTCTGATTTCTGAAAGTGGTATCATTCATTTTTCTAATTGAACCCTGAGCGCCTTCCCAATCTAGTTTTGTAACTCTTACTTATGCATTTATCATGTTCTACATCTGTTTACATCTGATTAAAAACCGTAGGGTATCGAATGAGATCTCGCAAGCCATGAGCAGAGAGAGGAAAATTGGAAATTCAGGAAAGATCCACAATCTTTCTGGTATCTTCGGTTTTCGAACCTCCGTTTCCTGTTTTTTCTGGACTACATTTTCTTTTCCTTTTTCGAAAATTATGAAAAAGATTTTCGCAGAGCCCTAGCCTTGATGGATATAAGCCCTTGCAAAGTCTGCAGGCTCAACCACAAATGCCTTCTGATGTTTGACTTTATTCGTGAGTTTGGGAAACCGACGCAAAGAGACCTCGCAATACTTGTCTTTGGACGTCTTTCTTACGGAACACATGACAATAGTTATGATTGATTTTAGACGAATCGTTGTCCGTAACTGTGAATGAAGGTAAGACTGGCAATATGAAGTTCGCCACCTCATTTCCAGATTGGTGGCTGTGTGAAGAGCACCAGTTGCTCATGAAATAAGCCAGCTGAGGAAATGAGCCACCAGGCTGCGCAGCGGCTCCTGGTGAGCTATTTCTCGGGTATTCTGCGGATATTTCGCAGGCAACGTGGTCGCAGCCGAGCATTGGCCGCGAAATAGCCGAGAAATAACCGAAAAACAGCCGCGCAATAGTCGAGAGAAATAGCTCCATCAGGAGCCGCTGCAGGAGCCTGGTGGGCTATTTTATAAGCGGCTATATCTCGGCCAAATCTCTCAGAGAATTTCCTCACATAAGTTTTAGAGTTTTTTAACTCAGCAATCTTGTGATATCTTGTGATTATATACCATGTCGCAAGAAAAGGCATTAAAGATTCAAAAACATTAAAAATTTCTGCCTTCAAGAGGCCCTTTCCCAGCTTAACCGGATTCAGTGCCGATTTGGCGCTATACTTCAGATCATACCCGTTAACGGGTGATCGCTGTTGTGCGTATACAGTTCATGTGCAAGTTAGCTTAGGAATTCATGCAGGGTGTTGTAGGTAGTGCAATGGTAAAACTCTCGCCCGAAGAGTGATGCGATGCGTGTTCAAATCCTGCCTGACACCTAAGTTTTGTATTCAACTCAGCAATCTTGTAATACCTTTGATACAGATTTATATACCACGCCATAAAAAGGCATTAAAGATTCAAAAAACATCTAAATTTAATTTCTATAATTATGGAATGTCGTATATTTGTTTTGAATTGCTCAAAAAATCATGGTTGACCTTTTCCTTCTCATAATTCATCTTGAGCGCAATAACACTGTGATATTTGCAAACTCAAAAACAAAAGTGATGGGAAGGTTGTGCTCATTTGGCAATGTCCACTGGCCAGCGGAAGTCTAACCGAGAGAGAACCAAGAAGGTGGGCTCCTCTTGTTTCTGGAATGGGAAGGGCCTTGATTCTGCTTCGTCAATAGTATGGGTGAAGTTCTGTTCAGTAAATCCATTGCAGAGCAGCAAATCAGCACGGGAAGGCGCGCAACGACTGCTTACAATAACGCGCCGTGAGTATTCATGAGGAATTGCGTAATAGAGGGTAATAACGGCTTTGGTCGGCGAATCGGCTGTAGCCGGCCCGCTGCTTACATGACGAAATGAATTTATGGTGATCAGGGTGCGCGAACCCCATCGCGATACTAACGCCGCTTGCGGCCCGGCCCTGTCGCCAACTCTCTCTTGAAGACATGGAGGAGGGAGGATGACGCAAACCTATTTTTACGTTGGCTGACAGCCTGGGTCCTACCCAAGCTTTCGAGGGGACTGCCGTAGCATAATAAGCGGTAAGGAGTGCGCCCTCAACAAATCAGCGGAAGGTTGTCAAAAGATGGGCGGATCGGCATTCTTCACCGCAAGGTGTATGGAATACCTGTCGCTGTCATGACCGACAGGCGTTTCATTTAGCACAAGTAGCGGCGGAACCAACATCGGAGGATTACAGGAATACAGAAGCATACGGGATCGGCGCTGCAAAAACTAGTTGGGGGGTACTCGGAGAAAGTGAACTGCTCAAAACGTCGGAGGGCCGTGTGGCTCGGGAATTTCCGACCAAGGGCGAGCGTGGCGGGGGGCCATGTTTTGGCAGGAGCGGAGAATCATCAGGCGCGTAGTGGCGGGGGCGCCACCAAATTTCGTTAGCTCGGTCCTGCAGGGAAAATTTTGGAAACAGAGGAAAACATGTTCTGCTCGGGCAAATCGTATGACAGCACGTTGAACGCTGAAATTGAACCCGTGTCACACATTATACGGAGCACAATTCTTATGGTGGTAAGTTCACTGCAGGCACCCTTTGAGTAAGTACTTACATCATCGCGCACTTCGCGCGGTGGCAAAGGTAAGTGTAAGTTCCCCTCAGTCTATCGTGAATAGACTTGAATGGGACACTCACCATGGGGTTTAGAAAATTTTGCAGAAGGGTATAGCACTCGCCCAGGGTGTGAACGAGGCGGTTCCTGGAGATCGTTATTCAAGGAATCAGTCTATTTAAGCCGATGACACCGCGGGAGATAAAGGGCCTCTGCCTCGGGCCCCGCGCCCTCTTCAAGCTTGGACATCCGGACAGCCCTTTGGCGCCCATTATGAGTCATGGGGGTGGGGCGGGGGACCCGTGTTGGGCGCCAGGCGCGGAGGGGGGCCCCCAGCCTCAGCTGAGAGTGGTGGGTACGGGGACGCGGTCCCTCCTGACTTTCTGAGTGATTCATCAATCAGATTGAAAAATTTGTGACGATATAAGATGCCCTTCGATACTGTTGTCAGTAAGGGGCCTCGGTCATAGTTGGCTGATCGCTGTAACCAGCCCGGTCGATAATCATGAAAGCACATGGATGAGGTGGGATCACGGTGGCACGGCACGAGGAATGGACACGAGGGCCAATTTCGCTCAGACCCCTCCAGGAGCTAAATTTTGGCGATTCTCCCAGACCCTCCCAGAAGCGTTATTTGGTCAGCTTTTTCTTTTTGTTGTTAAATTTGAAGAGGAGCATACAATCGAACTCTTCTAAAAAAAAAACTGAATATGAAACATTGTACAGTTGACCGCAATGTTAAAAAAGCGACATGGTGCGTGATGTAATGTTGTGATGTGGTGATCACTTATCGGTTTTCAACTGCAGACCGATCACTGGCAAGGGCAGTGGTTTTGATCCGCCACAATCACAGGCCGCGTCGATCCCCGATATATAAACCCGGCCGCCGAGCTGCTTGAGACATTCTCGACTCTGCGTCTACTTGCCCTGCCCTGTTCTACCTTTCGCCAGCCGTGAACCTCGACGTGCCACCACCGCCTTTCTGCACACCTGCCACCTGTCGCCGTCAACGAGCAGCCACCACCCACTTGACTACCACGACGACGCCTTGCGCCACAGCTACTGGCTGTATTGCTGTATTCTAATAAAGCCATTTGTTGATCTGTGTCCGTCACAATGGCGATCAGGACTGCAGATTGTCGGCTCTTAACATTGGGTGTCGATCTGTAGCATTTGTCGGCCCTTACTGGGTGGCAAATAAATCAGCAGTACCAGCTTTCAACAGTTGTTGATATTGGTAGGTGTCTTGCCTATTGGCGAAGTCAAGCTACACGTATCTAACGTGAGTTTGGCATTGCAAATAGTCAGGACACGGAACTGCTGACGAAAACAAAGATCAGGTGCCCGCATTGCGGTTGAATACCTGAAGAAAGGCCCAGAAGCCCGCGTGCTGGCGGTTGAATTTCTGAGTATCGGGGATCGCGGCACGTTTGGGATTTTTGGTGCAAAGTTGATCCAAAAGAGCTATCTTCGAAACCAGCTCGCGTTTGGAACGCTGGAGCAGAGGTTTTGAGCAAAAAAGTGCTTTAGTGGCTAGACGATTTATTGACTAATCGCACTAAAATATGGACCAGGAAACCGTCCAAAAGTTGATTGAGCAAAACGCACAGCAAATCAAGCCGGACGCGATGAATGCAGACAGAAGCTAAATGGAAATGATGCAGCAAAATAATGGCAGGTTATGGCTGGCGTTGTACAAAGATTGGAGGCGAAGCTTTCAGTAAAACGAGGTAGTGGCAAAATTCGTCTGACATTAATGTCCGAATGAAATGGAAATTCTTGAAAGTTTAGGTTCCTGGCAAGCAGTGAAGATTTGGCATGGTGCCATTTTTCGAAGAATTTAGATATATACTCAGGTAAAAGGAAGGTAAAGAAAATGGAAAAAAAGTTGTTCTTGGAAATATTCCTGGAGAATCGCACTTTGGCGTAGAATAATTTGTTTTTCGGGAAATGAAGTGAAATAGTTGGAAAGTATGATTTGGCAGTCGAGTTTGAACCAGCTATTGATAAGAGTTGTGCAAAACGAGAGATCGCCTTGTCTGTGCTTATCCGTAGAATATATCAAAGCGAAATCACGCGTGAAAATGGGTAGCATCAAAACTTTTTTGGGAGCTGTAATGCGGCGGTCTTCACGTATTAGGTGAAGTAGAATCAACACGCGTTATTTCGCTTTGATATGTTCTACGGATAAGCACAGACAAGGCGATCTCTCATTTTGCACAACTCTTATCAATGGTCGGTTCAAACTCGACTGCCAAATCATACTTTCAACTATTTCACTTCATTTCCCGAAAAACAAATTATTCTACGCCAAATCGTTCTCAGGAATATTTCAGAACCTTTTTTTTTCATTTTTCTTTACCTTCCCCTTTTACCTGAGTATATATCTGATTCTTCGAAAAAATGGCCATGCCAAATCTTCACTCTTGCCAGGAACTTAAACTTTCAGGAATTTCATTTATTTTTCCTAAAGGTTTCCTTTACAACATGATTTATGCCTGGTGGTGTTACATGAAAGTAAACCCACTGATGTCCTGCCCCCTCCCCCTTCTATGACGTCCTGCGCACTCCAACTGATGTCCTGCACACCTCTCTGATGTCCTGCACACTTTCTATGACATCCTGCACACTCCCACTAATGACCTGCACCCGTCCACTGATGTCCTACACACTTTGTATGACATCCTGCACACTCCCACTAATGTCCTGCGCACATTCTGTTACATCTTGCACACTCCCACTGATGTCCCACACACTTTTTACGGCGTTCTGCGTACGCCCATTTGGGTCACAAGCACGCTTATGCCGATCATTTTTCCGCAGGGCTACCATTACCCTCCTTCAAAAATTTTCCGAGTGTCAGCTTGCATATGAGCACATCGTAATAGCCAACAAACGTGTTTGCACAATTTCGACCTCCTCAGCCACTTCCCGGCGGCTTCTCGAAGAGAACGGTGTGTGAATGAATGCATACCGCTCCTCTGCCCTTTTATACCCCGCATGTTATGAGCGTGTGTTATCGTTCGTGATCATGTTTGGCTCAAGAATGGTAACGGGAACCCTGCGGAAAAAAATGAATCGCATCGGCGTGCTTCCAATTGGGTCCCGCACACTTTCTACGGCGTCCGGCGCACTCCCACTGGGTCCCGCACGCTTTCTACGGCGTGTGGCGCACTCTCATTTGGGTCCCGCACCCTTTCTACGGCGACCGGCGCACTCCCACTTGGGTCCCGCACACTTTCTACGGCGTCAGGCGCACTCTCATTTATGTCCCGCACACTTTCTACGGCGTCCGGCGCACTCCCACTTGGGTCCCGCACACTTTCTACGGCGTTCTGCGTACACCCATTCGGGTTCCGCACACTTTCTACGGAGTCCGGCGCACTCCCACTTGGGTCCCGCACACTTTCTACGGCGTTCTGCGCACACCCATTTGGGTCCCGCACACTTTCTACGGCGTCCGGCGCACTCTCATTTGGGTCCCGCACACTTTATGCGTCCGGCGCACTCCCACTTAGGTCCCGCACACTTTCTACGGCGTTCTGCGCACTCTCATTTGGGTCCCGCACACTTTCTATGGCGTCCGGCGCACTCCCACTTGAGTCCCGCACACTTTCTACGGCGTCCGGCGCATCTCTTTGGGTCCCGCACGCTTTCTACGGCGTTCTGCGCACGCCATGTGGGTCCCGCACACTTTCTACGGCGTCCGGCGCACTCCCACTTGGGTCCCGCATGCTTTCTACGGCGTGTGGCGCACTCTCATTTGGGTCCCGCACGCTTTCTACGGCGTCCGGCGCACTCCCACTTGAGTCCCGCACACTTTCTACGGCGTCCGACGCTCTCTCATTTGGGTCCCGCACACTTTCTACGGCGTCCGACACACTCTCATTTGGGTCTCACACAATTACTACCGCGTTCTGCTCACACCCATTTGGGACCCTCACACTTTCTACGGCGTCCGGAGCACTTTCATTTAGGTCCCACACTCTTTTTACGGCGTTCTGCGCACACCCATTTGGGTCCCGCACACTTTCTACGGCGTCCGGCGCACTCCCACTTGAATCCCGCACACTTTATACGGCGTGCGGCACAATCCCACTTGGGTCCCGCATACTTTCTGCGGTGTGTGGCGCACTCTAATTTGAGTCCCGCACGCTTTCTACGGCGTCCGGCGCACTCCCACTTGAGTCCCGCACACTTTTTACGGCGTTCTGCGCACACCCATTTGGGTCCCGCACACTTTCTACGGCGTCCGGCGCACTCCCAAATGGGTCCCGCACAATTTCTACGGCGTCCGGCGCACTCTCATTTGGGTCCCGCACACTTTCTACGGCATCCGGCGCACTCCCACGTGGGTCTCGCACACTTTCTACGGCGTTCTGCGCACACCCATTTGGGTCCCGCACCTTTCTACGGCATCCGGCGCACTGTTATTTGGGTCCCACACACTTACTACGGCGTTCTGCGCACTCCCACTCTGGGTCCTGCACACTTTCTACGGCGTTCTGTGGCGCACTTCTCTGAGTAACACGGTGCCGCGTTCCAAAAAAGTACTTCCGAGATCCCGCCGTATTGATTGAAGCGTTGCCCCGTCAAATCCTGAGCAAAAGCCTATCAGTAACGGTGTTTATTTCTCTAGTTCATTTTTACGAATAAGTAAACGTCGGATGGTTTATAATAACATGTTTACGTGTTTTTGTCTTTCCTGACCCTCAATTTTGAGGTTCCACAAAAATTGAGCTACCAACTTCAAATTTTGACAGGAGCTAGGTGCAAACAAAACCAGCTCCCTGACCAAAAATGAGCTCTCTAGCTCAACGATAAGTGTTCCAACAAGATCGTGAACGCCAACTGATGTTTCTCTCGCTGGTACGATCGGCATGAAGACATATTCATGAACGATGGCGCTGCCCTTGCTGAGGAAGCGAGGTTGAGATTACTGCTAGGGAAGTTGGATAACGAATCTTTTAAGCAATACAAAAGACAGATCCTTCCTTAAACGCCATCACAAGTACAGTACAGTGAGACGATATCAACCCTCAGGGACATCTTCGATGTCAGGAAATCGTTGTTTACTCTCAGATATCAGTGTATGAAAGTTGAGAAACAAGACAATGAGGATTATCATTCCATAGTAATAAAGGAGAGTGGTGTCCGTCCCTCCGTCCGTCCGTCCGTCCGTCCGTCCGTCCGTCCGTCCGTCCGTCCGTCCGTCCGTCCGTCCGTCCGTCCATCCGTCAGTCAGTCAGTCAGCCAGTCAGTCCGTCAGTTTACGGTGTGCATTCTGTAATTGCAGACTTTTGTGTTCTACAAGGGTTACGCCCGAAACAACCGAACGGGACGTCAAAGAAAGTCAGCGGGACCCCAGCGGAGGTGCGCCCAACGCCGAAGAAGTTGTGCGGGACCCATGTTAGAGTGCGCCGAACGCCATAGAAAGTGTGCAGGACCCATGTTAGAGTGCGCCGAACGCCATAGAAAGTGTGCGGGACCCATGTTGGAGTGTGCCTGACGTCATAGAAAATGTACGGGACCCCTGTTAGAGTGCGCCGAAAGCCACAGAAAATGTGCGGGACCAATGTTAGAGTGCGCCGGACGCCATAGAAAGTGTGCAGGACCCATGCTGGAGTGCGCCGGACGTCATAGAAAATGTACGGGACCCATGTTAGAGTGCGCCGGACGCCATAGAAAGTGTGCGGGACCCACGTTAGTGTGCGCCGGACGCCATAGAAAATGTACGGGACCCATGATAGAGTGCGCCGGACGCCATAGAAAGTGTGCGAGACCCATGTTAGAGTGCGCCGAACGCCATAGAAAGCCTGTGGAACCCATGATAGAGTGCGCCGAACGCCATAGGAAGTCTGCGGGACCCATGTTAGAGTGTGCCGGAGCCCATAGAAAGTGTGCAGGACCCATGTTAGAGTGCGCCGGACGCCATAGAAAGTGTGCGGGACCCATGTTAGAGTGCGCCGAAGCCCATAGAAAGTGTGCAGGACCCATGTTAGAGTGCGCCGGACGCCATAGAAAGTGTGCGGAACCCATGCTAGAGTGCGCCGGACGCCGTAGAAAATGTACGGGACCCATGTTAGAGTGCGCCGGACGCCATAGAAAGTGTGCGGGACCCACGTTAGTGTGCGCCGGACGCCATAGAAAGTGTGCGGGACCCATGTTAGAGTGGGCCGGAGCCCATAGAAAGTCTGCGGGACCCATGTTAGAGTGTGCAGGACGCCATAGAACGTGTGTGGGACCCACGTTAGTGTGCGCCGGACGAAACAGAAAGTGTGCAGGACCCATGTTGGAGTGTGCCAGACACCATAGAAAGTGTGCGGGACCCATGTTAGAGTGCGCCGGAGCCCATAGAAAATGTGCGGGACCCATGTTAGAGTGCGCCGAACGCCATAGAAAGTGTGCGGGACCCATGTTAGAGTGTGCCGGACCCATGTTAGAGTGCGCCGGACGCCATAGAAAGTGTGCGGGACCCATGTTAGAGTGTGCAGGACGCCATAGAAAGTGTGTGGGACCCACGTTAGTGTGCGCCGGACGCCATAGAAAGTGTGCGGGACCCATGTTAGAGTGTGCAGGGCGCCATAGAAAGTGTGTGGGACCCACGCTAGTGTGCGCCGGACGCCATAGAAAGTGTGCGGGACCCATGTTAGAGTGCGCCGGAGCCCATAGAAAGTGTGCAGGACCCATGTTAGAGTGCGCCAGACGCCATAGAAAATGTGCGGGACCCATGTTAGAGTGTGCCGGACCCATGTTAGAGTGCGCCGGACGCCATAGAAAATGTACAGGACCCACATAGGAGTGCGCCGGAATCCGTAGAAAGTGTGCGCGACCTCAGGGGAGTGCTCTGAACACCGTAGTAGGTGTGCGGTACTACGTAGCAATGCGCAGGACGCCACAGAAAGAAGAATGTCTCTGAAACGAGTTCGAGAACGCTAATCTACAGGATTTGCCGCCCTTCGGATTGATTTTGTGTGCATGCACAACTGAAGTAGATTTATTGCCTTTCTCGGTATAATTTGCCGCTGTCTGCCTTTCCATGTGTCCACATGTGCGTAGGCAGTCTTTATGTCTACAACAAAATATATTGGGGCAAAATGATTTTTGAGCAGATTCTATATATGCAAAGACAACTTGATAATTTACGCCGGAGGCGGAAATTCGGGGGTCTGGGGGCGAAGCCCCCAGCCAGCCGTCAGGCGGGCGGAGCCCGCAGGACGGCTGGTATGGAATACATTGGTAGAGTGAACGAGATGTGTGAACACGCCAGCTTCAGCGAGCTGGATACTGATGGGTTAAAGGCCTTGTTGTGGATTTACGGTCTAAAATCACACAAGGATAGAGAAATTCGACCACGGTTGCTTGCCTTTCTGGACAAGGAAGCAAAAGGGCGTAGAAAGCCAACGTTTCATGAGTTATACAAAGAGTGTGATCGAGTTGTGACGTTATTGAAGGCGTCAAAGATGATTGAAGAAGACTCAATTAATTTTAGAGAGGTCAGATCAGAGCCGTCGAAGCCGAGTAAGAAAAAGCATTCAGTGGAGTGCTGGAACTGCGGCAAGAATGGTCACACTAGTCGAGAGTGTCGAAGCAAGCAATGGAAGTGTAATTCAAGTAAAGGAAAAGGGCAGAAGGAGAAGTATTGTGAAAGAATGTCACAGTACAGAAGTAGATCCAAATCGAGAAAACCTCAGAAGAAACACTGTGGGAGAGTAGTTCTCGCAGGAAGTGCTAAGGCTGACGTGAATGCGGTTCGGTAATACGTCAGGGTTGAAATCAACGGGCACAAAATGGAGTTTCAACTAGATACTGGCTCAGATATCACATTGTTAAATGCAGACATGTGGAAGAAGATGGGCAGGCCGAAACTCAACGATACTAGCTTGGTCGTGAGGGACGCTAGTGGTAACCAAATGAAGGTTTTCGGTGAACTGAAGTGTCAGTTCAAGCTGAAAGAAGCCGTTGGTGAGGGATGTTATTTTCTCACCCCCACAAAAGTCTTGTAGGCCTCGATTGGATCAGACAGAACGCTGAAATGGCATATCACATGGAACGAATGGTAGCTCACGTGAGTACCACAGATGATGCCAACCTGGTAAATGATTTGAAACGGAATTTTGAATGTGTGTTTCAAGAGGGATTAGGCACATGTACAAAAGAGAAGGCAGCACTGAATTTGTTGCCTGATGCTGAGCCAATTTTCAGAATGAAAAGGCCTGTAGCGCATGCATCGCTAGAGACAGTTGAAAACGAGATTGAGCGCCTGGAAGAAATGGGTGGGATTGAACCGATAACCCATAGTGAATGGGCCGCTCCGATAGTTTGCGTTCGTAAAGCTAATGGCAAAATAAGGGTCTGCGCCGATTTTTCAACTGGTTTGAACAACGCCTTGGAGGCATATGAGTATCCTATTCCCATTCCGGAGGACATTTTCGCATCTATCTTCTCACAGATTGATTTTTCGGATGCTTACCTTCAAGTACAGCTGACGGATGAGGCCCAAAAGTCAGTGGTGATCAATACACACAAGGGTCTATATCGATACAAAAGTTTGCCTTTCGGTATCAAGACAGCGCCAGGAATTTTCCGAAGCATCATGGACAAAATGCTCTCGGGTCTGGAAGGAGTAACAGCCTACCTGAACGATATTCTGGTAGTCGGGAAGACACCTGAAGAGCATAGAAACAACATATGTGCTTTATTCAAACGAATAAACGAATACGGTTTTCGAGTAAGACTGGAAAAATGCTCGTTCGCAAAACCAGAAATCCGTTTCCTCGGGTTCGTTGTAGACCGTAACGGACGTCGTCCGAATCCAGAGGAGGTGGCTGCTATCGCTAAAATGCCAGCACCACAGAATGTGGCACAGTTGCGCACATTCCTAGGTATGATTACGTATTATTCATCCTTCATTCCGAATATGAAGGAGATGCGTGGACCACTAGATGCTTTGCTGAAGAAAGACGTTTACTGGTTCAAGAAACGCACATGAAATAGCGTTCGAGAAAATGAAGAAATTGCTGGTGTCAGACTTGAACATAACGCACTATGATCCTAAAAAGAAGATGATCGTGGCTGCTGACGCTTGCGATTATGGGATCGGGTATGTGATCTCGCACAGAATGCCGGATGGTACAGAAAAACCTATTGCCCATGGCTCGAGATCACTCACAGTCGCTGAAAAGAATTATGCCCAGATAGAGGAAGAGGCACTAGGTCTTGTGGAGGCAATCAAGAAGTTCCATAAGTATGTATACGGGAGGCGTTTCACGCTCCGTACTGTCCACAAGCCGTTGTTAGCCATATTTGGCAACAGGAAGGGCGTACCAGTCCATTCGGCCAACCGTCTGATGCGTTGGGCAACAATGCTGATAGGCTACGATTCCCAAATCGAGTACATCAAGACGGATTCGTTCGGACAAGCGGATGGATTATCGAGATTGATTCAAAGGCATCCCTTTGTAGAGGAGGACTGCGTTGTCGCGTCGGTTGAGAAAGACGTGAATCTAGTGCTTGCAGATGCTGTGCGCAGATTGCCCGTGACAGCTAACATGATTCGTGAGCATACTGAAAGGGATGTTCTACTGCGAAAGCTGAAAGGTTTCATTGATACTGGAAAATGGCCTAAAGCGGTAAAACCTGATTTGAATCAGTTTTACTGTAAACGTGAATCGTTATCGATAGTGCAAGGCTGCGTGATGGTAAGCGATAGAGTTGTCGTGCCAGAGACGCTAAGAAAAGAAGTTCTCAAAGAGCTGCACTGTGGTCATCCTGGGATTGTCAGGATGAAAGGACTAGCGCGAAGCTATGTCTATTGGCCAAATATCGATGAAGACTGTGAAAAGGTTGTGAGAAGTTGCGCTGATTGCCAACTACACTCAAAATCTCCCACTAAAGTACCTCTAAGAACGTGGAATACACCAGAAAATGTTTGGGAGCGAGTTCATGTTGATTTCGCTGGTCCAATGATTGGAGTGTACTACATGGTCGTTGTTGACGCCTTGAGTAAGTGGCCGGAGATGTTAGAGTTAAAGAACATCACAGCTGGCACAACGGTAAAGCTGTTGAAAGAGCTTTTCGCACGCTATGGAAATCCAAAAACGCTAGTGAGCGATAATGGAACACAATTCACATCAGAGCTGTTCAAGCAGATGTGCGAAGAACGAGGTGTTAACCATGTGAGAACACCGCCGTATAATCCTCAGTCTAATGGTCAGGCGGAAAGATTTGTTGATATCCTGAAAAGAGGGATTAGGAAGCTAAAAGGGGAGAATAGTACGTCCGCTTGCTCTTGCAATGAATGCGTGGACACAGTGCTGTTGGCGTATCGCACTACGCCAAATGCTTCCTTGAACGGTAAATGTCCTGCCGAAGTCTTCCTCGGGAGAAGATTAAGAACGCGGCTGAGTATGTTGAGACCGTCGAAAGGAGAGCCGGAAGCAGAACACGCTGCTGAGCGTAGAAAAAGGACTGAGATTCAATTTGATCGTAGAAATGATACAAAGCATCGAGGTTTTTCTGCTGGATGTACTGTCCTAGTCAAAGAGTACAATGGAGCAACGGACTTCAAGTGGACTCAGGGAACAGTCGTGAAAAGCCTTGGAAAAGTCATGTTTGAAGTGGACATCGGAGGCAGAACCGTTCGTAGGCATGCGAACCAAATGCGAAGAAGCATATTGAGCCATAAGTATGATAACGAATATTCACAAGATCTACTTTTGGACTTGTTTGAAGCTGATCCTGTTAGCACTGAAGAATTTCTAGAACAGGAATGCCATGATGGGCAGGATCAAGAGCTTGAGACTGTGATCATTCCCAGTAATGATACCTCCGCCGCACTTCATCGAGACTATGCGCAGCCCAGTACGAGCCGCGCAGCACAGGGATTAGTGAAAAGCCAAGCTAGTAAACAATTGGTTGGTTTCGCTCCGGCAACGTTACGAAGGTCAACTCGACAGCGCCGCAAGCCAAAGCGGTATGAGCTTTAGTCAGTTGATTTTGAATTGTTTTCCCTGTGCCGTAGTCTACCTCTTAAAAGGGGAGGTGTTGTGATGTAGATCACTTATCGGTTTTTCACTGCAGACCGATCACCAAGTGGGCGGGTTTTGATCCGCCAATCACAGGCCGCGTCGATCCCTATATAAACCCGGCCGCCGAGCTGTTGAGACAATCTCGACTCGCGTCTACCTGCCTGCCTCGTGTACCTGCCAGCCGTACCCGACGCCACCACCGCCTCCTGCACACCTGCCAGCCGTCGCCGTCAACGAGCAGCCACCATCACGACTACCACGACGACGCCTGCGACACACCTACTCTATTGCTGTATTCTAATAAAGCCATTCGTTGATCTGTGTCCGTCACAGACGTAACAGTGCGGTTGCGGACTCGCATTAAAACTACGGTGAAATCTGGCTTTTTGCCAGATTTCGTCATCGATCGGCGCCACAGCTGATATTCTCGTGAGCAGAGAGACGGCGGTTGGCGCCGATCGATGACGAGATCTGGCAAAGTGCCAGATTCTACCGTAGTTTTAGTGCGAGTCCGCAACCGCACCATGTCCTTTTAACATTGCGATCATTTGTACACCCCACTCCAGTATTCTCCACTTGATGTCCAAATGAACTGATACTCAATGCAAGCGAAGTGGTCCCGAGTGGAATTAGAGCCGCAAAAGGCGGAACAACTCCCTCGGTGTGTAGAGAGCCCCTAACCCGCGGGGCTCAGACCCCCCCTTCACCCCAAACCTGCTCAGCCTCCCTGTAGACATCTACACCTTCGCGCCGTACTCTGGGTGGATGCAAAAACACCCGATATGGCTGACTCCGACCCATGTTCACATGATATGATGTGAGAAATGAATGATATCTCATGATACAACAAGGTAGCCTAGTTGAACGCAAAACTCAGATGTCTGGCAGGATTCGAACCCGCATTGCACGCATTCCGGGCGACAGTGTTACCACTACACTACCGACACCCCGGTCTGCATCCCTCAGCTATTCACACATGAACTGTGTAGGCACAACAGCAATCACCCGATGATGGGAATGATCTGGTAAGCACAAATGGGCATTAAATCCAGTTAAAGGCAGCATATACGCTCGTAAACGTGGTTGGGATGTGTTATGACTGGGGGAGGGAAAAGAGGCACTCCGATATGGGCGGGGCCCTAGAGCGCATGGCCTGCGCACCTTCTCGTGGACAGCTTCTCGAGGATGAGAGAAACTAATTTGAGAAATAGTAATCATCTGGTAGAGACGAAATCTAATGAGGGTGGCTAATAATTCCAGGAATATCCAAGATAAACGCTTCGCGATGTAAAAGAGACTCGTCCACGAGAAGGTTCGCGCGCCATGCGCTCTCAGGCTCCTCCCATATCAGAGTGCCTCTTCGGGCGCACCCGTTATGACTGCGTTTCGGCACGGATAAATGGGCGTGGGCAAGTTCGACGACCGCGTGCCCCCCTGCTGCGATAGCACCCGGCCTGTTTCTGAACCTCTTCAAAAACTCTATGAGGGATGATGACGGTTTTAAAATCGTTAGTTGCCTTCAAATCAGTTATTCTGCCCGCAGCAACGCAGTAAATGCACTTAATTTCACGGTTACGATCACGGTATCTAACCTCGTAGCACACTAAAAGCGTTCTTGTTGTTTTGTCAACTTTTATTCTGCTTCTAAAGTGAATTGTGAGCACTTCTGTGAACTACTGACTACTTCAAAAGCAAAATAAAAGACTGATAAACAAGCACTAATGGAAATTCCGTTAATTAGCGGGACGGCCGGCACCTGTAATTAGCTGTTATACCAAGTTCTTGAGCGTTTTTCCTGCAGATTTCCGAGTTTTTTTCACTTATTCTTACTTTTGTGATGACCAAATCTACATTCTTATGAAGAGAACTCGAAAGTCGTTTTTATTGCGAACCATGCCTTTAGAGTTGGCTCTACAATTTAATATGTTTTGACTCCAATTTCGCTACCTCTTGACCATCGGTGGTGCTGTTTTCCTGCTCTGTAGTCCAGGAAGATACTCAACTGCTGACCCCTGGAGAAGGACGGCGTGTGGATGAAGACACATCGCTCTCCAATTTTCTCATACCCCAACCCTTATCAATTGGTTATCATCGATTCTGTTTGCGAAAGCTGAATGGGGGGCTGTATAACATCATGCCTAGGTTTACGGTAGCCCTGTTCTGGCGCACTTAACTATCGTTCTTGTCACATTCTGAACGCAATGGAAGATTACAATAGCCTTGAAACCCCAAAGAGAACCGATTGCCGAGCCTTTGTGAGGTCCTACATTCAGGCCGCGTTCAGTCTCGTTGGTGCCTCTATGACCGACCACAGGAACGTTTCGCGACAAACAATTCACACAAGAGCAAACCGCAGGTATGAAAAGAAAAAAGTGCTCTTTCGGAATAGACGACCCACTAAAGATTACAATGAAATTAGCAATTAGTTGGGCTTGACCGACCGCTCGGTTGGGGGTACTCTTATCCAGCCCACCCCCCCCCCCCAATCGGCTCACTCGATTTGGCTCTAAAATTTTCTAAATTTTTATTCCGATTTTGTTAGGTCTTGACCACCGGTGGTGCTGTTTTCCTACATTTTAGTGCATGGGGAGCCTCTCCTGCTAACCCCTGAGGAGGACGGTGTGTGAATGAAGACACACCGCTCTTCACTTCTTTTATACCCTACACTTTATCAATTGGTATTCATCAATTTTGTTTACGAGAGCCGAAATGGGGGCTGTATAACATTTTTTCCTCGGTTGGTCACATCAAACAGTTCAGTGTGTTTGAAAAAGACTGAATCATTCAATGGCTCTAGCGGGATGATCATTTCTCATGAAATTTTTTTCTAGTGGGTCGTATGTTCCGAAAGAGTACTATAAGAATGTGTTTCAGTGAGCACACACGCTCGTAAACGTGATTGAAGTAACGGTGCTAAGTGGGATGGGGGCGGGGGCACTGTGGCACGATGCACTTGGCCATGCCATTTCACCGTGCCGCACTAAATTTGAGCACCATCCCGGGGTTCCCCTCCCTGGCAAAATTAGGAGAGTCATCGCGGCTCGGCAAAAATGGTCGTGGCCAGGTGCGATACAGCAGCGCCCATCCCACATATAGTACCGAGATAACTACGGGAATTAGAATGGTATGTCACAGAAAACAACGGCTACGCACATTGAAGGGTCAAAAACGACTCCACAATACCGCTACACGGGTAGGAATCTTGGCCCGCCCCTGTACTTCTCCCCCTGTATTTGCGAAATCCCCTCCAAAACGAGGGTGCTGGGCCATTCCGACCGTCGACGACACTTGTGGGTAGTAGGAAAAGGTAGAATAAGTAAACCATATCCATCAAAGACGGTGGGAATGGCACAGCACTCCTGTTTTGGGAGGTGGATGCAAATACAGGGGCGGAGAAATACAGAGGCGAGGCCAACTTATTATTCGTGTACCGTCATGGTGGCCGTTTTAACGCTTCAAAATTTGTAGGCGGTGTGTTCTGAGCTATACCATTCTAGTTCCGTAGTTATCCCAATCACGTTTACGAGCGTGTATGCTGCTTTTAAAGGCAGTGTTCGCGTCAAAATGAATAGGCATGATATCTGTTCGTTATCTTCCATTACTGATAATGGTAGAGGACACTGTAGCTGGTTCTAGCCATTGGGAGAGCTTGACAATTTCTAATCATCATTCATAATCTAGAGCAATGAACAGCCAGCACGCCCATTAATTCCATCGTGAGTACTGCCTTTGAATTTTGGTTGACTCCTGTGAGGCATTTAAAGGCAGCATACACGCTCGTAAACGTAATTGAGATAACTACGGAATTAGAATGGTATGGCACCGATCACAACGCCTCCGCATTTTGAAGCGTCAAAAACGACCCAAAAAGACGCTACAGGAGTGAGAATTTGGTCCCACCCCTGTATCTGCTCGCCCCCTGTATTTGCGTCCTCCCCCAAAACAGGGCTGCTGGGCCATTACCACCGTCGGCGATGTTCGTAGGTGGTGGAATTGGTACAATAAGTAGACCACACACATCGATGACGGTGGAAATGACCAAGCACCCCTGTTTTGGGGGAGGACGCAAATACAGGGGGCGGGCAGATACAGGGGCGTGGCCAACTTTTCACTCCTGTAGCCTCATTGTGGGTCGTTTTTGAAGCTTCAAAATGCGTGAGCGTTGTGTTCGGTGCCATACCATTCCAATTTCGTAGTTATCTCAATTATGTTTACGAGCTTGTATGCTGCCTTTAAAGGAAAAACGTTTTCCAGAAATCGGCAAAATTAACCAGAAAAGATAGCGAAGCTCAAACTTCGGACAACTCACTTCGAAGTGAGTGCTTCAATTCATAACATAAGATCCTTGAGATTGATCTCCACAAGACAGGCCCTTGAATTTCGTAGCAGTGTGCTGATTAACGACCATCCAGAACTCAAACTAAAGGTTCGAAAAAAGGTTAAATGTTACAGAGGCGTAAACGTCCCTTGGAGTAAGAACTTAAGGGCACACCTCAGGGACGAAATCTAAGTTTCCTACAGATTCTTAGAGTAGACCATTCTATATAACATCTGCAAAGCCGTTGGGCACGCCCCCTTGATGAGATTTCGAGCTCGAGTGGCGAGATGAGCAATGATTTTCGATCGATAGCCTTGTTCTTCATTTCACTCTGAGCCTCTCTCTTCGTCCAAGCCCTCACGCATAAATCGGTTGCAAATGACGGAAAGTACAGGACAACTTTCGCCGCTCAATTTTAGCTAGTTTCAAGGGGTCATGACTCCGCCTCCAGTAGGTCTTTCTTACGATTCCAGGGAAATCGTTGAAATTAGCGTGGGATCATCTCCGAGATAGGCAAGATATCTCGAGAAATACTTTCAGGTTGCAAGGTGTCTTTAAAGGCAGTGTTCATGATGGAGACAGTCTCCGAGTTTTCACTGGAAATCAAATGTACCGGAGTCTATTGCAACAGTAACGGCGAAAGGACAGCTAAAAACAAGTCATAAGTAGCCCTATACGGATCTCAAACTTGTACGTGCTATGCCCTATTCGCCCACTTCCTTGTTGGCCGTTGAAGGAGTGGGCGGGGCGGGCATAGCACCACTGAGTTTGGGGGCCGTATAGGGTTAGCCATGGCTCGTTTTTGACCGTTCTTTCACCATTATTGCAGCCAAATGCGAGATCTCAATTCCTCGGAATTAGTGACGACCGCGGGCCCGACCCCCCTTCATTCACCATCACAGGCCACACCCCTGCCTGATTCTGAGTTCAATAGTGGCTAAATGGCTAGATCTACATAAGTCTCGAATCGGCAGTTGCGTTTTTCAACTTACAATTAGCTGCAATCTCACTATTCACTTTCCACAGCAGCCTAGTTACGTGAATGTCATTACGTGAATTGCGCAAACATGATCAGTATTATCACTTCCAGGGGAGGCCGGAGGCGGTTAGGGGAGATTGGAGAGTTTCACCTCGGGTGTGCAAACAATGCGTTCAAGGTTCAGCTTGCTCGGATAAGTCCGGGCGCGACAAGCCGTGGAGCGGTCGGTCATGGCAAAATATAAGTGATGAAGAGATTTTGACATGATAAGCCCCATAAGCTTCACTTTGACCGGCTCAAAATGAGGGAGCTAGGATAAAGATTGTTTGTGCCGCCACCTATAGACGCTGCTTAAAGGCACAGTCCGAGCTCAGGGACGAAATCTGATATTTCCTCATAATTGTCAAGTGTACCCACCCCATATAATACCTGCCAAATGCGAGTTCTCGGTTCTTCCGAATAAGCGAAATTTGGCAGGGAGCCGCCCTAGGGCGTACAGATCAGGGAAGCCACTTTGGCACGCTCTTTACGATCTTTAGAGCTTTGGAGATGAGCGATGGCTTCTAATCAACAGCACCGTTCTTCCTTCATTCCCAGCCTCCTCTCTTTATTCAGGTAGGCTCGCATACATCGGTTGCAAATGACGGGAAGTTACAAGCCTCGCACAATTCGTCCTTCATTCTTCCGCAGCTGAATTTTGGGGGCCATAAATCCATTCCTGGTCTTGTACGATGCCAGAGACATCGTTGGAATCAGCGTGGGACCGTTTGAAGGCAGGCAAAAAACGGAAAAACGATTGCAACGTTTGCGCTCGCGTAACCACCCTTCAAGCACGGGACAGATCAGAGTGGGTTTATCGAGGCGAAAATCTTCCATCATTTCCCCATTCAAGACTAGGTAATTCCTTGGTTGATGAAAGTCAGTGAGGCAATATTCTCCGTATATGTTCACCAACTGGGACTGCGAGTGCACTAGATCGGAGGTGTTAGAGCCCTGGAATTGGACTAGATGCTCCCTAGTCTCTGGACATTTAAAGGCAGCATACAGACTCGCAAAAGTTGTTGAGATAACTATATTAGTGAGGTCTTACGGGCCCTAGAAGGGCCCTCACGAAGTAGGAAGAGTTGAAAACGAGTTTAAATGACCGTATTTGAGCCGTATTGAGTCACAAAATCATCCTTTCTCCGCCCATGGAAACGGGTTCCGCCCCTCAATACAAATGGTTAATGCTCGATTACGGTCATTTTGGCTCATTTTTTACGCTTCTAATGTCGTAAGCGTTCCTGAAAGGACAGTACGGGTACATTAGCGTCGTTATCCCAAAAATTTGTCTTTAGCTGCGCTATTTCAGCCATTGCTGTACAACTCGTCCACTTCTGGGCCAATATAGAATGAACCTTCATATCTCCGTTTCATTTGATTTTTTTTCCGGTTTTTTCGTTATCTTTGAATATTAACAGCTTCACACCTTCGATTTATTCCATGAAATTGATATCATTTTGGAGCGTGTATGCTGCCTTTAAAGGCAGTGTTCACGACGATTATCATTTCCGAGTTTTTCACATAAAGCAAAGCGTTGGCCTCCAAGTGCTACCAAAATGACGAAGAAACGGCGAGTAAAGCATTAAAACGTCGTATTTCGGCGACATTATTCTCTAACATGGACTAGTTGTCCGCTTGGATGGTTACGTTCCCGGTGGCTGTGACCGGTGAAAAATGGGGTCAGCCGAAAATGGAAAAAAATATTTTATGCAAAGCAGTATTAGTTAGAGTCCGAAGAAAGGGACGGAGCAAGAGAAAGCGGAAAAAGAAAATGGAAAAGGACAGGCCCACAAAACATTTCATCGTCAAAACGATCAGTTCCTGTGAGAGTAAAGTGGCGGGGTGAGAGTAAAGGATTTGGTGCCCTTCTGGTCTGCTTTTCTCAGTTTCTCCGTCATTTTACTTCTACCCGGGGGTCAATTGATCAATTTTGCGAATAATCTCAAAATTGAATATTATCGTGAACACTGCCTTTAAAGGCAGTGTTCACGATAGAAATCGTTTTCCTGTTTTTTCGCCTATCTTGAGAAGGGCCCCATGCTGATTCCAATGATATCTCTGAAATCGCACAAGACCTTCAGGGAACGGAGTTATGGTCCCTCAAATATTGAGCTAAGGAAACATGGTGGACGAGTTGTCCGAGGCTTGTAACTTCCGTCTTTTGCAGCCGATGTATGCTAGCTGACCTGAGTAAAGAGAGAAGTTGAGAATGAAGGGAAGAACGGGGCTATTGATCGGAAACGATCGCTCATCTCACAATCTCGAGCATTCATTTGTTCACGTCGGTGGGCGTGGAAAGTGCATCTGGGGGTGACGAGCCGATGGGTGTCCAACTTTGGGGCCGTAGGGGACCGTTCCGAGCTCATTTTTTTCAGTTTTTTCAACGTTAGGGTTCCGCTAGGCCTCGCAGCTGCCGATCTCCACCAAAAAATCAGACATGGTTTTTATCGTGGACACTGCCTTTAATGTAACCGAGTGCGGGTCCTTTAGTTACCTTTCGGCAGAATACCTCGAAGTAAATGCCATTCTTCAAGGCATCGTTCGCGCTTAAAACCTTTTTACATCTTTCAGGCTCGATTTCATGAATGAGCCCGTAACACCACACCGGTGAGCTTCGGCGTAGGGTTATGAGGTTGGAAGGGGGTAAAGTTGAGGATACGCAACCAGTCTCACCAGTCGTCTGGCTTTTTTTTCATAGAATGTTGATGAGACCGTCAAACAACAGGAAAAACAGTTACGGCACAAACTCCAAATGCAGAAAAAAATCAAAAACCATTTTGGCGCGAAATTGAAATTCATATTTACAATGTGTTCCGATTGACTTCTCTTTAAAAATGAAGGTTCTCGATAGGCCCCTCCGACATTTTCGTTCTCTAGAGAGGCCAAGATACACAAAAACATGAAAAAAGTAGATTATACGGTTTTCTGCGCGAATGATGCTTTTAAGTCAATACATTGGACAATTGCTAGGGGCCCTGATTGTACTGCGCTCACACTGCGCGCCCGCAAGTAGTAATTTCATATCGGAAGGGACCAAAGGATTTTGTCGTTCCTCGATAGTTTATCTTTAATTTCTCTCGGAAACTGCGTAGCATCGCAATACGTTCACAATAAACTCTACCAGATGAGAATACTTTTCCTCTATTCATATTATCAGAAATCGGATGGTTTTAGAACAGCTGAAGCCTGAGACGGGTGAATACAAGACAGCGCAAGGAAGCTCGTCTGAAGTTGGTTTAGGTACTCAGGTGCGTTTATATGTAATTAGTCTAGCTTTTAGGCCAACAGTGGCACTCCACGTAATAGATCACATCTGTTCCAGGCTCAGGGTAATAATGACAGCTCGGCTTCTGCTCCAGTGAATAGCCCCAAAGCGGATGATATAGTACAACGGCTAAGAGATTTTGCGTGGATGGTTCGTATGATCTTGTCTCGCTTGAATTATGCATTAGTCATTGTAGGCTGGTGTCAGTTCAGAGTACACTGTTTTCAGTGTGACCAGTACACAGCAGATCAGCTTCTGAATGAGTTTACTACGTTACCTGTGCCGGATATGCGAGCATGTAAGGCGTGCTATGAGCCTCAAAACGTCAAGAAGAATCGTTACTCAAGTTTGTGGATCATTGACTTTTGAGTTGCAAATTCGAATTTAAAAAGTTTAGCTATGTTCACCTTGCAGAGCAAAAGTCTGTTCTGCTCTTGACATCACTGCCATAATGTTCTTTGCCTTTAACATACCGAGCACTAGGACGGCTACCTCCCCATCCATATTTTTTACCGTTATCTACATCTCTGTTTGAATACTACCGATCACTGTCGAAGATATTCTTGCGAAATTTGCCTACAACCCTGAATTAGCTAAATTAAGGATACATGTGAACAAGGTGCATGGCTTACCATTTGCTCCTTGGGCCTGGGTCTTACGCCTGAGGTTCGTACCAGATCAAAGAGGCACCTGAATTGGCCCGCCTCAGAATAGCTTCGGTTAGTTGCGTTGTCCAGGCTGACCGTTTCCTTCTTCTTTTACCAGTATTATTCTACATATCACGATACATATAATGAAAATCTTCCTTTTGGGTGATCGCTAGTTGCCAAACCAACTAAAATATGAAACCAATTGCTTGGTGAAGGTTGCTACACATCTGGTGAAACCCAACTTTATTTGTCGGCGGTCTAGAAAGAGCTGGACCTGCTTTAATAATTATTATTTGTTCTTTTTTGAAGTTATTGCTGTTCTCTTCCATGTTACTGTTCTGTTTCACTGTTCCTTGTTGTTCGCCCCTCAAGTGCCAAAGGCACTGCACTGTTTCTTTGTTATTGTCGATGGCGCACCATCAGTGCAAAATATTAATAAATATAAATATAAATTCCCTCCATATCATAAAGTCCTCCGTTCAAGACGCAAGCTAAGACGCTATCCATACTACTAAACGCCTCAATTTCATTCTGCTCCATATAAAATAATTCCAGTACTTCCTCCTCCTTCCATGATAGGGACCGCATGTTCAGATTTTGCTTTTTCGACAAAGTTAAGTACAGCTTTGCTCCGCTTCACCCCTGCGTCGCCGCTGAAGTATTTGTAGTCTTCGCAAGCGCGTCACGCGCGTAGAAGGTATTCATACTCTAACGATACGCCTGAACGTGACGCGCATGCCGCGCTGGCGTTGAGCATTACGAATAGCACCTAATGACCTAATGTTGCAGACATATGCACTTTGTCACGATATGCGTGCTTAAAGGCCAGCTGCCTTATTTTTGTCAGAAACTCGATCGTGGTAGCGTGACTGAAGGACCGGTGTTATCTGTGTTCAGATTGAACGCACTCCTTCGTGAAGACAATTCGGCCTGCGTGCCCAAGCCTGGGCTACGCAGAGCAGAACGACTTAATCAAGGCACGATGATAGTTTCTGCCTGACATAATGGTAGACCCTACCTATGCCTCACCTGGAACCTGCAGAAATGACAAGTCAACTGTCACTGATGCACACCCTGGCTGTGTTGAATTGCTACAGAAGGAACCCTTGTGACAAAAAAAATTGAGTCGGAAGTCCCGGACGTTGCGCCTTTCAGTTAGGCAGCGTCCATAACTAGCTCCATGAGTGACGCTAGGGGTTTGCACCGTTAACATTTGTTGAATTCACTCCAAAGCTACTACTGCAGGCGGCCTGCATCTGATGTTAGGCGCTATTCATACTCCTCAACGCTAGCGCGGCACGCGCGTGACGCGCGGGCGTGGCGTTAGGGTATGAATAGTTTCAATGAGCGTCACTCGCGTCATGCGCTTGCGGAGCTATGAATACTCCAGCGATGACGCCATGGCGGAACGGGAAAAAATAGCCTTACCTTTTCCCAACAAGCTAATTCTGTACACGCGTTCACTATCACGATAGCAGAGGATAGTAATGGAATTAATTATCAAAGAACCTAGTGAAATTGATGATGTATTAATGTGAAAATGATGAAAAGTCATTACGGCAGTCGCAAGCCATGGCCGAGCGGTGTCACGTTACTCGTGCCGCGCGGGCGTGGCGTGAGCCCATTCGTACTTCAACGCCACGCCCGCGCGTGCCTCGCTGGCATTGAGGAGTACGAATAGCGCCTTAGCGATAGCGCAGCTGCAGCAAATGTGATACGCACTTCACTAGATAGTTTTTTTATTATGTGTGGGCCCAGAAGTCGAAAATATCAACGCTCGAATTATATGTGGGCCCAGAAGTCGAAAATATCGACGCTCGAACTTCTTTTGAGGGACTGTAAAATACGCATTGCCGTCCGATTCGGTCCGATTTGGCCTTTTTTTACTTTTCGATAGGCTACGGCAATTAGAACGCGGTTCTGGGCTTATAACTTCTGTTGCGATACATGTTTGAGCAAGGTTACTTACACTATCCTATTGTAGATAGCGAGGGCTTCGACGCGAGGTGTTTCAGTAAGTCAAACTTGGACTACGCTAAAATGATAACCCTGTCAGGATTCACGGCAAGAAAGCATATTATGTTTCGGGTCAAGTACCACTTCAGGCTGAGGGCAAGGCTCTCCAATTCGAGCAGTCGTGGAGCAGTTAGCGGTTCTGTTGAAGCCTAAGTCTCCCCCTTTTGCACTATGCACAGAATCCTAGCCGCATGCTGCAGCAGGAAACCCGAGTAGATTCGCTGTTGCTGATTCAAACAAACTAATTTGTAAATGAAGAAAACAGTCACTGATTTGACATCGTTTCAGATATTCCTTGCCTCGACTCATCAAGGATTCTGCTCACCTTTTTACGACCTGAAGTTGGTTCCAGTTTCATTCACGCTAATCGTATTGAATATCCAACTCTCAGAAATAGTTACATAATAACCCAAGTCAGTGTTTGTTGATTGGCTTTCAACGCAGTGTTTCTCAATTTTTCGTCATTAACGATGGCTTTCACAGTATTTTCATCTTAGGGTCCACTGCCCAACACTGTGAATGCGTTTTGGCAAATGATATGGCAAGAGAACGTCTACTGTATTGTAATGTTGTGCCAAACGATTGAAGATGGCAAACGGAAAAGTGCAGAATATTTTAGCCCGTATGCGCTCTTGTTGAAATAGTGTCAGATGATATCCGAGGAAGCAGAATCGGTTCACGTTACAGGAGGCTCGATATTCCGGCCTATTTCGGACAGTTAACTGTGATACTAAAAGATCGAAAATGGGAGGACACTGTTATTATTTCAACACTTTCACTCGAATACCTGCAAGAATCTCGTATGGTGACGCACTCATCAATGGAGGGACTGGAGTGATTGGAGGGTAGGGTTATCGGTTTTGGCTCTGAGGACCTATCAACATGTCGCTTTGGCGCAGCTGGCACGTCTGGACCGATATCTTTGCCTCGATAGCGCTATCACACTGCAAAGCCCTCTTGATTGCGCGACGTGATCATGAACGCTATACTTCATGCAGGATATGTACAGCATTTCTAGTCTAGTCAATGGATTTCCCTACTTGTGATCTCCGCCGGGTCCGCGATGGTGCACCAAAGGTGGGCTCAACTGTCGTGAATAATCGCGACCTCACGAACCGCGGCGGAGACACCGGCACACAGCTCATTAATTGAAAAGGATGCTACAGAGATTATAAGTAGCTCTGTGCCTGCGACATCGTGGTAGGTTCTGTAAAACAGCGTATTGTGTAGATCGAAGGTCTGTCTTCGGTGCTTTAGTGTGAGGTTAATTTTTGAATTAAAAGTCGGAGTCGGCTGCTTTCTCACTGGTAGGGTCAGCTGGATGGTTCGCGGTCAGTTGAATCGCACGACAGGTGACACTGAGTGCAATTACGCGCCACACGCAGGTGCAGCCGGCATGGTTCGCACTGATACTTTGCGTTCCTCACTGTGCTTCGGAGCAAATTCAGTGTCGGTATGCCAAAACATATGCGCACAATGTTTGCGCCAAAGCATAAGAAGGAGCGGAAAGTATCAGTGCGATCCGTGCCGGCTGTATGGGTATTGGTATACGTCCTTGTCGCTGCAGCGAATGGCTATTAGGAGCCAAATTTACTTCGTTCCATACGCTATTAGGAGCCAAATTTACTTCGTTCCTTCGCGTGCGTGAGCGGAGCGAGGGTGGAGACAGCGAGAACGTGAGGGAAGAAGAAGACGCAGCATACGAGTGTACACGCATGCGATCGGCGGAAATAAATCTCACTCCGAAAAAGGGATGTACTCTGAACTGACCAGAGAACAGAATTCCATTCGAGTGCGGAACAGAGAAAGAGACATTAGAGGAAATGAAGGAATATGTACATTATAGGATAGTTTCGAGGCACAGATTAGAAACTCACATTCACACTTACGTTTTCTGTCGGAGGTACGGAACCGATTTAATCGTAGATTCTGCTCGTATTCATATTAGCACGATACGTCGCCGTAGACAAATATAGAAATAATTCTCTCTTTACAAAAAAAACTCGTGGTAACTTTTTTTATAGTATGGGTTAAGCCTGCAATTATCATTTTCAGGCACCTACTGAGCAGCCTTTGATCAATCTCCTTCAGAAAGTCCGTGGGAAGTCTGCTGTTGGTAAGACGGTCATTCCGTTTCGAAGAGCTTCAAATGTTTACTTGATGACCCTGTCTCAGTTGTCCATTGTTCGGCCGGCGTCGGTAGGAGCGGGACGTTTATGGCGGTGGAAATGTGCCTGCAAGATCTAGCGAACGCTCTGCCAGTCAATGTTCATCAAGTGAGCTCTTCATGATTCCTCAAGACTTAAGATCCCTCTGGGGTAGCAGTATACAGTGTAAGCCAAGTATAGTTAAGTCCGTAGCCTGTTTCCTCAAGAAAAAACCTTTAAATCTCACCCGCGGCCAGCACGGTGGTCGCGTGCCCTGGCCAGCCGAGAGAAGAGCGCAGCTGATCAGCTTACCATACCGCCAGCCGCCGGTGAGATTTAAATCGCCCGCGACAGCCGCGGGCGTGTGACATTTAGGTGTTTTTTTTGAGAAACAAGCCAACTAAAGCTACACTGTAATTTTTGGGTGGCCCAGTTTGCGACTGTGTGGGCGAAATTGGATTTAGTTTAACAAACGTTCTCGCATGGAATTTGATTTGTTTATTCATTATTACGCTTAATGGACGCACATCGTAAACACGTAGGCTAAACCCTCAACGGAACTGAGTAATCATCGAATGAAAAAAAACCCTCTGTCTCACAGTAGCCGATCAAACTAAGGATGGCTTTTTGTGGGGCTCACGGTTAACGAGCCCCAACGACGACATGAACGAAGCGGGTTTCCGTCGAGCGCGTCAGGTGTTCCAGCAGAACTGCTCCTTTGCCCCACCCGCGCTGTGAATTAGATCAACGTCCCAAGTTGGTGCATCACTTTTTGGAGAGGGAAGGGAACACATCGATATCAGTATCTGCATCAGGAGCCTCGTTAACTCTAACAAATCTGAGGCTTTCGAGGGTGTAAATGAATAACCGGCATGGATCGCGTTGAGACTTCGCGTTCACTGCTGAAGATTGGCGCAAACTCGGTGCACTTATGTTATAGCCTATGGCACCGAGTTTGCGTCAACCCTAAACAGTGAACGTGAGGTCTCTTCACGATCCATGCCGACGTTACAGATGCCCGCATCAGCCGGCAATGATGCCTTTAGTCACTGAACACAGATAGAGAGAGTGAATGAAGCACTAGAGAAAGTAGCTGCAGGTACAGGCAAGAAACAACGACTAAAAATATTAGCTCAAGTGATTGGGTACTAACCAAATGACGCGAGATTACAGTAGCTATAGAGACATAGGGATGATGGCCGTCAGGCCCGAGAGGGGTTAGAGGAACCTTAGCACATTACCCTTTCCGTGAAGAAAAATTTGTACTGACCATTGCGAGAGCAAACACAATACACGGACAGGGAGATAAGAAATTCTGAAAAAATACAGATGATGTGGGACTTACTTTGTGCTTCGATTGCTTTAGCATCCGCTTGTATATGCTGTTGCCATCAATGCGTTCGTTGCTTCCGTTACGGTGTGATTTGGGGCGGTCGTCTAGTGGTGCCAAACAATGAGGAGGCTGGGCGGGTCGGTGGGAAGGGCTAGGCACTGCGGCGGTCGGCGCCACTTCGGTAACCAATAGCGCTGCTTAGTGCTTCCCTCTGATCGGCCCAATCTTATCACTGTTTGGCGCCAGAAGACGACCACCCTGTGATTTGAGTTCTAAATCCAGCAACACATTCTGATGAGACTTTCTCAGATTCAGTAACGTTCAGGTGGTCATCGCTCTCCGGAAGTATCGTGCGCTAGCCGTGCAGACTTTCGAGCAGTATCTTTCAATTCATAGAGCAATATTAAGTGTAGGCGAGAAGCATGGTGCTATCACCAAGGTATAAATTCTTTGAAACGCCTTAAAAATTGAAAGAGTTATCCACAAAGTGTTGACAGAGTTAGGAAATTTCAGGCAGACGTGGCTCGGTTCTATCGGATATGTCAACAGCCACAGGTTGATAATGAACAGTGAATGGATGAGGATTCTATGCATATAATTAGCTCGAATTAGTTTGAATTCATATTGATATTACAATCCCTGCAGTCAATGATTTTCAATAAATAAATATCATTGGATTGATGAGGTCGTTTATCTAGCGAGTTCACATTGATGGACGTTCGATTTAGATCTATGTTCATGGAATTATGGATACATTTTCAGACACGGACAGCCATAATCGGAATATATGTAGTATTTGTACTCGGTACTGCACCTGTCTGCCCTCAGAGCACCAAAAAAGGTTGCGCTCTCTCACAAGGGAATGACCAGACCATGTCGCCAGAACTGCCCATAAAGCCATGTTTTTCAGATTGACTACCTGGCGGCTAATCCTGAAAACCTCAATCTAGCTGCTCGAGTAGTAGTGAAGAAAAAAGTTATGATTACTACTGAAAAAGATTATTACCATCAAACTACCCTAACCTGCCACAATTTTGAGGAGAACAACAATCTCTTTCTTTAAACCGGTTAAAAACGGTCTTTGAAGATCCATTTATAGGTGTGATACAATCGATTGTATCACACCTAGAAATGGGTCTCCGGTCTCCAAAGAGAGTTTTGACCCGGCTAAAAGAACTAGATTAGTTATTTGGGTCCAGGACTAGGTTTTCCGCACGCTGTAGCAACGCAAAACCTCCTAATTAAAAATTCGAAAAATACTTTTAAATATTTCACAGCTATCGATTTTTTCATGAACCCCATCATATTTAGCTCTTTTCGGCTTCAAGCTGCGTCCATGAAATTTCGAGTGCGTTGTCACATCTGGACAGCCAAATACTAAATGTGGTTTTTTTGTCCGTAAGCGCACCTATGGGCCCTCAGGGCATGAAAAGAAGCACCGCCTATCCTATGTAACGCTTTCCGTCTTTAAGCTGCGTCCATTAAATTTTGGGTGCATTTTCACATCCGGACAGCCATATACTGGATGTGATTTTCATGCTCGAAACCGCACCTATATGCCCTCAGGACATAAAAACAAGCCCGCCCGCCCTATGTAGCGCTGTTCGGCTTGAAGTCGTTTCCACGAAATTTTGGGTGCGTGTTCACATCTGGACAGCCATATAATGAATGTGGTTTCCGTGCGCGAAACCGCACCTATGTGCCCTTAGGGCACCAAAAATCTTTTGCTTCAAGCGGGATCGCACCACGTTTGTGGCCTAAGAAGGCGATTTCACGGAGGAAATTGCAAAAGATATCACAATGAACAATGCTGTTTTGTAACAGTCGACTATCCATCGTTCTACAGCCTCGCAAAACTTTTGACCTTTGGCGGGACTGAACCTGTGAATCCTAAATGCCTAAAAATGCATCTTAGTTTGCGAAACTCCAGAAAATCTGTGTCATTTCGTTGGCAGGATAGTTCGCTTGTAATGACCTCGATGACAGGGAATACTCAACACTAATGCTGCTGACATATCCAGGAGCGCTTTGGTGACACACTTTAGCTGATCATGACTCTGCTTCCATATAAATCTAGCCGTATTGCTTTTTTTATTTTTTTTTATTTTTTACTGGAATATCACCTAAAAATGGTCAATAAAGTTCGTTTCGACCCTTTCTTCAGACGAACTTTATTGGAACAGTCTTCTCTGGTCTCTTCAGTGAAGAAGAAAACTGTTTCGTCAGTTGGAAAGTATTTGGCTAATATTGCATTGAAATGTGTGATCAAATTAATGGATTAATGTAATTATCATATCGAAAGTTATTCGCAAAGCTTATCATGACTATCAGTGTGAAGGCAAACCATCGATGAAGTCATTAATAGTAAAGTATTAAATTAGGAAACCTTCAACTGAACTAAAATCAATGTAATTCTCATTATCTATATAAAGGGTGAGATAGAAAAAGTAGCCAGAAGAGAATTTATTGAAGAACTGAAGGGAAAACTTTTAAAAACCAATTTATGAAGAAACGTACTAAAATATAGCAAGGGGATATATTATTAATGACTTACACATGATTTAGTGGCCCAGGGCTCAAATATATCGTAGACCATCCCAAGTTCACTAGAAAAACTATCTCGCAGATAAACCACGAGACCAATAAGCGGTCGACCATCTTGTGTAGGAGACGATCAAAAATGAAACGGCCTTCGGTTTGATTCCATAATCATTTCATGATGATAATTGTGCGTTATTATCAAATAGTTGTCTTATCATTTTATGAAGCTGCTTTAAACTTGTAGTTAACCCGTATTTGAGTACTATGAAAGAATTCTTATTAATGCATCTTAATATGCTATTATGTATAACGTTTTCAGAATAAGTGTTTCTACGTAACAAACTTTTTAAGTGCTTTACACGACCAATAAAATCGTTAAATAAACTGGAAGTCCTTGCTATTCTTAGCACCTCTGGATATAACAGATGATCTAATACGAAATGAAATGTTCGAATGAAAATGGGGGAAACGTATCACACTGAAATTGAAGTTATCTGTTTTAATGTCGGAATCTAAAACGATGGCCATGCTATTGTCGTCTATTGTGTTGCATTATTTCTCCACCAGTGGATCGTCACCTCTTCTTGTGAGTCTTCCTGACTCATTGTTACATCTCCGTTTCATATCCTGCCTCATTTCGCCTTCTCGGTTTGATCTCCACTATTATTTTAACCTCTAAACTTTTTATACTATACTTTTTACCTCTATAATATACCTAACATATGCTTTTGCTCCACTAGGTTGGTGTCTGTGCAAAAATGGCAATGTGTCAATCAAGACAAGATGCGGATCTTCCGATCACTCATAATGCCGATTCTACTGTACGGCTCGGAGTCGTAGACCTTGCGCAAGTCGGATCTCAACAAGCTGGAAGTTTTCCAAATGCGGTGTTTGCGTCAAATTCTCGGAACAACTTTAAGAGATCGAGTTCGCAACGATGTTATTCGAGACAGCTGCGATCATCAACCGACGATCGAAGAACAAACCCGAACGAGGAGGTTGCGCTGGTTTAAGCACGTATGTAGAATGGAAGTCAGCCGACTACCGCACAGCTTGTTATGGAGAAAGCGCCCAACACTGTGGAAGATCGAGGGAACAGCCCCGAAGAAGACTTGGTTGAAGCAAGTCGAAGCTGATCTGAACCCTCAACGGTGCAGTGTCGTAAATGCTAAATTAATTACGGCTAATCGTTCTGAATGGAAGCGTATCGTTCAGGCCACACGAGCTCCTATGGCACCTACAGCAGGGTACTGGTTGAGAGGTCACTCTCCGCCAGCTAATGGGATGAGTGAGTGAGTGATAATATACCTCTATACTTTTTATACTAACTGCATACCTCTCGATACCCCTCACCCCTGATATAAGCTCATCTTTGCTCTTGATTGGTCCAAGGACCTCCCCCTCTCGGACGTTGACGAGACCGACCCCCTCTGTGATTAATCACACCTCACGCCGAACCCTGACTCTCAAAGACCACTTCGAGGCACAATAAAAATCAACTACTGGTCGTCGGAACCTGAAAACCTGACACGCCCACAAACCCCATATCGCATCGGCGCAGTGCGATTTTTATCTTATCGAAGTTGTCCGTTTATCTATTCCGCTGAATTTGGGTGCTTCTGGACTTCTAGATTTTACTTTCTGGTTGCCAAATCAACCTTAAAGGCACAGTCCAAGCTCAGTACAAAATCTGAGATTTCCACATGATTTTAAAGCATAGATGAGCGGAAATTTTTTTCTGAATTGCGGAAATCGGAAATCGGAACGACTCTCAAAATTCCGGAAATCGGAATTCGGAAATCAGAACGCCAAAAACCATCGGAATTCGGAAATCGGAGATGGGTTCAGCGAATTTCCTAACCCTCGCTTCTTAACTGTGCCCACCAAAAAAAACTTGGGCTTGTCCTTCTTTATTGAACAATTTTTATGTAAATGCTCTTTTGACGCAGCTGAGCCATACGATCTCGCCTATTTTCACAATAATGCGAGCGTTCAAGGCGTTGACGAAGTGGCGCAGGACCCCAGTTGGAGTGTGCAGGATGTATTCAGGACTTCCGTGGGAGTGCGCAGGTGAGCGGGATCCCGAGGGAGCGTGCAGATTGTGTGTGGGATCACTGGGATTAAGCAGGGGTCATGGAATGTGCGCAGGGCATTTCTTGGAGTGTGCAAGGAGTCCGGTAATGTTTGCAAGACTTCACTGGGAGTGTGCAGGAGATCGAGCAATCAGGACTTGAGTGGGAGTATGCAGGACGTCGGGGAATGTGTGCAGGACTTCACAAGAGGTGCGCAGGACGTTGAAGAAAGCGTGTAGGACTTTACAGAGAAGTTCTGCTCACACCCTGCACACTTCCAGTGGAGTTCGGCGCACATCCTGCACACCCCCACTAAGGTCCGGCACAGATCCTGCACACTTCCACTGGGGTCCCGCGCACATCTTGCACGATCTCATCGGGGTCCTGCACGCTTTCTACGGCGTCCTGAATGTCCTCCTTTCGAATCGATAGATTGGTAAGCTCGCACAAACATGGCGGTTTACTCGCGTATGGTTGGTGGTAAACTCGCGTTTGAAGGTGGTGGTTAACCCACGTCGAAAACCCATTTACTATTAACCCTTGCTTTGCAAAAAGTGAAGACGAACCTCGAATTCGAATTCAGCGCCTGAAATAGCCCCCTAGGAATTTGGTAAGGCAAAGTGTAGAAAAAAGTCTGATTTCGCGGATACTTTCGATTTTTTCCGCATTTTTAGGCTTTTTTTCGGAAACCGGGAATCGGAAATCGGAAGGCCGAAAACCATGGGAAATCGGAATTTCGCTCATCCCTGTTTTGAAGTAGACCCGCCCTATATAGCACCTGCCAAGTGCGAGCTCTCAATTCCTCCGAATAAGCGAGATGTAGGAGGAAGCCACCCTGGGGCTCCCACATCGGGAAGCCACTTTGGCACGCACCTTTTACGATCTTTCGAGCTCAATAGTGGCAATGTGAACGAAGGTTTTCTATCAAAAGCCCCGTTCTTCCCGTCATTCTCAGCCTGTCTCTTTATTCAGGTCAGCTCGCATACATCGGTTGCAAATGGCAGAACAACTCGTCCACCTTGCATCCGCAGCTCAATTTTTGAAGGGTCATCAATCCGTTTCTAGGAGCTCTATTGTACGATTTCAGAGACATCATTGGAATCAGCGTAGAACCGTTTCCAAGATAGGCAGGAAAACAAATGAACGATTTTAGTTTGGACTGTGCCTTTGAGGGATAAGACGTATTCGAGGCTTGTAGATTGCATACCCAAATGAATGTTGATGTTATATGGCCTAAAAGTGTCGTTTCAGATTTTCCATGTCACTTGTCGTGAACGAAGGAGAACGAGAAATCGCATTGAAGAACATGGAAGCAAGCCAGAGATTTTGAAGAACAGAGATCTTCCTGCCTCCAACGATCCTTTTAGGTTGCAAAATCGTTCAAATATTCTGTAAAGGTTATTGACAATTTACAGATCGTTTAGATTGATTGAGGATTGTTGTCTACAGGATGTGAGCACAAAATATTCCTGGAGGCCGACTGCTGGGGCGGCTGCTGTGAAGTGTATAGTGGAGTCCACCAAGAGTGTCTCATTTACTTATCAATGAGAAGCGGTCGATTGGAGATCAATGAACATGAAATTCGTTGCAGCACAACCGCTCTCGCTCAATCGGTGTCGAGCGTGCTGGTATGGGATTCATGCACATTGATCCCCAGCCGACCGCTTCTCATTGATAAGTAAATGAGACACTCTTGGTGAACTCCACTATAGAGGTGGGTTGAGTGTGTTATTGTGCTGCAGTGCCGATCAAGAGTAAACCATCTTCGACTTTGGATTTCGCGTCAGGCTACTGGTAAATAAAGCTGTGAGATGATACGAAAGGAAGCCTTTTGGGCTGCCCATGGGCTCTACCACCTTCAGAGAATAATTGGCTCAGTAATCACAGTATTCGGAGCTGGGCTACGAAATGCTTACATTGACGAGATTTGTAGCAACAGAAGCACTTATTTGCCTGTAAATCTCCATCGTGGTATGACGTTTTCTGCATCATTACTTATATGTATGTCATTGCTTTATGAGGTAAACAGTTTATTAAGGAGCCACAAAGGGTTGAAAGCATCGTTGCCTTGATTCTATCGAGTGATAGTGCACTTTCTGCCACTGTTACTGCCCAGTGGCCATGCCATTCTCAGTTTCTCCATGTCTGTCTCATACGCGCATCCAGAAAAAACCTGTCGGCATCTCAGTGGTTGCGATTATTCTACTGTCTGTGATTATCTTGGTTTGGTAGACTGGAGAAATTCTTTTGGTACAGTTGGTTCAATTGATGAAAAATATGAAATGTTCCTAGCCATTTTACTGCATTTTATTCGTTCCTTTGTACCCATGAAGCGTGTTGGGGCCATTAGATCATTCCCCTCACCATATTTACAAAGCATGGGCGAGCATACTCGCCATGCAGCATGTAGAAGTTGTCTGCCCAAGTTAGCCAACATTTTGAAGAAACATGAGGATTGGGTTCGGTTCCGAAATCTCTCAAAGAAATTTAATCATCGTCTTCAGAAGACCAAAAGAATTATAGAAACCAAGATTATCAATAGGAATAACAAAAAGGGTTTCTTCAAATATATGATTACGAAATTCTCAACTTCAACTAGGATTCCAGATTTGAAAAGAGGTAATTGTATTGCGGTTTCAGATGAGAAAACCGAAGCTGTCCAGCGGCTGGAGCGATAAGGCGAACATATTAGCTGTTAGATTTCCCGCTGCTTTCATTAAAACGGATGTTTGTTTCCCGCCCTTCGACCCATCTGTGGGCCTCGACATGACCACTCTCCCTTGGTTCGATGATATTTCATTGCACCAACTTTTAAAAAACATACCACTGTCATTTTCAGTTACACCAGATTTTGTACGCGGAATATTCCGATTTAAAATACGTTAATGTCTAGGCGGGTGGGTTTCCAACCTTGCTCTACCGAGTCAGCCAATAAAAACCATATGTTATATTTTTACCAGTCCGCCGTCATCTCTATTCTTACGCGAACGGTTTCATTTATCAAATAGCTTACAATCAGGAGCAACGAAGGTGAGTCTTATAAGGTTGAATCAAGAACATGCAAAGATTCCTCATTATTGTTGTATGAATGTGGCAACGTACTTGCAAACGCTGGGATCAACACAAACCGAATTTGCCTTCAGAAGTGGTTGTCGCAGCTTCTATGTATGTAGGATTCAGGAAGTCGAGAGCTTCAGTATGTTTGCGTCAGTGTGATGGTAGGTTAACGAAGCATGTAAACTATTTGTGAGGATGAAAATTAAAAGTATTTACGACTATTTTGTACTTTTGTGCGCAATATACCATCAGGGCTAATTACGGGGAGGGGACAGTTTGCTGAGAATCTCCGCAATGAAGACCTGGCGGCTTCGTGATGATTTTGTCAGGCCGTCCATGAGCATGAAGCCGGCCAACGTGTGTGGTACGATTCTAACAAAGAAAATATTCATTTTTCCGAACATACACATAGTAACCTCAGTGAACATTTGTTGCGATAACGAATAAGAGGTGAATTCATAGTATACAACCCGAATCAGCAGACCGAATAATAATTGTTTTCTCTGCTAGACATACAGTTCATGCATTTCCAATTTTCAACATTGAGATGGGTGGGGATTCCGCATGATTTTAACGTGTCAAAAGAAGCAAAACACTCTGCATAATCTTGTCTCGCTTTCTTCACCATATGAAAACTGAGCCAGTCAGAAAAGTGAAATAGATAGAGTTTTGAACGTTCACGTGTTTTGTATACATATACTCGCCTTAGAGACCCCTGTCCACTTTACGGAGCTGACACCCGCTGACCGGCGGAGTCGCGAACGCCGCATGGGCAGCCATAATTGAACGCGTCGCGTCTATTCGCTAGACTGAATGTCAAAAGCAGGGGTAGGCACGCGTACAGGAATGGCGGTTTGGATATGCACCTCCTTAGCTTGTAACATTTTTAGAAACCTCTTTGGAGAAGCCAAATCGGTTGTTTTCACAGTAGTCGGACACAGCAGTCATTCTTTTTACTTCCTGGTTTTGATTTTTGCAAACAACTGTTCTAAAAAAGCATTGAATAGGAGAGAATCTAGTCGATTTAATAGAAGAGGTAGCTTAATTTCTGAACTCCAGTCTAATGCCAGGAATAAAATTTTATGTAAGACGGTAAGCTTCTCCACGCTCGAAAACAATTCCTCTACATATATGTACACTGTTGTGTATAGGTGAACTGAAATAAGCGTGCGAGCTAAACAAACCTGAGTTGTATCCAATTAGGCTGCCGCGATTCGTCCGAGCTAGACTCGCCGTGCATTATGGAGCTTATTCGCTGCTACACAGCGCACACTAGAATGTACACGACCACAAAAATAATTTACGAATTTGATTTATCGGGGAACGGGTAGGAGACACGGAATGAAACTGCAGGAAATGGAAGGAGGTAAAGGTAGGGTACTTTAAATGCACACAAAGTGGAAATTCAATGTGAATTTGAAAAAAAAATAGAGCGCGGGGGAAATCATTTGGTCTTGATGAGGTTTATTCAAATGAGGCTAGTTGATCAGAAACACTATTGAAATCTTAGCTACAGTTCAACTGCGCATTGCCGTTCAGTCCGCAAAATGAGCGCTGAGGCGCGACTGCGAGTATCCGCAGACAGGGATATGGCATCACCCGGGCGGTGGGATCACCGTGGCCCTAAAGGCGAACACCGCCCGGGTGATGCCGTATCCCTGTATGAGGATACTCGCAACTGCTCCGCAGATTTTCCACTTTCTTCTAATGTCCTTAGTTTACATGTTTCACACTATTTTTGACGAACTAGGCTCATTTTATTGAACCTTATCATTGTAAAAAAATTACTCCCGCTGTCATTTATTTAGTTTACGTTAGATTTCTGCAATGTGTACATTATAAGTATCTTACCTCTACCTCCCTCCGATTCCCCCAGTTCCATTTCGTTTCTCCTCCCCGTTTTCTAAAAGAATAAATATTTCAATTTTTGTTTTTACCGCGTCCATCCCAGTGTGCGCTGTGTAAGTGCGGAAAAGCCCCATATCGCACGGCGAATCGAGTTCTGACGAATCGCAATATACCGGATGGGTACAAATCAGGTTTGATTGATTCGAAGGCTTATTCCAAGGCGGTGATACACCACAAAATAATCATCAAAAACAACAGCAGTTTTTTCTCAAAGACAAAATAAAAAACAAAAGCAAAACATAAAATTATCGGCAATTTGTATTCTGCAACTAATCGTTACGAAAAGCGGAGCGGAAAATTAAAAAGTAATTCGTGTCTTTTGATTTTTTACCTGAAACTTGGGGAAACAGGTACATTGTTTTTTTCACGGTGCTCCATTTAGGCGCCCTTCTTTGCCCTCTGTAGAACGCTCAATATGCACCCCCTAAGGGGTCATCCGGGACGCGTGCCCGACCCTGTTCCAAAGATGCAATACATCCATAGGCGAAATGCCGCATGACACAATCCCTTACATTAGGATGGGATTTATGAACGAAAAACCATGGTATACAATAACGTTTGCTGCGAAATTGGCACGTAAAGTTACAGCAAAACCCAATCACAACCCACGGTTTGCTTTGCGCTTGCGAAACCCAGCTCAACATAAATTTCCCCCAATCCTTGAACCATGTCTTCTAGGAGCATGAGGGGATACTCTCGTCTTCAGCAACTACATACATCACCTTAGGTCTGAGGACAATCACAACACCTATATTATGGGCTAGCGCTTACTACATACGAATTAAGAGGATGAGCAGCAATACTTGGACTCCTATAATCGACACACTATGAGAAGTGCACTGGCAGTGACCAACGATAGCATCTCCCTCGATGACGCTGATGTTGTTAACTTCACCCTGCTTATCTGGGCTTTCTCTGAAAAGACTTCTTTAAGATCTCAACCTGTGCACTAACGAAGCACTCAATGCCTCCTATTGCAGCTGCGATCTGGAATGTCTTACGTTGCGTTATAAATTGGTAATGAGCGTAGAATCCCGTTGCATCAAATATATCATTCGTTGAGAAAATCATACGGAAATAATTTGACTCGGACAGAATCGGTCCGCGTGGCGCAACCTAGAAACGAGTGCAGAAGTATTAATGTACGTGCTGCGTGTGAGCTGAAGAGTCATTCCCTCCACTAAGAAAAGCAGCTCAGCTAACCTTTCCACAGAATCTGCGGTTTGTCCGGTCGTGAGTTTGATAATTGCTGAAGAGTACGAAGTCGCTTTGTGTTGTTTCATCGCATCTGAAAAAGGTGTGGTGGTAAGTGGCCGATTAGAGTCCCGTCGCTGAAAGGCGTGGCAGAATTACTGGGGAGAATCGATCGCGTGGGCGATTTCGCATGATGATCGATATTTGGGCAAAAGCGTTATAGCGGGGTGAACTGGGAATAATCTTCGCGCACTGACAGCCCGCCGGCGCGAGAGTGAATTTTCAATGTAAGAGCGAAAGTAAGCTGAGGAGGTTCCTGTAGAGGAAGGGGAGAAGTAGAGGAGGGAGCAGGCACGGAGCGACGGCGACGTGACTTCACCAGAGGGCATGGTTGTAGGCAGATGTGCTAAAGCTAGGAAAATTTAAAACTGCAGTCGAGTGTTCACACGGCTTTTCGGTGGTCAACAGGTAATTCAATTCAAATAACGGTCTTCGCGTAATGACAGCCCGCCGGGGCAAAAGTGAATTTTTGATGTATGATCGATCACTGCTCGAGATATCGCCGCGTCGAACACATGTGGCACGCACGCAAGCGAGGAGGTAATGATCCTATCACTGCTTCCTGGCTTGCGTGCGTGCCCAATGTGTTCGACGCGGCGATCTCTCGAGCAGATGATCGACGATAAGTAATAGTGGGGCCGCAATTCAGTTTTGGTTCCAGTCGTACACATCGTTATGTGGCCCCCGCCTCTCCCGTTTCTGTGTCTTTCTACGCAGAATTCGGCGCAATCATTTCAATCTGACGAAAGAACGGGGCTGCGACGGTAGATCACCCCGCGCGAATCGAAACCCCATCCTCCAGTGAGCCGCCAACCGCGCACGGCCAGCCGCCTGGTCCATGCGTCAGACTAAAATGAAAACGGAAACCATACATCATGATTTCTGAAAATTTAGCTTTCTGGCAGAAGTAACGATTTGGTAATGCTATTTATGAGTCAAAAAGTTTCAAAAATATCTTGAGATATCCTTAAAAAGGATTTGGCGTGAAATGGCCGGCAGTAATAAAAAAGCTAGGAAATGAAGTGAAATAATTAAAAATTTGATTTGGTGGTCATTGACAGACGAGGGATAGGATTTTACAAGCTTCTCTGTTTAAATTATCAAAGCGAAATCAGGCGCGATATGGATTGGAGCGTTGCGTTCACCTAGCTTGACCTATGCTGATTCCCTTAAGGCCCCGGTCATAGTTGGATGAGCCGACGCCTCCAGCCCGGTCGATACACACAGAATGCATTGGAAATGGGATGCAAAATCACTCGGTGTATCCCCCGCACCCCCAACACCCCCAACACCCACCAGGTCGATACGTATGAACAACATGGTGAGGTGAAGCTGAGAAAATCACTCGGTGTATCCCCCGCACCCCGCACCCCCAACACCCCGCACCCCGGTCGATACGTATGTTTAAAATGATGGAGTGAGGTTGAGAAAATCACTCAATGTATCCGACGCGGTCGATATCCATGCAATACGTGGATGACGGCGGATGAGAAAATCACCGGGTGGGTGGGTCGATGATAAAACATTGCGTATCACTAGAAAGCTAACCTTACTGCTACCTCCGTGACTTCACCATACTCGCCTTCACTATTTCTCTGAACAGGTGCAATCCTGTTGGCCACGTAATCATCGTCATATCTAGTTGGATGCATCGAGTGATTTTCTCAACCTCACTCCATCATTTTAAACATACGTATCGACCGGGGGGGGTGCGGGAGGTGTTGGGTGCGGGGGGTGCGGGGAGCGGGGAGTGCGGGGGATGCAGATGCAAATAGCACCAACTATGACCGGGGCCTAATACAGCTTTCGAAAATGGCATAATGTTTCCCTGGGACGCTTGATATCGTTTTGATAAGTTCAACGGAGAAGCTTGTAAAATCCTATCCCTCGTCTGTCAATGACCACCAAATCGTATTTTTAATTATTCCACATCATTTCCTGGCTTTTTTATTACTCCAGGCCATTTCACGTCAAATGGTTTTTTAGGATATTTCAAGATATTTTTGAAATCTTTCTCTCGACTTATAAATGGCATTACCAAATCGCTACTTTTGCCAGGAAACTAATTATCCAGAAGTTTCACATATTCTTCCTGAGGGTTCCCTTTCTGACTTCAATTTTGCTCCACGATTTCCATTTTGGAATGATGAAACATGTATGAGTACAATTTTTTGAATCCTATGACCCAAAACCATAAGAATAAACACTCGTTGCCGCATTTTGTGCTACAAGTAAAAAACCGATATTATTGATAACTGATACTCGATTTTGCATGAAGAGAAGAGTTTCCCAAACAAGCGACTTAGAGCCATCAAAATCGAGAATCATTGCGGCATTTTGTGCAACAGGCGAAAAAAATCGATAGTACTGATTGGTATCTATAGATAATGACTGATGAGCGAAATTCCCAACCAAGAAAACCATTCCCATGAACAATAACCACTTCTCGCCGCACTTTGTGCAGAAAGCGCGAAAATGGATAATATTGATTATCGATCGATGACGTGTCCTTAGTAAGAAATCTGACATACTAAGTACTTTCCTTCGACGACCTGTGTTGATTGGCTGCAGATTCACCCACACACACACTGGTCTCCACAGCCGTAGCATGCCCAAACAGTTTTCGTGCTCCACGGCTAATTCGGTATGTAAGCCCACGATTTCGAGGTACCCTCCAAAGTTAAGGTACCACGCTCAAAATGAACAGGAGCGACCTGCATCCATTTCCAGCCTCCTGTCCGAAAATGAGCTTCCTAGCTCAATTCTAAGTGTACCCGCAAGATCGTGAACGCCGTCTGAAAAAAGGGAGATTAACAGTAAAAACGAGCGGCTTTTCATTTTTTTTTCTCGAAAACCAGTGAACCAATCCAAACCATTTTTGGGTGGTCGCAACAACTTTTTGCGCTCTTTTAATGCAATTTAGAGCTAATTTCTATGTTTACTTTGAACTCAGGTTTCGAAAGGGGGTTGCGCGCACGGCCGAGTCAAAAACCAAATCTGGTGCGCTTCGCGCGCACCACAATATCTTTATTGGTGTTACATTTATCCTTAATGATTTATAGTACCATTTGTTCTTCTCTATACAAAATCTTAATCCAAATCGAGCCCGAGTGTCTCAACAGCAAGCGCTTTATTCGCGCTTTTATTTAACTGCATTTTTTTTTTGTTGTGCTACTCGTTGTGGTCGCCGCAGGGTTGGGGATTTTCCATTGACTAACTTGGGAGTCGGGGAATTGTTTGTAACACCCAAAAAGGTTTCGCCCATTTTCTAGGTAATTCTCTTTTCCAATAATCACTTTTGGTAACTGTCTGCTCCTTTGCATGCTGACGCGTCTTTCAGTGGCGGAACTCTAATCGGCTTCTGACAGCGATCACAATTCGCGGCAATGCGCGATAAAAACAGCATAGAAAAAAAACTACGACAATGTTGTGCTTTAGAAGGAATCAATTAGGTCGTTAGGTGTTAAAACTGTTTTTTTTTGTCATTTCTTGATTTGTGTTTCATGTTTTGAATTATTTTCACGTATAAACAAATAAATTGACATGATAAGCAGAACGGCAGTGATAGAAGTGAAATGGGAAGAGTCATCCAAATTACCACCTCCATTTTAACCACATTTCCGAGAATTAGAGCAAGTGTACTATTTATTGCCGCGATGGCAGCTGCGTCGCTTTTCACTGGGCAACAGTGCGATAATAATGTGATATTCAAATTAGCTGAAATATTAAGCGATGTGGTGAAAAGGTGGGTATCAACTGTTCTAGGATAATGATTGTATCCCATTTTAGGCCTCAGTCAAAGTTGGCTGATCGGCGTAGCCAGCCCGGCCGATAATCAAGAAAGACAGGAATGAGGCAGATGCAAAGAACACACCATGTGGCTGACTCGACCGATGTTCACATGATACAAGGCTAGAACTGAATGTTATCCATGACATCGTTCCACATAATTCATGCATATTGACCGCGTCAAACACAACTGGCCACACCAGGTGTTTTTTGCAACATAGGTCGTCTATGTTTTTCATGCGTATAGACCGGGCTGGCCACTAGAGTGTTGCCCGAATATTCGTTTATTCGAGTAATATTCAGAGAGATGGATTATTCGAATGATCGAATAGCCAAAAAGGTGAAATATTCGTTTATTCGAATAATCGAATATTCAAGGAAGTGATATAATCGATAATTCGAATAATAGAACAATCAAAGTGAAATAATCGTTCATTCGAATACTTGAACATTCAAAAAAGTGGAATATTCGTTTATTCGAATAATCCATTATTCAAAGGAGTGAAATATTCGATTTATTCGAATATTCAACATGAACAAATTGAATATTCGACGAGACCCCACCCCAATTTGCATAGATTCCCCAAGCGGCAAAGATCGGTATTACGTGTGCTTTCCTGTTCGGTGGCGTTGGGTCCCGAGCAGATTCGCCTGACTACAGTGCGCCATTGTTATTTCATTTTGGGCCGGTTTGAGGTCATTTGTACATCTACTCGTGTTTTTTTCTGCTTCCAGGAATTCACCCCTTCAGCCTCCTCTTGTAGAAATCGGCTGGATTCACTCTAACACAACTTATCTCCCTAGATAGCACACACTCCACAAATCAAGTGCAATGGCGCATCAAGAGGGATGTTAAAATGAAACAAGCCAGCTTCTGGCGTAGCTGCGGGGGATTCTCCGTTTTTTCGAAAGGTTGAAACCCCTGGGTTAGGGAAATTTTCAAGTGGGTATGAAATATTCTCCGATTTTTCTAAGGGGTTGGAAGCCCTGGATTAGCAAAATTTTTGAAGTGAGCCTTAACTAATCTCAGGTGTGTTTTCGACGGCGATGAACTATTTTTCAGTGATGAGATTTAACGCTTTCGACTTTTTCTGAATAGGATCTATGACCAGGTCGATTATTGAAAAGAATTTCTTCTATACGTGTTCTCGTCCGTTCCCTTAATTCCCCAACGAGTTCTTTTGGTGTTTTGCCGCGTTCTTTCGCGTTTTCTCTGGTTTTGCTTTTTTTTGTTTTTTTTATGAGTGCAGAGGATGGTCGCAGGATCGCATGGAGAAATTCGACCAATTGAACGATCGGGATTACAGCTCTTCCGGCGATGACGAAGAAGGCGATAATGTTGGCGAGGATTACTATGATGTTTAGGAATTGTTGAAAAAAAACTTCTTATGTCCATAGAGTTGTATTGATTTGATGTTACAAATGTGAATCAATATAGTGATCTCAATTTAAAGTGGATAATGTTTCTATTGATCGTAGAGAATGAGAAGATAATGAGGATATTTCGATGTATGTAAGTTGAACTCATCAATAGTTTCACTCTTGAATGAAGGGTTTAGAAATGTTTCGTTGTCCTTTTCGGAGCGCTTTTTTCCTGCTGGTCATTCAAATAATTATTCGAATAATATTCGAATAATTCGAATATTTAAAGAAGTGGAAAATTTTTTTACTCGAATTATCGAATGTTCAAAGGAGTGGAATATTCGTTTATTCGAATAATCGAATATTCGAAGGAGATTATTCGAATTATTCGTTTATTCCAATATTCAAAAAAACTATCCGTTCCAACACTCTACTGGCCACGGCGTTTTTGCAACCAACTCTGACAAGGGCGACAACGTAAGAATGACAACGTTACAACTGATTAGAACGAGAAGTATCTGAATTAACCGAAATAAAAAAAAATTAGCGAAGTTCATCCACAGCCATGCTCTGCACTCACTGGTTGAATCCTTCAACGTCGAAATACTCAAAATGGATATGGACAATCTGCTCGTCACTGCCGTGAAATATGTATTCGCAGTAGAGTGATCGTGGGTAGAGACCAGGATAGTTCACTGACCACAGCTTCCCGCTAGGCTGCACTGTTGAGTTGAATACGAATCGACAGCCTGTGAGAAGTCCTGTATTGAGTAAGACTTATTTGTTTTGTGTGCGAAGAATGCATCATTCTCCAGCTTTCATGAGAATATAGAATCAACAAGATGCAGCAGAACCTTCAAACAGTCTCACCCTTGTCACGGTCACCTCGGGCTCTCATGTGTTGCATATCCCAGTCGGTATGGAATTTATACTCCAGGCGGAAGCCAACGTCGTTTTTCGCACTCTCGCGCACCGCTCGTGAAGACTGAAATGAATAGTTGATAGCGATTGCGTGGCAGCATCCCCTTTTAGGATTGGATAAATTTCTCTGTACCAATTATCACACACACCTTTGTGGTATACTCCAGCTGCAGTAGATTGGTGCTACTCATCAACTGTGGTGGCGCTCGATCCCCACACCACTCGTCGATCCGCGATAATCGTGCTCCTACTCGTACATCAGCTGTGAGATGGTCGACATCTGCGCACCTTGAAACATCAGTGAAATCGATACGATCACCATCTTATGGTATATGGTAAGCAGCTCAGCATTTATTCAGCAAAATTAAGTTTTTATGAGAACGGAGAATTGAATGCAGCAAACAGCGCTCACCTTCTTGTAATGTTCTTGCTTTCCGGAACATACAAATTGAAATGTGTGAATTTCACTGAAACGCGTTCATTTGGATAACCTGAAAAAAGTGATGGGATTGTGCCACTATTGAAGAGCATGTACCAACATATTAATAAGGTATCATAGGGTAGCTGACAAGGGAAGTGTTCAGAGCGGTGAACATATATGCAAAAACGAATTGTATTTTTAGAATCTCTTGGTGCTCCATAGTAATACTGCATCTCCCGAGCTGATGGTTCCAAGAAGTTACAAGCGTTTTTCAAACTTCGCGAAAAGGGAAGGGTACATCAGACATTTTTGGGGTGCTTTGAAAAAAAAAATCGGATTCTGCTGAAAAACTTGTAAACTTTGTCCTAATGGAACTGTCCGCTCACGCGGTCGGCGTGCGTGTGGAGTGGCGGCTGCAGAGGCATTATACTGGTTGAGCCTTCCCATGGCTGCCAACAGTTGGTTGAGATCATGTTTACCATGCGTTAAGTATTCCTACTTATCGATTTTCAACTTGGAACAATACCTTCGCGGCAGCACTACATCAGGGCTGGGATCCATGAAAGGCAAACCACGGTTACGGCTGGGCTAGCGGAGGAAACCGGCATTCACGAAAAATCCGGTTTGGTTACGGCTGGGCTACGATTGGGCTACGCGTAACCGCACCTCGGAGCTGCGGTTAACCGCGGTTAGCAGCGGTTTTGCGGCTTAGTCGTCGAATTGATGGTGTGTTGTATTAGTGCACAACACTGAGGAAACGCCCCTCTTGCGAATACGCAAAAAAACTTGATATATTCGAGGCAAGCTGAAAACACAGGAATGCCGCCGTTATTGACTGCCACATTATAGGCCCTCTAGCCATAATGTGTTCCTCTCGATAACAACGAAAATTCTCAGAATCATCAACCTCATCTGTAAGTTTTATGTATGTTGCCCATGGCTAACTAAAATCATTATGCCTGTCCTCCCTGCTCTCGCTCTCTTCTTTATTTTATAGCACATCGTTGTTCTTTTTGCCTCCACTTTTTGTTCCTAATTCTTGTCTTCCGTGCGCAGGCCATTTACCGAGCAGCCACAGGCTTTTCGCTGGGGTTTCTTTCCCATTTCGGCTCCGAATTCCCTCACTTTTTCCTCAGAATTTTTTCCCAGCACTTTTCGTACACGTTTTCGTTATGTTCCTGTTGGAAAACCCTAACTTGGTTTGGTACTGTGATGCATGATTTGGTTTTTTCGCATTTACAACGTTTTCTTTACTTTTTTTCCGAAGCGCCCACTTGGATTTAAATGTTAATGTTTTTTTACATAGTTCTGTGATCAACCTGGGTTTTCTCGATGTTTTTAGTTCAAAATTGTTTTTCCCTTGCATTTTGAGCTTTTTCCATATGATTTTTCTAATGAGTCGTTTTAGCTTTCTCCTGTTGTGAGCGATAGTTAGCTTGTGTGAGAATGACAAAGAGAAAAAAAAACAAAAAAAGGATTCTTAGACAAAAAAAGAGATGGAAAAAAACTCGGAACTCAAACGACAAACGGAGAACTTAAAGCCAAAAACTCATCGAGAGGAAGGTGATGATCCCTGCAGCAACACCTAAGCCATGTGAAACACACAAAAAAATTAGAGGGGCGTTCCGAAAAAAAAAAGAAGTTGAAAAGGCTAGTAATGCGAGAAAAAAGCTGAATTGGGGGCTAAAATTTCACCAGCAGGTTTGCGGCTCATCGTGAGAGAGCAGCATCACTTTATGTACTTTTAAAAAACCAAAAAGGATTTGTTAAAAAAAGGAAAAAAATGGAAAACTTAAAAATAGGAAAGACATCTCCAAGTTGAGGAAAATCCCTTTAAATGCCTGCGATCCATTGAAGAAGGTAAAGCACAAGGTAGACAAAAATAAGAATTCAAAAAGCAAGCAAAATTAGCAATCATGTGCAATAAAAACAGTGACGGGTTAGGGAAATTCCGACCCGAGTGCCAATATTGATTTTCTCCAATCGAGATTCTCGGCGTCCATTGAGTGGCAAGTACGTGGACGCGGAATGGTTAGCCACCCAACCGCGATGGGGCGGTTGTGAATGCCGGTTCGCGGTTTGGCTACCGCTGGGGTTGCTGCCCTAACCAAACCCAAACCTAGCCGGCTGCGTTCATGAATCCCAGCCCAGGTACGTCTGAGAGAGACAGTCGCGTGTGCGGACTGTCTCTCTCGGACGTACGTGATGTAGTGGTTATTAATGGTGCTGAAAACGAAACTGGGGTCCGCTTGTGGAAATTCAGAAGTTCACTGTAGGTTATGGTAGGCACCATATTATTTAGGGGTCAAAACTTACCTTAGTATTTCAAAAATCGCCAAACGGGTGCTAAATTCGTATTCAGCACCCCGAATTAGCTCCCGCATTGAAATTTTCACTCAAATGTTAGACTTTGGCTAAACCTCCGTATAACCATGGTAATAATCAATCGTAAACTGTCAAAAATCCATGAACAGACACCATATTAGTTTTACCCACTCCAAATAACCCCTGAAGAAACATTTTTTGCTACCTCTACTGAGGAATTCCGGAAATCGTAAGAAGTCGCAATATGCCCCCATTTTTTGGCTCGATGGAAAGCTTTAACACTTAATGGACCGCGTGTCCACACTGCGCACACACGTCAAAAACTCGATTTTTTCGTATTACTTCGAGAGAAACAGATTCCTTCTAACTATCGCTTTTAAATCCCTGCCTAATACAGCTTCCAAAACTGGTATGTAGATAATAAGCGTCAAATATCCTCTTTTGATATAGGCAACTACAACAAAAGTCAATTTAAAAGCTCACAGAAAAGATTGGCCGTGGAACGTGCGGTCTCCTAAGTGTTAAGCAACTTCAGTGGAAAACTTTGGAAAATTGACAAATACTCTGCTTATCTGGGCCGAATTCCGGTCCGCAATTGCGTGTCGACACGCTTTGCGGCCGCACGCGCTCGAGTCAGGCGGGTTTCCAGCACCAAAGCCGACTCGATGTCGCTTTTTTATTCAATTTTCTTTAATTTTTCTTGGTTTCCAGTTTCCAAAACCCATCTAGAGTCAGCAGATGGGCGGCTGCGGCGCTGGAAGCTCTTCTGACTCGGGAGCGTGCGGCCGCAAAGCGTGCCGAGATGCAATTGCAGACCGGAATTTGGCCCAGATAAGCACAGTAGGCATCATATTCGTGATCAGCATACGAAAAAAACTTCTCTTGAAGGATTTTAAGCCAAATTTGGAACAATTTTCCTAAACGCTTTCAGAACCCCCTTATTGGAAGAAGTAAACACTAAACCAACAACCTGTACAAGTCGAAGCCCACCAATTAACATTCCTTAGGAGATAAAAATTAGGGACATCTCGAAACTAAGTGGAAGTTAACACTCCTGACGACTTCTGAGAAGGGCATCACTGAAAAAATGCTCTCTCCTGACTGACCTTGAAAAACGATTCGACATTTGCTGGGCAAATTCGAGCCCTTCAAATTCAATTTTGCAGACGACAGTGTTCCTGTCTTCTCCCTATCTGATGTAATAGTCGTTGAGCAGTCGCCAGCTACGTCTAAATAAGAAAAAAAAACTAGTGAATGTCAAATAAAATTTATGAATATTATATAAAAAATAAGAATATGTTATAGAAAACATTGTGTAGAATAATCATTTGAGATTTACTGTGTAAATATAGCTAATATATCAAATGGAGTATGGCATATATTAAAACATTGAGTAAACTATCCTAGAATTTTTTATGAAGAGTAAAGCTCAAGAAGGAGTTCCTCAAACAACTCAAAAAATTAAAAAATTATTTAGAGCCGATTTCGCGCGCACACGCGCACCCATCATCAATAACTTTGATGAGAGGATTAAAATAAAAATATGAGAATGAGCGGACGTTGTAACTTTGTAGAGGATTCTTTAACTTTTCCACATAGAAACGTTGAAATTTCATTTGCGGCCAAAGTTTTCAACAATGCAAAATTTAAGGCATCTTAGAAAATTCCAGACTTACCCTTGTATATAATAAAGAGTAAGAAGTATCTTAGAAATGACAGCACCATTTTTGGGACCACTAATCAATAAGAATGTTCGGATGGGCCAAGTAGGAATGGAGATGGAGGCGCAGAAGGCACTCACCCTCAGAGCTTTGCCAAACAGCCGCCTCGTAGGTGAATTCAATTACGAAGCCACGACCCTGGAACTTTGCCAATACATATTTGTCATACACATCCAGGAAAACATGAAACCATTGTTTATAGCTATTCATATCAGTTCATGGTCCTTACAAGGGAAGTGTTTTTAGTGGTGAACGGATCTGCGAAATCTACTAGTATTGTTGGTATCTCTTGGGCCTCATTAGAAAAACTGTTCAAAGAAGTTATAAGCGTTTTCAAGCTTCGCGCAGAAGCAAGGGCATTTTTTGGGCGCTTCAAAAAATTTTCTCGGATTTCGCTCAAAACTCGTATACAGGGTTTAATTAGGGCGCTGAAAACGAAATCGGGGTCCAGTTTCCCAAACTCTCAGGTTAATTGTAGGTTATGGTAAGTACAATCTTATTTAAAGGGCGAAACCCACCTTGGCATTTCGAAAATTGACAAATGAACATCAAGTTCGTATTCAGCAAGCCAATGAACCCCGCATAGAAATTTTGAGTCAATTCTGGGACTTAGACCGAACTACCGTATACCCACCGTAATCTACCGCGAGTTGACGAAAATTGAAAAACGGGTGCGTCAAATTGATGTTTAACACTCCAAATGACCCCTAGGAAAACAATTTGAAAAATTTCTATTCTAGCGTTCCAGAAATCGTGAACAGTCGCTTTCTGCCCCAAATTTTTCCCCAATTCGAGGCTTTGAACGAATGTAGTTAAAAACTGGAAAAATCGACAGACAAACCTCAAATTCGTGATAACCACACCAAACGTACAAGTCTGATATGCCATCATTCTGTACAAAGTTCGAAGAATGTGGTTTCAGCCAAGCTTTGTCTACGGGGGGCTATTTGGGGCCCTAAGCGCGATTATGCTGTCTGTTTCTAGGTTTTCGAAGGATTACTGCCTGTTTTAGAAGCCACAAAAAGTACACAAAACGACCTTTTTAAGCTTGTAACTTCTTGGAACTTGCATCTCGGGGAGGAATACCAGGTTGTTCAATAGGTTTTGGGGACAGGGGCTCTCTACACATCGAGGGAGAAGTTATACCGCCGCTTGAGGCTCAAATTCCACTCAGGACCACTTCGCTTGCATTGAGTAACGTGACATTTCGAACTGCAAAAATGGGACAACTCCTCCCTCGGTGTGTGGAGAGCCCCTCTCCCATGTTTTGTCATTCGTGTGGAGAGGGCGTTTCTACTAGTCCAATTTTTTTTTGTTTTGTTGGTACACTTTTTATATGAACGTATGTGAAGTTTCACTTCAATCTGTCAATTCATTCTTTGTTTATAAACCATTTAGTGTTGCTGTCTCACAGCAATGGAAAAAAATTGAATATCGTGCAGTGATGAAATTCTTATTTTTGGAAGGTGTAGCACCAAAAGGATTTCACGAATGAACGTTAAAAGTGTATAGTGATTGTGCACCTACAAGTAGAACAGTAGAAAGATGGGTTGCTGAATTTAAACGTGGTCGTACAAGCCTTGAATACGATCCACGCGAAGGACGTCTAAAAAGCGCATCAACACCAGAAACCATGGCCAAAATACAGGATATGGTTTTGGAGGATCATCGATTGACTGAGAGAGATTTAGTAGAAGCTCTAAAAATCTCATTAGGCAGTGTAAGCCATATTTTAAGTGACATTTGAGTTTTAGAAAGCTGTGTGCACAATGGGTGCCGCATTCGCTAACAATGGAACAAAAACACATACGAATGCGACTTTTTCAGTAACATTTGGAGCGTTTCAAAAAGGATTAAGTGGATTTTGTGCGTTGGTTCATCACTATGGATGAGACTTGGGTCTATCTCCATGATCCTGATCCAAAACAAGAGGTAAAGAGTGGTGTGAACCTGGTTGTTCGGCTTCTTAACCAGTTCGTGTCCGGAAATCGGCCAAGGTGTGGCATCAGTTTTTTGGGATGCGAAAGGAATTTTGTTTGTGGATTACTTGCAGAGTGGTAAAACAATTAATTCTGAATATTATTGTAACCTTTTGGACCAGTTGAATTGAAAAATTCGTGAAAAAAGACCCGGTCTGCAGAAGAAAAAATCCTTTCTATCAGGACAATGCACCGTGTCACAAGAGCATTTTGACAATGGCTAAAATCCATGAGTTAATGTTCGAATTGTTGGAGCATCCACCGTAATCACCAGATTCGGCCCCTCAGCAACTTCCTTTTGATTCCAGAACTCAAAAAATTTATGCGTGGATAGCGTTTCTCATGAAATGAAGAGGTCATGTTGAAGCGTATTTTGCAGACCTTCCGGATTCTCACTTCAGGGATGGGATCCACAGATTGGAGGATCGTTGGAGCAAAAGTATTAATGTTCAGGGAGATTATACTGAGTAATAAAGTGTTTTCTGTACCGTAAAATAGTGTTTTTCTTATTGAACGACAAAACTTATTGAACATCCTGGTACTGCGCAGTTTTACTATGGAGTCCCAAGAGATACCAACAATACAAGTCGTTTTTACAGATGCTTTTACCGCCATAAACACTACCCTTGTTAGCAATAAAGACAATGACTATAAGCTGATTAGCATCAGTTGAAAGATCAGTATGCAGGATATTATTAGATTGCCGAAAAAAGTTTCTTTCCGCCCGGTCTTCAGATTTTTGAAATCTTTCAGTGTTGGTTTTTTTCTGTCAAATTTGATACAGCGTGAATACTCTTCTACAATACAGCGCATCTTTCTACCTAGAATACCGTTTCCAGGCGTTTTTCATATATTTATTACATGGGTATAGACCTATTGGAAAAAATACATCATTCATAATAAACAACCTTGGAAATTCAATCTAGACGGCGGAATACAGAAATATCCTCAATAGTAACATGGAGCCACACAAAAAAAACTAGTTGATCAAAAAAGAACGGAACATCTTGTAAATTCAGGCATTACTGCTCGATTTTTTTTGACAGAAAGTGGCATTGGAAAGTGGTTAGCGAAATTTCGATGTTTTGGCAACTTAGTGGGGTCCGACGTTCCCTATCATCTCTTAGACAAAAACGGCAAGGATCATTGTCGAGCTTCCATTGCCGGGCAATTGCCAGCCGATGATGAACGACTCCTGAAAACGGGCGCCTCAAGCATCTGGGATTATTGCCGAATGCACTAACATCTCAACTAACTAGACACATTAAAGCCATCCAAACCCTCTCGAATTCAATTTTTTACGGCAAATATATTCAAAAAATAATGGAAAATAAACTCTGAACCTTGTCATGATTATTGCCGGCTTGGAAATGTAAGAGAAGGGACGATGCCGATGAAGCGTATAGGGTGTGTTGAGTAGAAAGTATGGAGAGGAGCTTTGAGTGCTAAAATACTTTTCACAGTTTTCTATGTATTTGAAAAGAGAAGAATGAGTTTGCAGAGGGACTTACAATACTACCGCTATCCAAGGAAAAAATGGGCGAAATCGGCATAGTGGGCAACTAAAGCGTCTTTCGGCCACAACTCGCCTCAAAGTGCTCCGTTTTCAATTTCGAAAACGCCGAAATGTACAGCATGTCGTGTTCTAGTCAATCATGCAAAAATATTTTGCGAAATCTGGGAGCAACACAATTTTTTAAGGCGAAATACATTTTCATTTTGTCCTTGCTAGAGATCGCGTTTGGTTGCTTTTGATCGAATGAGCTCGTTATCTTGTGATAACATTATCAAATTCGTAACTAACTGCATCACAAAAAAAAAGCGTTTTCATTGAAAAATTTCTGATTTTATCTCATATAGTTAGGTAGATTGTGGCACGGTGGACATTTTGGTCCTTACGAAATTGAAAACGGAGCACTTTGAGGCGAGCTGTGGTCGAAAGACGCTTTAGTTGCCCACTTTGCCCATTTCGCCCATTTTTCCCTTGGATAGCGGCGGTATTGTATGTTCCTAGTGTTGGAATGGTAAGCTATTCATAGAGTTTGCTGCTTACCCCGTTTGTGGTTTCAAAAATGTCGATCGTACCCTCCTTTCCTAGTAGAATCTCTCCTGAAGACAAAACAATCCTGTGCCCCTTCCGCTGTGGAAGAATGTAGGTGCAGTTCGCAAATGACTGGTAGTAGAACGGATAGGATGGAGAATACAACAAGCCCTAAAAACCTAATTTGTTGCATTCGATCAACAAAGAATGTCATCTCCGTTCAATGCTGGAAGTTCGGATGATCTTTCTATTGTTACGGAAAGCTTTCGGCTATAAAGTCCTCAATAGGTCCTGAATTAATGAAGAATCCGGAATTAATACAAAATGTCTTTTCGCTCTAATTTTTATTATTGAGATTTTTTTTCAAAAAATTTCGAAAATTTGAACGACATGAAAATGGAGCGATTAGTAGCCAGACTGTTTCTACGCAAATCATCCGGGAAGGAAACTTTACTTACTGCCATTCTCGGAGCCAAACTCCGCCACACAATTGTGGACTACGGCTGTTGCATCACGCAACACGATGATAATTGTATAGGGAGAAATGGTAATCGTGCCGGGACATTTTTCTCTGCACAATTATCATCCTATTGCGTGATGCAACAGCCGTTGTCCGCAAATCCGGACCGGAATTCGGCTCCCAGATTGGCAGTAGATCACGAGATCTCAATATTTACATAGCTGTCCGAAAAATATCAGATTCAAGGAAACTACATGAGAATCTCGAAAAAGAATCACCGCATTCAATGCGTGTCGATTATGCTGACCACTCCCATCGAAAAGCTTTGCCGTAGGGCCTTGTGCTCCAAGCAGCACGTGCTGCGAAATTTCATTGCAGGAGCACGTACTGTGAAACTCAATTGCAGGAGCACGTACTGCAAGGCAGTCCAGCGCTATGGTAGCAGCACACCGAAATGCAACGCGGCCAGCACGCCTAGCATCAACTGGGGCCACCAGCAGTTGGACTAGGCCTCCTGCGGAAGTACCGCAAGCTTGGGTAGTCGAACCGACGATGCTGCCGAGATATGAGTTCTAAATCAAGAGTGCATCGTATGTTTGCCTTTTTTGGGAAATCGTTTTGTCATCGTGTTGAATGTGTACCATGCACGCACTGAACACCTTATTTGCTAGAGCATATGTTGTAATTCGAAACACAAAAGGAGCACGTGCTCTCCTAGCGGCTCGTTCCTAACTATGCTGGGAACCGCCTTATCTTCGAGTTGAATGCATATTCAACACGCATTGAATGCGGCGATTGTCTGAGATATTGCAGGTGTCGACAGCACTTTTATACGTCCCTTGCTATTGTTAGTAGCCATTTGATATCTTCTGCCAACTTATTCATATGGTTGATTCAGAACTTCACGGCTCAGAATTCAACTTATATTGCCCACCCTGAAATAAACTCACAAGTTCCAGACCAAGCTGTAGACTTTCTGAATTTTCAGGGTCGCACAAGTTGATGTGAGGAGGTTTTTTTTTTCTAAAAACGGTAGCAGTCTTACCTTCGTTTTTTCAATTCTATAGCTGCAGTCGGCGATCTCTACCCCGTCGTTGATGTATTTATCTGGAATATATGAATGACAAAATTGGTTTGAAACAAAATTTCGAAATGGTAGGGTCTATAGTGAATGCACGAATGTAAGGTCTAGTGCATACTTCCCGCGACGCGCGACAGCGACAGCGCATATTAGCAATATCGACTTTCGGTCGATTTCTATGACAAACACTACGCCGCATCGCCCGTCGCGCGAAGTATACACTAGGCCTAATTGTATAAGGTATTCGCTCTTACTTCAGTGTGGGTGAAGGCACGAAGAAATCTGTGAATGCCATAACCCGAAGGCTGAGAAACGTTGTGCGTGTGGCTTACCCTTCTATAGGAATAGATGACATACCTTTTGATATGAATCTGTACTCTCCAATGAAACCTTTCGATGACTCTCCTCCGTGAACGATTTGAAGAAGCAAATGCTCGTCCCTGAGATGAAATTTTATCTTCCTTCAAAGTTATATTATTACTACCCTATATTTCGGAGTGAAATATATTTACGTCCGTCGCGTGTGTTCGCGAGTATGAGCTCCTCCTTTTTCCCACGCTCTTCGCTGCCTCTACCTTTGCTCCACACACGGCCGATTTTAGTGTCTGTCATTTCGGACACGCGCTCAAGGCACGCGGCGAATCGGGTTCGCCTCTAATCAGCTGATTGATCCAGTTTTTCTTTTTTCAGTTTTCCTCTTTTCTCAGACCTTGTTCCGACTGTTTTCAATTTTATGAATTATGATCGGCAACGGATAGGAATCTTCGATTTTCAGTTAGTTATCATTTCGTGCACTCACCCAACTAAGATTGGTTCTATATTGCGTGCTATTACAGTTTATGCCAGAAGGAAAGCAGAAATAAAAAGCACTCATATTTATTGGGGTTTTTATTAACTGTGCCTACCAAAACGGTGAAAAAATTGGATTAAAGGTAGTGTTTACGATGATATCTTTAGATTCAAGATCATCTGCGAGAACGATTGCTTGGCCCCTGGGTGGAGCTGAAGTACGCGTTGGCAGAGTTCCTAATGTTGGTAACATTTGGTGGCAATTTTTGAGTGGGAAACTCGAAAGCGAAAATCATCTTCAACACTGCCTTTGACGCGAAATAGGGTATGGAAGAGTTGCTAAAAAGGCTAGAGTCAACAATAATCAACTTGAGGGGTTTAAACGATTCTTTTTCAGTTAACAGCTCAGCTCCAAACGATGGGAAAAACCACCAGAAACTCAAGAATACTGTCAGTTGCCAACGTTTTCTGCCTAGAAATGAAAAACTGAATGGGAAGTTAAGAAAAATTCATTCGATCAGCTGACGATGTGAGTAAACTCTTAACAACCCGATGCGTGACGCAACGGCACACACTAATTCTCACCCCGAAATAGAGGGTATGTAATAGGCATGTTGAAACATAAAAATCCGATCAGTTCCGCTCCGAACAATTTTTACTCCTCAAATTTGTATTCGAACTTCCATAAAACATGGTATATTCACAATTATTGCAGACAACAATCCTTCCCCCCCAGCCTTGTACACCCGAAACTTCGAAAGCATCTCCAAACTGTTTCATGTTCAATACCTCTCGCAGGACTTGATCACAGGCCGCAAGGGAACGCGTTTCCGCGTTTTTTTGGTGGCCTTTCTGATAACTACCTTCTTTCTTACACCTTTTTCAGATCTGAAAATTATATGAGACTTTGACGAGAAGAGCTATACGACGGTATATTGATCGCCAGAGTTCACTCTAGACAAAAAAGTTTGAGGAAAACTTTTTATTGTGCAGCACAGATGCAGAATGTGGGTGCACGGCGCTATAAGCACTGTACAAAGACTTGGAAATCGCTTTCCAAACTTTGTTTTCAAATGCAAGCCTTAGCATACAAATATGCTGGACACTTTACTCTCCTTACTTGAATCTCCTCACTTGAATCCCAAATAAATTTTCAGATTGTTGTCTTCGAAGAAACTTATTATTAAGGGATGCTAATGACGCGAAAACGTATCAACGCGCACCCTCTGGGGCGGCATGCATGAACGCTGCGAAGAAGGTCAGGGAGCCGCTCCGCGTCCTATGCGCGCAGCGTCGAGCCGCGCGACGGCTCCTTAGTGCATAGCGTATAATAGTGTGTGGCGGGCGAGAATGCACTTTCCACCGCCAACTCTGCTCGCGCACTTTCTGTCATCCCAGTCGCGTTTGCTTTCAATTATAGAGATGCACGGGATGACAAAAAAGTGCCAGATTGCGACTGGGATAGCAAAAATATGCCGGTTGGCTTAGTTCGCTGTAGAAGGTGCATTTGCGTCCGCGGCGCACCAATATACGCCATGCACTTTGGGCCGTCCCGTGGCTCGACGCTGCGCGCATATGACGCCGGACGGCTCCTGACCTTCGTCGCAGCGTTCATGCACGCCGCCCTGAGCAAATCCTACGAGCGGCAGCGCGTGAACCGTATAAACTGGATACATGAAGTCAACGACATAGAGAAAACGTGGAGAAAAACGTCGTTCCAGAGGCGATTTCGTGGCCACAAAATGTGAAACTTGGTTCTTCATCTGGATCAACGAGCCCATCCGGAGACGTGTCGAAAATTCGCACCGATGACGTGCAACTGAAATAAAAGATAATAAAAAACTACATATGTTAGTTTAGATCGTTATTCCCTCTGAGGGTGCTCTACGCGTCTGGCTTGAAGGCAGTGTTCACGATAATCTTCGATTTTGAGATTAATCGCTAAATCTATTGTTTGGCCCCCGAGTAGAACTGCAATGACGAAGAAACGGAGAAAAACGCACCGGAATGGCACGAAATCCTTTATTCTCACCCCGCGTCTTTACTCTCGGTGGAACGGTTTGTTGTGACAATCAAATCGATCGTGGATTCGTCTTTTGCAATTTTTCACAATGTTGTGCTCCGTTCATTCCTTCGGGCCCTAAGTAATACTGTTTGGCCCAAAATATTCTCCCATTTTTGATTAGCCCCATTTTTCACCGGTGACAACCACCGTGAACATGTTCATCCAACCGGACAACTAGTCCATGCCAGAGAATAATACCTCTTAAAGTGGAGAAGCCCAAGAAATTATATCAATCAATTTTAATAATCAGGTCAATCTCTCATCTCTAATGTAGTACTTTTCTCCTCGTTGGGTAACCCGTAGTTTTCTAAAAAGCATAATTCGGCTGAGTTTCGATTTCAGGGTTTCCTGCTAGTTTGACGGGAAAGGGGAGATACAAACATAAATGTTTTGGGGCGGAGGCGAAACAATTCAAGGACATATTTGCGGAAAACCAAGCGTGTTTCAGGTTAATAAAAAGCTATTCTGGAGAAGTATGATTCGAAGCCCTCGCACGGCTACATTACGCAAGCTTCCTCTCTTACTTCGTTTCCACGGTTCATTTGGATTTCGCCAGCCGTGTAGGAGATAAAGTGTAACATACTCTAAGTAATTCTGCGCAATTTTGGTGTATGTAGTTCAGAAAACGGGATTGTTTCCGATAACAGGCCCCCACAAGGAACGTAGACTTCCTTCTAAATTACCTGAGGTATCTGAAAAGTGCATCTGCGAGTAATTTCAGACATGAAAGATCTTTCGCTTATGCACATAATTTCTTCAGTTGCCTCCTTTTTTCGCTGAAATTCTGCTGTCTACGATGTTTTCGTTGACGTGGTTGTTAGGCGCCTATTCAGTGGCGTGAATTACATCACGGCCAGGCTGAAATATGATTCTGGATATTGAACTTCTGGTGGAAAAAATAGCATGCCTTCCATGGAGGAAGCTGTCTGCCGCAGAGTGGTGCACTGCAGCTGCCAGCTCAAGTGGTCCTCTGAAGCACTCCCAGTTGGAGAAGAAACTCGCCACCAAAACAGCTAAACTTTCGCTGGCATAATCGCAGAGAGTGCGACATGCTAACGACATTGGAACATCGTTTTTAGAAAGTTTTTGAGAATAGAATGACAAGAAGAATCAGCTCGCCCGATAAGTTTGAGGCGCAAAACTATTTTCGACGTTTGTATGTTACCGCAAACACACTAACAAGGGAAGGTCACTAGTAGAAAGTGACCATTCCAAAAGAAATGCAACTGTATAGATCAATTTTTTTTCGAATTTGATCTTGCAAGCTGCACTCCATTCCTCTGAGTGGAGTTACAGGCGTTTTTAGCATTTGACTCACAGGCGCATCGCAGCGTGTAAATTATGGAATTCTGGAGCACCCTGTGATCCATCGATCTCGACCTCGGACCTGAGATCGTCTTACAATGTGAGTGTACACCGAATTTTACTGCAGTGATGGACGGAAGGGCGCGCTCGATCATACTTATAGCTGTCGAAGCCAAAGTGTGTTGGTGCAGTTGGCGTGAGCGCTGCTGATATAGAAATGAGGGGCGGGATAGAATCCTTGTCTCAATGGTTATTTTTTGCACTTCTACAGAAGAGTCATTCTCATTTTTCCATGTGCTGATGAGGACCTACTGTGTGAAAGCTTTTTAGTGAAAAAATTGCTTTTTTAGTGTCCGGATCATTGGATTTTGATGTTCAGCACTTTCACGATTCTGGCAAGGCATTCTCGTTGACCGAATGATCTTGAAATGAGCTTTATGAATCGAAGAAGAGAAGCAGCTTTTAAGGCACACCAGGAGTTCTTACACACGAGTTCACCCAATCGAGCATCTGCTTGTTCATGGTCTGCGATCAATTAGCCCGCTTAAGATGTTCAGAAAACCCCTCTGACCGGTAACTCTCCACCTTTCTTCGTGCAGCATCAATTACGTTGTTGTGGGTGAATGAGCTTACCGCACCTCAACTCAACAACAGCCCAGAAACTGAAAAAGGACCCCATATTCGTGTTTAGCGCCCTAGATAACTGCTCTGTACGATATTTGAGGAAAATTTTTCTCTTACCTCTTAAGTTTCATGGTAGGCAGCCCCTGTGCTATTTTGGGGAATCGAAAATCGAGCAATGTTTTCCATCCAAAATTGACTCAGGGTGGCGCTGAGCAAGATTTCGACATCTACCTTCAGTTTTAGGAAAGGCTGAGGTAGATCACGGTAGGCATAATGACAATTGACGATGGTTTTTCACCGGAAAGCGTTTATAGCTTCATTCAGAGAAATTGAGAGCATCTAGAAAAAGTTAATTCAAAAATTTCGTGAAAAATTGACCTGTAAATACTTATCCCGTTTGGAGTGGCCACTTTCTCTAACAATAAGTAACATTACGTTGTAAGATAGACGTAGACCCGGGGTGTAGTAAGCTCCGGGGTCTCTAGAAGAATGTTTCACCGGCTCAGGCAAACCATCGCTCCGAGCGGTACCGGAGAGCTACTCGAGCGGCGCTGCCTCTCCGCTCCGAGCGAAAATAAGCCATCTACTCGGGCCACAGCAGCCGCTCTCCGGGCCACAGCAGTATCGCTCGGAGCGATCTTCGGTCCCAACTGGCACTGCGGTCTCTGTTCGGGCGATTTTCAAAAATTTCCTAATTGCTATTTTTTCTTTATTTCCGCCTCTTCTGGAGAGGATTAAGCCTTTAAGAGGATAAGCTACCTGTTACAGCCTGCGGGCCAGGAGGTTAATCCTGCCACAGGCCGCAACAAGGATACCATCCCAGCATGGTCCGCAATGAGGAGGCCTTCCCCACCGCGGGCCATGAGGGATCCCTCGGCCGCCAAAAGTATCATCCTGAGAGTGATCCGGAGGTCACCTCTCCAAGAGTGGCCTTGAAAGGCCAACTACCCGTCTACACGAGGCGAGCCGCCTTTTATACCCGCAGGATTGGTTGTTCTTTGAGTGATAACGTGGCTCGCACGTTATCACTCAAAGAACAATCAATCCCGCGTCTCTCAATCTCTGGCGATGGCACCGCTGGGGCTCCGAGAGCGACCGAGGGGCGAACCGGCACCGGAGAGGGACCGCGGTGCCAGTTGGCCCCCTCGGCCGTCCGGGCGATGACGTCATAATTGGGAGGAGCCGGTCCCGCTCGGAGCGATGGTTTGCCTGAGGGAATGTGAGTGATTTGTGCGACCTTTTTGCTATGTCTTAACACCTCGCAGGAGCACCTCCGTAAAATAATTCGAAAAATGGGATAAGATTTTTTTGAGCGTACGCTGTCTTTAGGCTTCGTAAAAACATAATTAGGGCTCCTAACTTGGAACAAAAGGATAGGTTATATTTTTAACAGAATTCAGAACATAAAAGCATTGCTAGCGTGGGAAAAAAACTTCAAAAGTTATTACACAGCTGCGAAGCCGTTCGAGCATTGCTTCGACTGCGGCGATCAAGAAAACATTGTTGAGTTTAGCTCAGCATTACATTTATTTATTTATTTATTTATTTATTTATTTATTACGTTCCGTAGAACGCTCCAATAAACAACTAGCTGACCATTTAGAAGAAATATATTCCATGCTCAGGAAAACAAAAAAACAAAAATCAAAAAAATCAACAAAAATCAATAAAACCATCGGCAACTAGATCAATGCAGACAACAGCAACGGTAGAGAAATGAACTAAGAGGCATCGGAGTTCGAAACACCGGCACATTTTGCAGAAATGGTTGAATATGCGTGAGCATATATTTTTTTAAATTTCGTTTCAGAATGAAAATGCCCGTGGGACTTCATCTCTCTACAGGCCAACGAAGCTAAGGTTGCCGTGCCAGCCAGCTATGGCACATTGGACCTTACCGGAACTTCGGGTCATGGGTTTACTGGCTTCCCACATGGGACCGGTAAGGTGGCCAACCAGCCTGCGGCGAGTAAAGAAGCAGTTTCGCAATATTTTTTTCCGAGAGAAAATACAGTTCAAGCGGGAGCACTCACATTTGGGTAATCAGTGCGTTTTGCCATCTTCTTTGGTATTGAGACAAGCATTTTATTCGCGAAAAACTCCTCCACGCCGAGTAGTTTTTGAAAAAGATTCCCGTGATTTCCGTCTCGGAATTCGCTAGCAATTTCATGGAGTAGCCCATTTCCTTTCGCTAAAGTTTTCTCGACAACGTGAAATTTGGTATCCTCGGATACAGCCATAATCCTGTCAGTGCTCCGAATAAGGCACATATTTGTGGTACAGTCAGGTTTTCTATTGATGTGGAACTTCTGTAGTAAGAGAAACAAATCTTCTGCTCCAACCAAAATAATCATTTTTTGATCCTCTAGCTAGATGTGGAAACGGTCCCCCGGACAAGTTTAGTCTTCGTAAAACACCGAGCGACGGAAATCCCCGAGATGAACGCGATCGCTGAAAATGCCGTCAGGCTACGGTCTCGTTAAAGGCAGTGTCCACGATGAAAACGTGTAGCCTAGCTCCCTCAGATTGATCCGTTCGAAAAAAGGCTCATAGATCTTATCATGTCGAAATCTCCACATCACTGTTATTTTTTGCAATGGCCGACTGCTCCGCTGCTTGCTCCTCCCGGACTCATCCGAGCAAGCTAGGCTTTACAATAATATCGAGAAAACGATAAGACTGAACTTGAGGAGAGTCAAATTTCGCCAAGCCCGAGACTGTGGAAATTCGATAATCGATTTCCGAATCGATGCTCTAGTTATATAGTTTGATCTATGGCCACTGAAGAGATTGGGGGTGGCGAGCGCGCCATAGTCCAGGTAAGGACCACATAGGGTTCCTTCAGGCTCGTTTTTAGCATTTTCGCCTTCTTTGCTACAATGAATTCCGGACAGGTATGGGCGCGATTCCGACTGAAGACTTCAGAACCAGTGTTTGCGATGAAAAAGGGTTGTGGTGCTATCCTCATGAGAAGGCAGACCTGGTCATCAGAAAAGTCAAAATAATTTGAAAGTATCAGAAAAAAGGTGCACGAACAAGTTAAGGCGGCGAATTGCGAGTGTCCACTAGAGTATATCAAACGAATAAAAATTTTCGAGTATTCGCATAAACGAATAATTCGAAAAATTGACTCTTTCGAATATTCGAATAAATGAATTATTCGAAAAATTAATTCTCCGAATATTCGAATAAACGAATTATTCGAAAAATCAACCACTCCGAATATTCGAATAAACGAATTATTCGAAAAATCGGTTTCTCCGAATATTCGAATAAACGAATTATTCGAAAATTTGGCTTTTCGAATAATCGAATAAACGAATTATTCGAATACGAATAATCCGAATATCCGGCTAAAATCACGAGTATTTGAATAAGAAGTACGGACCGAGTACGCATAATCGAACCCCCGTTCGCGGTACTGCCAAATTTTTTGACCTTTTTTGTATGGTATTGTATAGATCAAACCTATGCCAATGTACTTCCACGAAACAGACATTTCACATTATATCATGAGAGTATTCAAAACAATATTTATCTCTGTCTATGAGCAGTAGTTAAACGATACGATCAAAGTCTCTGGATTTTCGAAACAATAACTACCATCAGTATCCGAATTCCCTATCAGTTTGGGGTGCTATCTTAGCGGAGAAGGGTGCGCACTGTTGTATCGCACCTAGCCACGCCCATTTTTCCGTGCTGCAATTTGGCAGGGGAGGGAAACTCCGGGAGAAGCTCAAATTTAGTGCGATACGGTAAAATAGGCGGGGCCAAGTGCATCCAGCAATAATGGAATGGACCCCCACCGCTAAGATAGCACCCAGTTTGGTTGGAGACAATTCACCTCTGCCCCGCAAAAATGAACATGCACCGGAGACTCTGCTTCCTATATCCTGGAATGATTCGTTTATTCACCCGAATATTCGAATATTGGGCCGTTCGAATATTCGAATAAACGAATTATTCGAGAAATTGACTTTTCCGAATATTCGAATGAACGAATTATTCGAAAAATTGACTTCTCCGAATATTCGAATAAACGAATTATTCGGAAATCGGCTTTTCCGAATATTCAAATAAACGAATTATTCGAAATATTGACTTTTCGGAATAATCGAATTATTCGATTATTCGTTTATTCGGCCGAATATTCGTTTTCCGAATATTCGTTGACATACTCTAGTGTCCACCTCCTAGAAATCGCTTACTTTCAATTACGCACATCTCTTACCCCGCTCCTTTCGATTTTTCAAGATAATCCGGAGACTGTTTTCATCATTCAAAGCAGCTGTAGGGGAACTGGTGGCGAACTTCCAGCTGTGAAAACTAAAATCTTACCGTGATAGTTTTAGCCTGCTTTAACAACTGATTGAAAGAAAACCTACAATTAGAAAAAAACTTCGTTGAAGGCTTCATGGGCGCAGAATACAACTAATTCGTCGTGTTTTTGTCTAGCCTTGTCTGTGTCTTGAAGCAAAATGTCAAAAGGGCCCATGGAAAACCTTCATTTGAAAAGCCAAGTCAGTCTGAACACACTATAACATTGAATTTATATTTCGCGCCAAAATCGTTTTTGAAGTTTTTCTGCATTTGAAGACCTCGTCCCTGTCATTTTCGAAGTTTTCTGCATATGAATTTTGTGCCGTAACTGTTTTTCATGTTATTTGACGGTCGCATCAACATTCTTTGAAAAAGTGGTAGACAGCTGGTGAGAACTGGTGGCGGATCCTCATCTCTAACCCCTTCCAGCCTCGTACCGCTACGTTTCTGACTCGCCGAAGCTTACCAGTGTGGTCTACCGGGCTCATTAATGAAATTGAGTATGAAACATGGAAATTTGATTCCAGCGCTTACGATGCCTCAAACACAACCTAAGAAGAAACACTGCAGAATTTTTTTTCCGTACAAGTGAGAAACACGAATGGCTTTCCAATTCATAACTTGTTTGAGCAAACACAGCCAATGTTTCCAGTTGGTGGACCTTTTCAATTCACGCCTCCTCTATTCCGTCTCCAATTAAGCTGGGCTAAGAAGTGGATGGCGAAGGAGTCCCCGAAAACAAAGGCGAAACATGTCCCGCCGAAATGATGGCACTACTCGCGAAAATTTCAAAACCTCGACTAATTGGAAAGTGGGTTGGAGGTGCAGTGTCGATTAGGACTGGAAGGCTACTTAAAAAAGGTAGGGAAGTTCGTGAAATCAGATAGCACGCGATTTCCTCCGAAAGATGTTGAAGAAATAGAGGAGAAGCTTCGCTTTCACAGAACTATGTATGCTTTCTGAGATGGAAGAGAACGATAGGAGAAGAATCGATGAAGTCTCTGTTGAAGGCAAAACATCCCAAAAAAATAGGCATCAGTCAAGGCTAAGTGGTAGCATTTATCTGAAAGACGTAGTACAGATCTTTTATGAGGAATGCTGTATTTCGTGTAACATTTAAAGGCAGTGGTCGCGATCAAAGGCGCTTGTCTTCTTGTCCTCTCTAAACCCTCTTCTGGGTTTAGAGTAGAGGGACCTATAAGAGAAAATTGCGAAAAAACCGCTGTTTCGGGCCAAATTTCAACCCTGAACTTTCTTGTCTTTTGATGGTTGACGAGCCCACTCCACATCATCTGCATGGATGATCTCTAGTATCAAGAACATCAGCTGGCTTGAAATTGAATTTTAATCAATGAGAATTACTCATTCAGTCAAAAACATTGACTGAAATGCTTGCTAACATTGTTCAACTGTTTTTATTGAGTAAACTTGCATTTATTTCTTCCACTGAATGTCGATGATTTTTGATTGCTCGCCATGAGACTGCGATCTTTTTGAGCGGCGCTGTGCATGTGTGCACGAACTGGCATCTTGGGGCCTTAGAAACTCTAACCCTAGCCCGCTTTTCACGGCGCTACCTTGATAGTTTTCGAGCTGTTTTCCATCAAAGCTGATTTTTGTAGTTTTTTCGATAACGTTTTACATCGTGAACATTGCCTTTGAAGGCTTCGTATGTACGCAATGAAAACCATACTTTTTTCCATGTTCTCGAAAGGGGGTTAACCTTAGGTAAATATAAATGGCAAAAAAATCGTTCAGAACCTTCCAGTAGTAAAAGAAAACCAGAGTCAAAATTAGCTGGCGACAGTGCTTGAATTCCCACCAAATCGATTTTTTAACAGTTGCGCTGGACTGCAGGCAATTCCCTCAGTATCGGATCGTGACGGACCATTTGTGATAGATCAGTAGTGGAGTTTGTTGGAAATGTCCTCAAAATGGTGAATTTTTGAAGCAAAAAAAAAACTATGCAGTTGGGCTAGACTGGGCCTAAGTAAGGAAATGAGCATAAAGAATGATGAGTGACTTTCTCCGCGTACGATGGCCTTTATGAGTCCGCGGGTTCACAATGGGGACAGGGGTTCTCTACAAACACACAGGAAGGAGCTGTCCCGTCGTTGCCGTTGAAAACGTCACGCTACCCAATTATTCAAGCGAAGTGGTCCCGACTAAAATAATAGCCGCAGAAAGCGCGACAACTCCTCTATCGCTGTATAGAAAGCCCCTATTCCTTCACACTACTCACACACTGCTGTTTTGCCCCGGGGGCCGCGTGTCCACACCGCTCATCCATGAGATGCACTCGATTTTTTTGTTTTGACTGGAAAACATATGTACTCCTTCTAATTAATGCTGTAATGCATATATTCAAACAAAGCAACTTGAATATCTCGATGCTCAGATATTAAGCGCCTCATATATTTTCCTGCCACAATCACTCACAACAGAAATTCGGGTAAAAAACTCAGTGAAATGGCGAAGCGCGCCACACTGTAACGCGAATTGGCCGTGGAGCGCAAGGTCTCTTATGTGTTAAAGACTTCTGCTGCTAACAAAGGAATGACCAAACCTGGTTGCCAGAACCACCCATTTAGCCATGTTTTTCTTATCAACGACCTTCCGATTACCCGTGAAAACAATATTTTTGCGGGCGGAGTAAAAGTAAAAGTAAAAGGTATGAGCTGAAAAGTTACGATTTGCGCTGATGAATCAAAGGGGCTGGGTTATCAAACCCAAACCTAATTTCCGAACCCACGTCTGGCGAACGCAGGGCAGGCGCTAAACAATTTTTCAATCATGAATCCGGCCTCTGTATGTATAATAATATTTATCTGCCATAAACTGCTGTGGTTGTCCGAAATTCTAAAAACGGGCCTTATGTTCGTGTTCAGCATCACGAATCACCCAACTGGGAGAAGTTCGGAGTCAAAAAACTTTTTATGAGAAATTATTTTTTACGACAACTCGGGTAGCTAAAATAGCGTTTTTCGAGTACCCAGAAGGTAGTCGATAAGAAAAGCTTGGCTGCATGGGTAGTTCTGGCGAAACAAGGTCTTGTCATTCATAAGTAAGATGAACGGTGCTAAATGTCTGCGGAAAATATTCGTTATGCTAGCTTCTCTCCAACAGAGAGGGATGCGAATTAAAAATTTCTACAGCTCAGTTTGGTGTGGCTCTTCAACTTTGAAACATCGTCTTCCGCTCTACCATCCGGAGTTAGAGCACCGCACTGGCTCTTGTTTGTCTGAAATCCCTTTTCTGGGCTTCGCTCTTGTTGATCCGAGCTGACACTTTCAGTGGTTGGCAGATGTGAAACTAATCTTCGCATGGTCATTGGCATTTCATTTTTGTGAAAGAGTAAGCTAGTAGACTTTATGCGGATGGATAACTCACAATTGACAGCCTGAAGTCAAGAGCATTTAGAAATCTAAGAGTGCTCCGCCAGGAAATTTTACAATACCCAAATGAGATTTACGAAAAAAAAAGATAAGTACTTTGTGGTCAACGCCCCCCCCCACTTTTCTGACTCTGATATTGGATTCTGCAACAAAATTCAGCAAAAAAGACACAGCAAGTGAGACTTGCATTTTTAATGAAGTCTACCGAACGCGTTTCTGGATTGTGGGTAGATTCCGCTCGAGAACCGCACATGGTGGTCCTTTAGCGTGCTGAACACGAATATGAGGTCACGTTGAGTAGAGCTTTGAACAGTTCTTCAAGCGTCAAAGAGTTACAGGCTTCTAGATGTCTACGCTCACACGCCTGTGTATTATACCAATCAGAGGCGGCATGCATGAACCCTGCGAAGGTCAGGGAGCCGCTCGGCGTCCCATGCCCGCAGCGTCGAGACACTGGACGGCCCCGAAGTGCATGGCGTGTATTAGTGTATCGCCTACGTAAATGCTTTTTACAATGCAAACTCTACACGCGCATTTTCTGTCATTCGAGTAACGTTCTCTTCCAAATATTGAGATGCACGGGATGAAAAAAATGCCAGACAGCGACCAGGATGACAAAAAAATGCCGCTAGGCGTACAGTTTGCTGTAGGAAGTGCATTTAAATCCGCGACACACCAATATACGCCATGCACTTCGAGGACGCCCTGTGTCTCGACGCTGCGCGCATAGGTCGCGGAGCGGCTCGCCGACCTTCTTCGCAGCGTTCATGCATACCGCCCCAGACGGCTCAGAAAACGCTTTCAGGTAGGACTTGAAATTTCTACACCCGGCTTGTTTGTGATGTTGGCCGCGAACTAGAACGCAATCAACCACAACTCAGCGGACACTTGCCCACACATCTTCCCATTTCTTGGAAGGTGTTGGGATGCCGAAGGTACATAGATTTCCGAGTGTTCTTTTTGTATTAAAACAGTTTGTCCGTTTTTATGAAAATTGCTTGCTCTGGAAAATAACTCGCTATTCAATAACCAGTTTCATGAAAAATTTGCCTTGCTCACTCCAGCTGGCTCCAAGCTAGAGGTCTATTAGCCAAGCCATTCTCGTAGATCAATTTCTTTTCGCAGACAAGTTCCTTCCCCATATGGGTAGAATATATCTTCGGAGAAAGCCACTGAATGGAAAGCGAGATATTGGAGCACCATAGCCTTCTAATCCACGATTTTTTATTCGCGTCTTTGCTTCTGAACTGCTATCAAGCATCGAAGGCTAAAATAGACTGTCAGCTAATAACTCGAAGGGTTTGATCAGAAGATCGTTGTTTAGTGTTTTTGCGTCATTTACATACTTTTTCAATACCCTTCCCCAGAATCGTTTCCTTTTTTGGAATTTGGAAACTTATTGAAGTTCCACGTGAGGTGGGCTCTGCAATACGTTTACGTCTACTAAGGATAAAACTTGAACAAAAAGTGTTAATATGTGATTGCCAGAACGTTATACAGCATGCATAGCGCTGTGCAGCAGCATACTGTATCTGTATAGTGTGAGGTGCTTTAACACTTAAAGGCAAGGTCCGGTCAAATTTTGACACTACCGAAATTTGGGTTAAATAGATTGGGCTGGCCTAGCTGAACATCGTCTGAACGTTTCACGAACTCTGAGTCCTTAGTTCTGGAGAAAACAGCCTCAATGTCAGGGATCACGGTATTCGCAGCATGATAATCATGGCTGGAATGACCGATAATTACACAGCACTTTTGAAGAATGCGTGGACAACCGCTAAAATATGGACGATGGCCACACTTTTCTGGATCATCGGCTAACGGAAGTGGCTGGAATAACTTGAAGAAGACCGGTTTTTATTCAGTTTTCGCATAATCCTTGGGACTACCTGTAGCAAGAGCACCGCTTTCGCGGGAAATCTCAAGATCGAAATTCTGCCCGGACCCTGCCTTTAAGAGACCACGCGCTCCACGGTCACTCCCCGTAGCGGACCGGCGCGCTACACGACCAATCAATTTTTAAACAAAATTTTTGTTCAAAATGACCATGTCAAAAGGAGATATATGGCGCCTAATATCTGCATACCAATCATTTAAGTTGTTTGAAGTATGGATATTAAAGCAATAATCGGAAGGAATTCGTTTTTCTTGAAATAATACAAAAAAATAGAGTTAATGGCGCGGGTGCGCAGTGCGGACAAGCGATCTTTTGAGTGTTAAAAAATTTTATCCGATGCTTTTTCGTTCAAAGTTATACCCCAGCAAGCATAAAACTTTTAGGGAACCCTTCTCACCGAGACCTTGATTGATTTGTCAGATACGGGAAAATCTAATCCGAAGGGAGTTATAGGGAAAGCATGCCGAAGCCTCACCAAATTCTGCGGCCGAATTGTATTTGTACACTTCACGGCAACGGAGAAGCGGTTGTGCTGTTGCGTCCCCTCTGTTTCCAAGCAGGGTTCGGCGTGAGGTGTGATATATCACAGAGGGGGGTCGGACCCATCGACATCCGGTGGGATGGGGGGTCGGACATTCGGTCAACCAAGAAACAAGATGGACTTCTATCAGGCCGGAGGGGGGGGGTTGAGAACCATACCGTTAATATAAACAATGACGGGAAAATGAGATCACAATAAGAGGTCAAATTAAAACTGGAGATTATACTGAGAGAGCAAAATGAGACAGGAGATAAAAAAAAACTGAATAGTGAGAAACATTTGCGAAAAAAACAAATGATTCAAGATATGATATGGGGATGTAAAAATGACACAGGAACACACGAGAAGAGCTTACAATTCACTGGTGATAAAGCATGCAAGACAATAGACGACAGTAGCATGGCCATCGTTAATGACTCTGACATGAAGGAGAAGTCTTGGAAGGGTAAAATGTGTCGCCAAATCGCTCCTGGATATGTCAGCAGCAGCTGTGTTGAGTATTCGATGTCCTCGAGGTCATTACAAGTGGACTATTCTGTCAACGAAATGACACTGATGTTCTGGAATTTCGTGATCTAAGATGCATTCTTAGGCGATTTAGAGTTCACAGGTTCGATCCCGCTAAATATAAAATTTCGCAAAGCTGTAAAACGATGGATAGCTGACTGTCACAAAAGAGCGTTGTTCACTGTGATATCTCTTACAATTTCCTTTATGGAATCGCCTTTCGATTTTTACGCCCTCAGGGCACATAGGAGCGGTTGCGGGCGCGGAACCCACATTTTGAATACGAATGTCCGCATGTGAAAACGCTCCCAAAGTTTGGATGCAGCTTCAATCAGAACAGCGCTACATAGGGTGGGCGGAGCCTGTTTTCATGCCCTGAGGGCACATAGGTAGTTTCGCGTAGCTACAACGTGCGGAAAACCTAGTCACGGACCCAATCAATAATTTTCATTCTTTTACCCGGTTGAAAACGGTCTTTGAAGACCCATTTTTAGGTGTGATACAATCGATTGTATCACACGTAAAAATGGGTCTTCAAAGACCGTTTTCAACCGGTGAAAAGAATGAAATTGATTACTTGGGTCCGTGACTAGGATTCCCGCACGTTGTAGCAACGCAAAACTCCCTAATTCAAATTCCGTTAAATACTTGTAATTATTTCACAGCTATCGATTTTTTTATGGACCCCACTCTATGTAGCGCTGTTCGGCTTAAAGCTGCGTCCATGAAACTTTGGGTGCGTTTTCAGATCCGGATAGTCATTTACTAGATGTGGTTTTTATGCCTGAAACCGCACCTATGTACCCTCAGGGCATGAAAACAGGCTCCGCCCACCCTATGTAGCGCTGTTCCGATTGAAGCTGTATACATGAAATTTAGGGTGCGTTTTGACTTCTGAACCGCCAATTAATGTGGTTTTCATCCCCGAAACCGCACCTATGTGCCCTCAGGGCACTAAGGAACGTTCAGCCATTGAACAAACATTTGGTGCCACTGTCGTAGGAGAGTTGTTTTTGTCTGCTTTCGTGGAAAACATTTATTTATTGCATTACTAGGTCTTGATGCAGTCTTGAACCAAAAATTCGTTCACTATAAAATAAAAAAATACGAAATGAGGACCTTCCCCCCCCCCTGCCGTCGCCATCATTTATTTTTCCCAGGGGGGGGGGCTGAGCAAATCGCTTGACTTGGGTGGGGGGTCGGACCAATGTTGGGTTGTATCACACCTCGCGCCGTAGCCTGTTTCCAAGTACAATTTGTTCCCGTTCATCGTGTGAGTATGCTGCGTCTCCTTCTCCCCCACCCTTTCCCGCTGTCTCTACGGTCACTCCTCACAAGCGCGCGAGGGAAGAAAATAAACTTGACTCAGAACCAGAGAATTTTCAATTAAGCACATCATAGGTTGCCTCATAATCGCCGGCAAAGTTGTAATTTCTCCAGAATTTCGAAGAAAATGCGTCGGGAATCAACATTCGGTTCAAGAAACTGTGAGCTTCTCCCCACACAAGAACATTGTCCATTTATCTAGAGACTTTACCATGGATACACGCAGTAATACCAATGAAATCAAAATTTTTGTTTATCTTCATTTTTTGATAATTTTTCAATTTTTCTGGTTATTCCTGCGTGTAACTCTCATAAAGACCTCAGGTGTACTGATATTATGTAGTGGGGAGTGGAGACCTACCGTTTTTCAACTTTGCCGATGCTTTTTCTCCGGAATTCAGGAAAAATTGCAACTTTGCCGTCAACTACGGCGCAATTTACCTACGGTGTGTTCAGTGGAAATGCGTAATCGCACAACTTCCCGTTGCCGTGGACTGTATGGCGTAGCCAGTGTACTTGAAAAGAGGATAACCTCTCAATATAGCTCCTCGAAAACTCGATTTCATAAAAAATATATGCGAGGCGGTAACGAGTACGCACTTTACCGTCATTCATAAAGTGCGAACAAACGATATCATAGCGACGAACTGAACTTACATTGGATTTCGAACCGGTAGTGAGAATGTGCCAAAAGTGATCTGCGCGATGTGTCCTGGCGGAGCATGGAAATGATAAAAAAGACAGTCGATGTTTTCCAGATTCGCGGGATAGTTTGGAGAGTGAAAACGGCCAGTGGTGTTGAAAAGAACGCAAGGACAATAAGGGAATGAGGTCAATACCAGTGGAATGCTAGCAAAGATATGAAGCAGTAGAGGAAATTGTAGTCGCATCTTCCATAGCTGGAGGAGGGGAAATAGAAGCTGCTGATTCAGTGGAGCTGTGATAGTGTGGTGGTGTTGGTCGTGGAGGGTCGTTATAAGATGCTAATCGCGGCCACGCCCATCTGACGCCCATCCTGAGGGCATTCGCATCAAAACCCATTCGAAAAAGGCAAACATGATGAATGAACGGGCTCTTCAATCTGCGTCCTTCTGAAAATGGGAAGAATAGAGTGCGGAAGACAAAATGAATTGAGAGAAGGGAATCCAGGGAAAAAATTCTGGTGCGGTATGCATGCTGGTGCCCATTACTATGCCCGAGCTGCTCGAAATTCAAAGGATTTTAGAGTGGTGAAGAGGATATGATCAGTTGAGTGAATGCTCAACATTAGGCAAGTTATTGATGAATCAAGTTTAAAAAATCGAGATGAAATCAAGCTCAATCAGCTTTGTGCACGCAGAAGAAAAGCTTCGCGAGACGCCGTTTTCGCAAGAAATCTGTGCGGTACTGTATCTTCCATTTCGGAGACAAATATAGTCCGTTCTTCAGCGCGCGTGTGCGGAGCGGGGAAGACAGCGGGAAAGAATGGAGGAGAAGGAGGCGCAACGAATGCGATCACATGAATGCGACCGACGGCAGTAAATTTCAATTCGAATTTGAAGTGTGTATGTGTACTGTGAAACAGAAAAATTGGCTAAAACTTATGAGCGCTGTTGTATAGAGAGGAAAAAAGGCTTCCGTGTGACCCATTTGCAATTATCGTCCTGTGGGCAAATGTATCCGTTTGCAAAAAGAGAAATGCACGATCCTTCTCACTAAAATGCAAGCACCGCCAGGCCACATTAGTATTGCTAAAGACATCAGCCATGAAAATGTAGGTTGAACAAATGCTCAATGAACACATTTGAAGCCTGAAACTCGATACTCAAAGCAAGAGGTCATGCTATTTTTATGATACTCTCAAAGCAAGCCATCGGCTGCAAACATAGACTGGCTGGCTGAAATTACTCCTAGTGGCCCTCCATCATCGCAACAACAGGATGATAAATAATATTGTGAAGGCAGAGTTCGCGATAAGAACAATTTTTGAGCTCTCTTCATGGAAATGTAAGTCTGGTAATAACAAAAGTAAAAATAAGTGAAAAAAGTGAAAAATTACAGGGAAAACGTAAAAAAACAAAGCAGGACGTCTGATTCCTGGTGTCGACCAGCTCCCATTTAGCGAGATTTCTACGAATACTTGCTCATCCGTCTTCTATTTTGCTCCTAGGTTAGCCAGTGTTCTCCAAAAGTGCTCAGCAGTTGATTTAGAAGGAAAATAGAAGACGACAAAACAGGCTTCTACAGAAATCTCGATAATTGGAGGCAGGAGAACACTAAGCAATAACTTCTTCCTTAGTGCTTTTTCTCCAATTTTGTACTTATTTTCACTTTTGTGATGGCCAGATCTACCAGTTCATGGGAATCTCACAGCAACCGATTTTATCGGGAACCCTGCCATTAATGCGGCCGTCAAACAACTTCCAAAACAGTCATGGTACAAACTCCACGTGCAGGAAATCTTCAGAAATGACAGTGACCAGGTCTAGATTTACAAAAAAAACTTCGAAAACAATTTTAAGCGAATTTTAAATCCGTTTTTACAGTGTATTCAAACTAGTTTTTCGTCGCAAATAAGTTTTTGAGGGATTCTTTCGTCATTTTCGTTCACTGAAGAAGCTGACAAGGGAACTACTTTTAGTCAGCCTGGTCATTCCAGATGAAATGTACTTTTCTAGAACCGTTTTCAGCGTAGAATCCGATTGTGATCTTCGCAGCGGCCTGAAACCACTGTGGAAAGATTTACAGGCATTTTTCAAGGTCTTTCGCCAAGGCACAAGGGTGGTTAGGATCCATGAAATTTTTTGGGCCTTTTGAAAAAAATTTTCGAATTTGGTTCAAAGTTTATTTGTAAGGGTAATCTAGGGTGCTGAACACGAATCTGTTGTCCGTTTGTCGAAGTTCTGAAGTTTACTGTAGGTTACGGTAGGTGCCGTGCCATTTAGGGGGCTAAACCTACCTTAGCATTTTGAAAATCGACAGATGGACATTAAATTCGTGTTCACTACCCCGAATAACCCCCGCATGCAAGTTTCGAGTCAAATCTGAGACTTTAACCGAAGTACCGTATACCCACCGTAATCTACCGTAATCTGTCAAAAATCGATAACCGGATCACAAATTCGTGTTCAGCATTCCAAATAACCCCAAGACTATCAAAGCACTCCGGAAATAATCAAAAGTCGCGATTTGCCATCAAATTTTTCCCCGACGGGAACGTTTGAACGAAAGAAGTCGAAAAGTTCCGAAAATACACGAATAAACCTCAGATTCGTGATCAGCGCCCCAAATAACCCACCCAGGAAGATTTTAAGTCAAATTCGGAACATTTTTTTCACAACGCTTCAGAGCCTTGCAATTGGTGTAAATATATGCTCAACCGAAATTCCATCTCAGTCCAAAACGCTGTCATTCTGCGCAAAGTTTGGAAAATGGGCCTTCCCCCAAGCTTTGCCCAGGGGGTAGTTTTGGGCGCTGAACACAATTATGAGGTTCGTTTTCGGATTTTCCAGAGACTAATGAGCGTTTTGGAAGGTACAATAGGTACGAAAATCTGGCGAAAAACGCCTATAACTCTTTTCAGAGTCGGTTTAGGCAGCTGCGAAGATCATAAGCGGATTCCACGTCAAAAACGGTTCCAGAAAAGTACATTTCATCCGGAATAGCCAGGCTGACTTATAGTAGTTTCCTTAAAAGATACAAAAATTCATGAAAACATATTGTATGGTTTCCTGTGCGTACGATGCGTTTAAGCTCGTATGGAAAGCTAGCGATGTAGTCTCAAACCTTGCATGGTATTACGCTATGTATCAGCTTAGAGAATTGCCGCAATCAATGCGTGTAGAAATATACATTCAACTCGAGTGACCACACCCATCGAAATGATCTATTGCAAGGGCACGTGCCCCAAACAGCACCACGTGCTGCAAAATTTAATCGAAGGAGCACGTGCTGCAAGGAAGCCCAGGACTATAATAGCAGCATATTGACACGATACGCAGCCGGCACATCGACATGCAACTCGGCTAGCTCGTTGAGCAACATTGCGGCCGCCAGGAATTGGACAATATCTCCAGCCGCTGGGCAAGTCAAGTACCGCAAACTCGGGTAATTGAACCGGTGACGCTGCCGACATCTGAGTCCCGCCTCTAAAACGCGTCGTATGCTGTATTTGGTTGGAAAATCGTTTTGTCATTGAGTTGAATGTGTATCATGCACGCATTGAACGTTTTATTTGCTGGGATACGTGCTGCAATTTGGATTACAATAGGAGCACGGGCTCATCTAGCAGCTCGTTCCATGATTGTGCTCGAAACCGAGTTGAATGCATACTCGACACGCACTGAAAGCGGCGATTGTCCGACTGTGTCATTTCATGTCAATTCAATGTGGGCTCACCGTAAACTACTGACTTCTTTTGATTTGCAGAAAAGGCCAGCGACTAAAATCCTACACCCATGACGGTTTTCCTTTTTCTTCTTCAGCTCTTTTCCGCTTTCGACCACCCCCGGACATTTCGAAGAAAGGTCTTTCTGCTGTTATATTTGCTCACATTCTTCTTACGATAGTTGTATTGTTCACTATAGCATAAATTTTGGCTCTGAGGGATTCTTAAAGGCAGTGGTCACGATGAAAAATGTTATCGACAAAACTAAAAAAATCAGCTTAGATCGAAAACAGCTGAAAACTATGAAGGTAGCGCGCTGAAAGACTGGCTAGAATTAGAGTTTCTAGGGCCCAAAGAAGCTAGTTCGTGCACACGTGCACAGCGATGACGAAACAGATCGCAGTCTCAAGCCGAGCAGTCAAAAATCATCGACATTCAGAGGACGAAATAAATGCAAATTTATCTAATAAAAACAGTTGAGCAATCAATGAAAGCACTCCAGTCAATGTTTTTGACTAGATGTGTACATAAATCCGAAGGTTAATTGATTGAAATTCAGTTTCAAGCCAGCTGATGTTCTTGATATAAGAGGTCTTCGATGTCGATGATGTGGAGTGGGCTCGTCCACCATCAGAAGACAAGAAAGTTCAGGCTTCAAATTTGGCCCAGAAAAGTGGTTTTTCGCGATTTTTTCTAATAGGTCCTACTACTCTTGACCCATAAAAGGGTTTAGGGAGAGAAAGACGACAAGCATATTTGATCGCGACTACTGCCTTTAAGTGTGTACTAATACCTAAGTGCAAATTCCGGCTTGCAATCTGAATGTCGAAAATTCACACGCAGCTTTAGAGGGCTTCTAAAAAATGAGATGCGAAGACAAATCCTGAGATTATGAAACGCCGTGGCATAAAGCGCATCATCTGAATCCCTCAAACGCTGCTCCGAGAAGATTCCGGTGACGCAGATGTTCAAAGAGCGATAACGCAGAAAGTAGCAGTTCCACCCGAAAATTAAGAGATAGAGTAGCTTACAGTTGTTCGTCATACTACTCAACCATGAAACACGCAACTATCATTAGAAGAAACCAGTATCAGTCCATCTTGCCTGTTACACTCTGCTTCGTTTCGAGTAAGCTCCTGTCTTCGGTTATCACGGCGTGGAGTGGTGGCTTTCTCGTCGGGACCTCTTTATCGCTAGTTATATTTCACCGAAGCCCAGCACTCCGCGCTGCTGGCAATAACCGAAATCAACGGGGTCACTAGGGACTTGCCAGAGTCTATATGTCGATTTCTCGATCATGATCAAGAAAAGGTTGCTCCTAATGTGTAAGGTGGTATTAGATTGCTCACTTCCATGCCCACCACACGGCTCAGAGTCTGATGGAACTTTTGAGGCTATTGTAAAGAGACTCCACGTTTGTCGGAGCTACCGCGGCACAGGCGATCTTCGCCGCATTTCCCTGCACTGTCGCCGCATGTTTTCCCAAGGGACCCAATACATTTAGTGCAAAGCTGCAGTAGTCCTGCGCAAGTCGTCGGATAGAGATAGCAGAACTTCGGTAGGAAGCTGGGCGGGACGTGAGCAAGGCAAAATTATTTGAATAACGTTCTGGCCGAAACTTCTATTGTACACCCTATGTACATATTGGTTAGCTCATGGTAAGAACCATCAGAAACATCAAGTTAGTAGTCTTCGGAGTAGCCGGTATACAGAACCACTTCGAGATCTCCGTTTCGCATGTTTCAACCCAGCTTTTTGCGAAGGCCCCTTTCAATCCGCGACCATTCGGATACAAGGGCCAGTTTAAGCGGAGTCACACGCTCGTATTGTCCGCTCTGGATGTAGGTTCGAAGCCCAAGAATACCCCACTTATTTCCCACTGGATTGAGGTCCTGAAAACCGGCCGGCCGTTCGAACAGATTGACAAGATCGGCCTGAAACCAAGCCTGCGTCGTCCTTTTGACAAGAAGTGAAGGCAGATACGGATTAGAAAAAACTGCGAAGGATTTTCCTTTACATTCTGATAATATGTGAGGTTCATTCACAGGTCATGTCCCAAAGGCCTGTTCCAGCTTGCAACACCACATGAATCCAAGTCAACACATTATTCTTTCTCCTCCAAAGTTCCTACTCGAGGATATGTTCGGGTCCTTATGTGGATCCTTCGAAATCCTTTTTTATCAGTCGAAAGCAAGTTTATTCCGAATGAGCCTGATATATTCTATTCTATTCATTTATTTTGACTAAGCATTCGGAGCATCGGAGTGATCTACCACAGGACCCACACTTATGCTCGAGTAGGAACTTTGGAGGAGAATATATGTATGTGGAAAGGATAATGTGTCGACACTGAGTCAGGTGGTGTGGCGACCTGGACCAGGTTCCCGCGACATGACCTATGAATTTCACAGATTATCAGAATGTGTCGTAAAATCAATGCCAGTTCTTTCTAGTCCGTATCCGCTTTCACTTCTGGTCAGTAGGACGACGCTCGGTTTCAGGCCGGTCATGCCATTTTGCTAGAATGGCCGGCTCCTCTGCAGAACCGGTACCGAGTGGAAAACGTTTGAGGTATCCTTGGGCGTTCAATGCTTAGCTTGAACTGTCCGTTGTAAGCGAATGGGAGCCGATTGAAAGGGGCGTTCGCGAATGCTGGGTTGAAACATGCGAAACAGAGATTTCGAAGTGGTTCTGCATCAAGGCTACTCTGAAGACTAGAGAGAGAAGATGAAAATTAAGATGATTACTGATGCTAATATTCCATATATTCATTGTGTACCGAAGCTTCATAAAAATCCAGTTAAATTTAGATTCATCACTAGAGATTGTAATGGGATAGACAAACCATTATCAGTAGAACTAAAAAATATTTTCACCTACATAAAAGATCATTTCAAAAAATATAACAAATCTATTAAAAGCAGGAATAAAAATTTCATTGATTATTGGGTCAATTAATGACATAAATATAAGTATTATGCTCACAGACATAGAGATGAATGAGAAAAAACTATTCTCTGCTGATTTCACTAACATGTTTACAAATTTACCCAATGATGTTATCATTAAAAATATTGAAAAACTGCTACAAACTTGCTTCAGGAATGCAGGTAAAAAGTACATTGCTTTTAATGGGTAGAAAACTATATACTACACTAATGAAGTTGAAACTAATGAGCACAGGTACTATAATGTACCGCCACAGATCTTGAATATTTTACTGATTATTTGCTCAAAAACAGCTTCTTCACCTTTGGACAAATTATATATAAACAAATCAATGGAGTTCCACAAGGTGGTAAGTTTAGTCCCTTACTTGTCGATTTAACGCTTTCAATCTTTGAATATGAATTTTTCAGTGGAGAAAATTTCTTCCCATAGAAAGTTTTATCCCTATAGATATATGGATGATCTCCTTCTTATTCACAGCCGTAGCGAAAACTACATTCTAGATAGGCTACAAAATATATACAAAATTACAATGAGTTTAGAAAAGACTCACTTCAATCGTTGTAATTATTTGGACCTTGACTTGAAGATAATATGTACAATACCGGCCACAACTTCTGTCCCAGAGCGCGTCGGCGACGCAAAATCGCGTCGGAAACGCCGTTTTCGTTCGGAGTGGTCTTTTTGAGAACCTGAAAAAACCATTCGATTCCTCTCGATGAGAAGATTCCGATTATATGTTGAGAAAATCAGACTTGAGAAAAACTCAAGTCTTCACCTAGTTATAGCCTATTTTCCCTAGAAGGAGTCGAAATCTTTGTGAATGGTTACTTTTTGAATCTGAAAAGACTAATCGCTCTCTCTCATCGTCCTGATTCCAAAAACCTTTCCAAGCTTAGAAAATTGTTACTTCTTGACATAGTTATGGTATATTCCCCCCACCCAAAGGGTAGGAATGCTCTATCAACGGCCAACTTTGAACGTGAGCATCACCAGTATATTTGTGTAGTAATTCTGACTTCAAAGCTGTCTGTATACCTGGAAAAGTGTAAGATTTGACTCTTAGTCTTTCTAAGTTCTATATGAACTCCGTTTTGGCGATGGTCTCCCTTCAATTTCTTGGTTCCGCGCTCTCCACGCTATTGCTGTCCTTTCTGTGACACACTCCTCGCTGCCTGTACTGCCTCGCTCAAAGACAGTCCCCCAAACTGAATAGAATTCGAAGAGCGGAGACGTACTGGAGAGTCAGCGTTATGAAAGCCCGGTATCTGAAAGATCAAAGGTCGAAATGGGAGAGGAGTAAACATCATGGGTGTTCTCTGAGATATTGCTATAGCGAGACGGAACGCTGGTCGACTCAGAAAAGAAACATCAAGAGAAAATCGGAACAGGAGTTAGCGTTATGGGTGGTTTGTCCCTAGTTTACTAAATCCTATTCTAACACTACGCTATCGGTGAGTGATTTTGCGGATGCAGACCACCCAGTCAGCTAGGGACAAACCACCCATAACGCTAACTCCTGTTGCGATTTTCTCTTGATGCTTTCTTTTCTGAGTCGACCAGCGTTCCGCTTCGCTATAGCAATATCGCAGAGAACACCCTTGATGTTTACTCCTCTCCCATTTCAACCTTTGATCTTTCAGATACCGGGCTATCATAAAACTGACTCTCCAATCCGTCTCCGTTCCTCGAATTCTATTCGGTTTGGGGGACTGTCTTTGAGCGAGGCAGTACAGGCAGCGAGGAGTGCGTCAGAAAGAGGAGAGCAATAGCGTGGAGAGCGCGGAGAACAGAGAAATTGAAGGGAGACCATCGCCAAAACGGAATTCATATAGAACTAAGAAAGATTAAGAGTCAAGTCTCACACTTTTCCAGGTTCAGAGACAGCTTTGAAGTCAGAATTACTACACAAATATACTGGTAGGCTATAACTAGGTGAAGACTTAAGTTTTTCTCAAGTTTGAACATATAATCGGAATCTCCTCCTCGAGAGGAATCGAATGGTTTTTTCAGGTTCTCAAAAAGTCCACTCCGAACGAAAACGGCGTTTTTGACGCGATTTCGCGTCGCCGACGAGCTTTGGGACAGAAGTTGTGGCCGGTATTGTAAATGATGTGATTATAACCAAACCTTTCAATAAAACAGATAACTTTAAATTCAGTGTAATACGTTTTCCTCATTATCATTCGAACATTTCAATTAGTATCAAATCATCTCTTATATATACAGAGGTGCTAAGAATAGCTAGGACTTCTAGTTTATCTAACAATTTCATTGATCGTGTTAAGTACTTGAAAAGTTTGTTATGTAGAAACACCTATTCTGAAAACGTTATACATAATAGTATATTAAGATGTATAAATAAAAATTCTTTCACAGTACTCAAATACGGATTAAATACAAATTTGAAGCTGCTTCACAAAATGATAAGACAACTATTTGATAATAGCACACAATCATCATCATGAAAATGATTACGGAATCAAACCGGAGGCAAATCCATTTTCCATTATCTTCTACACAATATGGTCGACCGCTTTCCCATCTCGTGGTTTACCAGCGAGATTAAATGGCACATTTTATATTGTTGCAAGAGCGACAAAGTCGCAAGCATGTAAGTTATTAATAATTTTCTTCCTATTATAATTAATGATCCTTCAGATAATTTTCCTTTTTACGACTTTTTCTCTTGGGCCTTTCAGAAAAAACAATTTCACCTGACCACTTTTGCTAATACATTACATATTTTGATGCAACAATATAAGCCAAAAGTTTCAGACGGATAAAACAGTCTTCTTCTTCACTGAAGAGACCCGGGAAGACTGTACCAATGAAGTTCGTCTGAAGTAAGGGTCGAAACGAACTTTATTGACCTTTTTGCAGTGAGATTCCAGTGAAACGAGACTAGATTAGAGGGACCAAGAAATAAAAAAAGAAGGTAGTACGGCTAGTTTTATAATTGATGCTTCTGATGATTCTTACCATGAGCGAACTGACACAAAGGGTTTAGAATAGAAATTTCAGCGAGATCGTCAGCTGTGTCATATAATTTTGCAACGGTCATTTTTGAAAATTTCCGTTGCCAGTTTCCTACTAGTTGCTCTAATTTCGTGAAGATTCGTATCCAGGAGTTTCCGAGGGTGCTGCATCAATTGGCGTTTACCGTTTGTCTCCTTAAAGCCACAGTCCAAGCTCAGAGGTAATTTTTGATATTATACTCCAGTCGCGGTGTATAGCGACCCTGCAAAGCGCGAAATCTCAATTCGCTCCAATAAGCGAGAAAAAGCAAGGAAAAAGTCGGCCCCGCCCCCATGGAAGAAAAAATGGGTAACGCCCACCGACAAGCTTCCGGTATCAATAGGGAAGAGAAGCGCGATCGATTTTGTTTCAAAGCTATGTTCTTCCATTTGTTTCCGGTCAGGCTTTATTTTGTAACCTGCTTCAAAACTATGGCTGTGAATAACGAGAAAAAATAGGCTCGAGACAACTCATCCGCAAACTTCTCGTCGTTCTAATTAAGAATCTTTGAGGGGTCATAACTCCGTTCGTAGTAACTTCTGAGCGATTCTGGAGACACTTTTGTGATCAGTGTAAAATTCAAGATGAACAGGAAAACAAAATTTCGATTCTGAGGTTGGACTGTGCCTTTAAGGCAGGCCCGCAAATTAACACAGGCAAACACCCCCTACCTCGTGTTGATTCGAGTGAAAAGTTTGATCGGGTGATCAAGCGCTCGAGTCGGCGCAACGGCTGTTGATTTCCCACGGTTCTCGACTTCCGTGGTGCGATTGTGGAGAACAAGGGCAGTAGTTTTTCTACAGGTCCAATGCCACCTGCTTCTGTGATGGAGCAGTATGCTTGAAACTTGCTGCTCGCTTCGTGGTGCTGGCGAAAGCGCGCGAGAGCGAGCGGGTGAGGGCGCGCGAGAAGGAGCGCCTGTGAGCGGCTAGCGAATCGTGTGCCCACGATGACCATCGATTTTGCGTAATCGCACGCTCTCGCCACGTATGGACGGAGCCTAATTGACGCGAAGTTCGGAACCGCGGAAATTGGGGTATGTCATATAATTTTGCAACGCAATGTACAAGCAGTGTGAAAGATGTCGTCGGTACTTGATATTGGCTTGAATTGTAAAACCGTTCTTCTCTGGATATTGCATCCTGAACTTCTCTGCGAAGCAGCAAAATTTGTCTCCTCCTGAGCATGAGTGAGTCGTATATACCATGAGTGAGTCGTATACCTAGCGAATCTACCACCTGTGACCAAGATTTTGACGCTGTCGTTTTACATTATGAAGCCTAGCTTGCTCGGATGAGTCCGGGTACAGCAAGCAGCGGAGCGAACGGACATGGCATTATATAAACTAGTTGAGGAGAACATGTCGAAAACTTGCAGAGAATCCAGTTCTTTTCTGATATCAGCATCATGCTCAGAGTAAACAAACCGAAGGGTATTGACGATTTGGTTCGCTCTCGTGCAGCTACTGCGAATGAAGAGATATACGGGTACGAGACATTCGTCCACCCACTTATCAATCTCAAAATATAGGCGTTTTTGAGGACCCATAAATTCATTTGCAGGGAGCCTAGAGCGATTCCAGAGATATCATTGTGATAAGCATGTGATTTTCTCTAAGATAAGCATAAAACCTGAAGATTGATTCTTTAGGTGTCCTGTGCCTTTGGGTTATGTAATGTGTTAGTTATGTAACTGAAGGAATTTAGCGATGAAAACATCATGTCCTCTTTGAAAAATTTGCTGCCAAGGGGTAGAACCCTCACAGCGAAAAACTTAGACGTGATCTGGGTTTTGCCCCTGGAACCATTACCAAATAAATGATATTTTTCCCCCATCGTAGTCAAACATTATCCTTTGGAAGACCAAAAACAGGTTTTCTCATCGCCCTAAATAGCCCCCGTGGACATAGCTTGGGCTAAGAGGATTTCAATTTTTGTGCAGTCGAGTCCACCTAATACTATTCCGTGGTTTCCTTTCTCTGTGATCGTATGATGGGAGGCGGACCAGTGCCGAAGGATCATATCGTACGTATTGTAAAATACATGAATAAACATCATCAGTCGATGACGAAGGAGGTTTATAGGCAGGAAAAAATTTTGAAAGACCTACTGGCACTTACTGTCAACGGAGTCGGCGCTGGCCCAAAACACAAGGACACAAAGAAGTCGGACCATGCAATTAGAATATTGAATTCTTTCGACACAGCTACTTTTTCTTCATCTTTAGAAGTGAAATTTGAATCACACAGTTTTTCGCGTCCACAAAGACGTTTGAGCTACGAGATAGTCGATGATGAACCAGGAAATTGAAGAAACTCATTTGGTTGAAATCTCATACTCTCTCTTTCTCTCGTGCATTCTCTCAAAGTCCCATTGTCAGATTTTTTGAATAAGTTTTAGTAGTATATTGTTCTCCATCAGCTCGTTAACAATTTTTGCAGCCTTGTAGTGAGAGAGCAGCCGGGACACACTGAATCTTTTGTCTCCGTTCCTCTTCCGTGTAAAAACTGTTGTTGGCAGTTTTTTCTTTAGCCCTACATACCAGCGTGGCGGGGGTATATAGGCTGGCACTTTCTGAGAATGCCAGCATCAGCTGCACCATGGCCTCTTTCTCATATTCCTGTATGCTTCTCCTCGTCAGTATCGTCAGTTTCTGTCTCGCTGATGGTAGGAGAACGTTGTCTAGTTTGATCAGTTATAGAATATTTCAAGGTGCTATAGTTTTCAGGGTTGTACGGCCATCACTATGATCACGATGACCACCACGGTAAATTTCTTTTCAGCACTAACTTGGTGTAACATTATATGAATAGTGCTAATCTTTCTTTCAGATGGTCTTCATGATCTGCACCACATACTAGGAGGGCACTACGGAGACCATTACGACGACGACCATCATGGGCACCATCATGGAGATCTCTATGGACATCACCATGATCATCACCATGGACACCATGACCCTTATCATCACGGATACCATCATTTTGGTTATGGAGACCATGATGGACACGTTGATGCTCACGATAATCATTACGGACATTATGGACATCACTAATTACTATGGAACCAAAATAATGCTGAGAAATATATTTTTCATCTGAATGCAAATAAAACATTCAGCATGCTGCTGCTCTTTGTACAGAGCTGATACCTGTGACGTGTTGGTCCTTCGCCCAACTCAGTCGAGCGAATGGACGCTCACTTGCGGAGGCCGTCCGGCAACTGCGACACCACCGGTCAAAAGGTTTTCAAACTTGAGTAACTATCTACAGCCGCGGCCCCGTCCATCCCCTCCATTAAATTTGGATATGGACCTATACATGTATCTATTGTAGGGATGATGAATTTCATACTTCAGGCAACTCCTCCTTAATATTTAGCGTGTATCCTACCCCAATATGCTTAAGTCGTCAAAATAGTTTCAGGGTATTAATAGAGTTATAGTCATTCGGTTGAATAAAGGACGTTTTGCTGATAACGTAGACGATTGAGAAAACACTATGCATTGACAACCCAATGTGGTAAGAGAGCTACACTCAAATCAAAACCATTTCATACCTTGATTGACATCGGCGCATGCTCTTTCCAATAGCAAATTACCAGATAACTGTCCCAGCGACCGAAAGAAGTAGGTGTTCCAAAACACAGCACCGAATATGCTCTTTTCGCTTGATCCTTTCCCGCGTAAAACATGTCACAACTTTGGGAACCATGAAGAAGAAGATTCAAAAGCTGTGACTGTTCAAAATGTGATTAGGAATAACCTGCATGGGTGCCTATTTTTAATCTTATCAACCGATTCGCGAATCGGAGAGGAGGCGGTTTCACCTAATAACGCCCAAAGAACTGAGGAGCCACTGTGGCTCAAAATGCCGTTACGGCTGGGTTTGAGTCGCAGCTGCAATTGTGTCTCCCGTTGAGTTTCTCTTTTGCTACCGCAGTTGATCACTCATGTAAGAGCCCTCATCTAAAAGAGAGTGCGCCCGGCCCTCAGGGGTCGGTCCTGGATATTAGAGTGAGGACCGAATATTCGAGTTCGAATAAATATTCGAATTTTTCGAACGAATTTTTATTCGAACATTTGAATATTCGAAAAGTGTGAATATTCGAACATTATTCGAATTCGACTATTCGCAAAAGGTGAAAATTCGAACATTATTCGAATTCGACTATTCGCAAAAGGTGAAAATTCGAACATTATTCGAATTCGACTATTCGCAAAAGGTGAAAATTCGAACATTATTCGAATTCGACTATTCGCAAAAGGTGAAAATTCGAACATTATTCGAATTCGACTATTCGGGAAAGGTGAATGTTCGAATATTATTCGAATTCGACTATTCGGGAAAGGCGAATATTCGAATATTATTCGAATTCGACTATTCGGGAAAGGTGAATATTCGAATATTATTCGAATTCGACTATTCGGGAAAGGTGAATCTTCGAATATTATTCGAATTCGACTATTCGGGAGACGTGAATATTCGAATATTATTCGAATTCGATTATTCGCAGAGGTGAATATTCGAACGTTATTCTAATTTGAATACCCGAGCTGGTTTAACAAAAAATATGAAAATCAGCTCCAAAGTATGAAGTAATCGACATACCTTTCAAGACTGATGTCAGTCTCTTCATTACTCCATTGTTCCGTTTTCCCGAACGCAAGAACTAAATTTTTCCCCCACACCGTCTGATGAGGCTACTAGGGCGGTTCTAACAGGGGGAGCCATTTGGCAATCGCACTTGGCCACTCCCATTTGTCCATGCCGCTGGGCAATGATAACACCAACCATAGCTTCGTTGGGTGGAGCCATGTATTCCACCAACCCTCACCTCTGGGCAGGTGAAGGGGGAACCTCCATCATTGGGAAAATTGGGAAAACCGGTGACAACCGGTGAAACGCCCCGAGGCAGAGGAGGAGATGGGAATACGTGGGGGTGGGGTTTACCCCTCCGTTGACCAATCACCCACGTCTTAAAGGCAGCATACACGCTCGCAAAAGTTGTTGAGATAACTACATTAGTGGGGTTGTACGGGCCCTAGAGGACCCCTCACGAAGTTAGAAGAGTTGAAAACGAGTTAAAATGACCGTATTTGAGCCGTATTGGGTCACAAAATCATCCTTTCTCCGCCCACCGATACGGGCTCCGCCCCTCAATACCAATGTTCAATGCTCGATTACGGTCATTTTGGCTCATTTTTTTCGCTTCTAACGTCGTAAGCGTTCGAGAAAGGGCCGTACGAATACATTAGCGTCGTTATCTCAACGAATTTGTCGCTAGCTCCGCCATTTCAGCCAATGCGGTAAAACTCGTCCACTTCTGGGCCCATGTAAAACGAACCGTTATATCTTCATTTCAGTTGATTTTTTTCCGGTTTTTTCGTTATCTCTGAATATTAACAGCTTCAGACATTCGAATCATTCCATGAAATTGATATCATTTTTGGGCGTGTATGCTGCCTTTAAGTGGTGGAGAGACGTCTGTCGATTGGCCGACGGAGCAATAAACTCCGGCCCGTACTCCGATATCCCCCCAGTACGCGCCTCGAAAAGGAATGAAATTCACCCAACATTCATGCAAGTCATTTTCAAGATTGTGTGGGTGCCACTGCCGGTTTTTCGTCCATAACTTTTTTTGTGCTTGGAGATAGAATTCTGCGTCAACTTGTGCTTCCAGTTTGAAAAACTATTCTCGATCCTTCAGCCTAATTCATTTTACGAAACACCGGCTTTTCGCCTATAACTCTTTAACCTGGTGAGAGTTGTTTTTGAAATCTACGTAAAATTCTGCGTCGAATGATATTTCGGATTCCTAACTTTGCTCGCTCCATACTCTAAGAGGATCCCCCGCGATCGTTCACGGATAGAATCTCCGGTTTCTGGTAGTGGCCGAGAGGATTCTAGCAAGCGGCTATCGCGCAACGATCGCGAAATTCTGCCAGTCTCAAACCGAGAGCGTACCGCATTCGTTCATCGATGCTCCCACGATGCTCTATAGCAAAACCGCGAGGAGTCGAGCCTGGGCCTATCACGGAACAATTGCGAGATCCTACCAGTTTCAACCTGAGGGCGAATCGCGTCTATACATTGACGTATTCGGGGCGTTACATCGCGGATCCGCGAGCTTGGAACTATCGCGGGACGATCGCGGGATTCTTCCAGCCCTCTGATGGTACTGCATCCAGGCCCTCTCGATGTTTCACTCCGAGCGAGTGTTCCCTATCAGATCAACACGAAGCTATAAGGTATTCCCCTCGCCGCATTTCGCGCTGCTTTACAAATCTGCACAACATGAGAACGCGGGAGCGGGGGGAGACGATCACGGTACCATCGCGGATCGCGAGTGCACCACAGTATTAGCGCGGTAAACCTCTCAATGATCGCGGTATTATCACGGTATGAGAACGAGAATGTCAACGGATGAGTCGATTGGGTAACTATCGCGGAACGAACGCGAATCACGGGAGCACCACAGTACTAGCGCAAGAGATTCTCTCAGAGTAATCCAGCCAGGTCGGTGGAGCCGAACCCCGTTGTTGGCTCCAGCAGAACTCTGCGCCTCACATTCAAAGGCAGTGTTCACGATGATTTTCATCCGCGAATTTTTCACATAAAACAGTGAGCTGGCCTCCGTGTTACCAAAATTACGAAGAAACGGCAAGAAACGCATTGAAACGTCGTATTCCAGTGACATTATTCTTTAACATGGACCAGTTGTCCGGTCGGATAAGCATGTTAATGGTGGTTGTCACCGTTGGAAAACTGTGTCAATCGAAAATAGAAGAATATTTCATGCAAAGCAGAATCAGTTAGGGCTCTAAGGAAGGAACGGAGCAATAGAGAGTAAAGAATTGCAAAGGACGCGTCCACAAAAGATTTCATTGTCACAACAAATAATTCCTGTGATACTTAAGAGGCGGGATGATACTTAAGGATTTCGCGTACTTATGTTGCGTTTTTCTCAATTTCTACGTCATTTTAGATCTACCCGGGGGCCAGTTAATCGATATAGCGAATAATCTCAAAATTAAAGATTATCGTGAACACTGCCTTCAAACCATAGAGGCGAAAGCACCCTCTGGAGATAACTATGGAGCTCGGCTCCACCAATCTCGCTGGCTTATGGGGCAGGCAAAGTTAGTAAGGCCCTCGAATAAGCTCCTTAGGCTAAGCTACAGAGGAAAAGTTGATTTTGTAGCATTCTTTGCGCTGTAGCCCGTACAGGTCTAGAGATGAGTCGTGCCTTATTAATTCCAATTGAAAGTGGAAATGAAGCTCTAGAAGAAGAATTCAACTTGTTAGGGCCGCTCACTTCGCAGTTGCGCGATATTGCTATGGACTCAGGCGATTCTCGGCCCCGAGCCGCACGGAACAGCAATCGGAGCCGCCTGACAGTTCGGCTCGTTGTCCCAATCTCAGGGCCACCGCTGTTGCTGTCCGGGCGAACTGGAGCAGCCCGGACAGCAACAGCGGTGGCCAGAAAAGCAGCGACAGTGGCCCGGACAGCAACAGAAACCGACTCGCAGATTGAAAGAACGAGCCGAACTGTCAGGCGGCTCGGGGCCGAGAATCGCCTGAGGATGCTTAAAGGCATCGTACTCGCAGAAAACCGTATATTATTTTTTCATCTTTTTGTGTATCTTGGCCTCTCTAATGAACGAAAATGTCGGAGGGGCCCATGAAAAACCTTCATTTGTAAAGAAAAGTCAATAGGAACACATTGTAAATACGATTTTGAATTTCGCGCTAAAATCCTTTTATTGAGTTTTTCTGCTTCTGGAGGCCTCGTCGCTGTCATTTTCGGAGTTTTTCTGCGTGTGGAGTTCGTGGCGTAACTATTTTTCATGTTGTCTTATGATCGCACCAATATTCTAGGAAAAAGTGCTAGATGACTGGTGAGAATTGGTGGCGGATCTTCATATTTGATGCCTTCCAACCTCATTGCCCAACGTTTTTGGGGCGCCAAAGTTTACCAGTGTGGTCTACCAGGCTCAGTTATGGAATTGAGCCTGAAAAATGAAAATTGGATTCCAGCGTGAACGATGCCTTAAAATTATTCGTCATTCGAATATTCGAATTTCGAATATTTGTTCGTTCGTTCGCAATAAAAAATGAACGAATTTATTCGAAATTTGTTCGTTCGGAATAAAAAATGAACGAATTCATTCGAAATTTGTTCGTTCGGAATAAAAAATGAACGAATTTATTCGGAATTCGTTCGTTCGAAATAAAAATTGAACGAATTTATTCGAAATTCGTTCGTTCGAAATAAAAAATGAACGAATTTATTCGAAATTCGTTTGTTCGGAATAAAAAATGAACGAATTTATTCGAAATTCGTTCGTTCGAAATAAAAAATTAACGAATTTATTCGAAATTCGTTCGTTCTGGATAAAAAATGAGCGAATTTATTCGAAATTCGTTCGTTCGAAATAAAAAATGAACGAATTTATTCGAAATTCGTTCGTTCGAAATAAAAAATGAACGAATTTATTCGAAATTCGTTCGTTCGGTCTCTTTTTAAAAAGTCTCCACTCTACTGGATATGTGAAAAGTCCTTGTGAATAAATGAAAATTGGTGTTCATGTTTTGGACTGTTGTTGCTATGCATATTGAATAAACGTCCAGAGTTTAAAGGCAGTGTTCACGATGATTTTCATTTTTGACTTTTTCACATAATACAAAGCGTTGGCCTCAAGTTATACCAAAATTACGATGAAACGGCAAGAAACGCATTAAAACGTCGTAATTCAGTCACGTTATTCTATAATTTGGACTAGTTGTCCGGTTGGATGAACATGTTCATTGTGGTTGTCACCGGTGAAGAATAGGGTCAGCCGAAGATGGAAAAATATTTTATGCAAAACAGTATTAGTCAGAGTCCGAAGGAGGAGACGGAACAACAGAAAGGAGAAAATTGTAAACGTCGTCCCAACGAACAGTTCTTGTGAGAGTAAAGTGGCTGGGTGAGAGTAAAGGATTTCGTGCCTTTCTAGTCCTTTTTCTCAGTTTCTCCGTCATTTGAGTTCTACCCGAGCATCAATTAATCGATTTAGCGATTAATCTGAAAATTGACGATTATCCTGAACGCTGCCTTTAAGATAAACTTGTGTGTCAACCTGAATGAGTTATAGCATCACACTGTAGCTGTTCAGAGATCCATCAAGTTGTTTCAGATTTTGAAAGCTGGACGTAAAATTATCCACGAAACTAAGCGAAAATAGCTCCTCATCTCTATAGCTTAGTCTCACCTGTCACCCGTGTCTGGCTTCGATCTCGAGTATTTCGTTGCTTTTGCTTCTGATTTCCTCAACAACCAGTGAAGTTTAGCGTATGGTGAATCGAAAATCTCCGGTCGGGGGGGGGGCGGTGACGTTACTATGATAGCTTCATCATGAGTGTCTAGCGCTTATTTCTGAGAAAATACAATGGTAAAAGTGGATAAACAACCGCTCCGCTTCCAACATAGCGTTATAACAGCTGCAACGCGGCTTCCTAGGTGTAAGATACAAACAATACTCGCTTGGTGCCGTCAGCCCTACTCATTTAGGAAAGAAAATGTCAGCAACTGGGGACGAACTCGGTCGATCGATAGCGATCATCTCTTGGTTTTCTCGCTTGCAGATTTTCTCGCTGGGCAGGGTCGCGCCTTTCCGCTTGAATTATCGTCAATCCCTTGATGGGGAAGGTCGCGACACTGCGTGGCGGGACAAATTGTGCCCGGGAAAACGGTGGGGAAATAGCTATCGATCAAATTATTTGGCGTGGCGCACGATTGCTGAGCGCGGCTTCCATTCTGACAAACACGAATGATACACAAATCATAGAATACCAAACTTTTGTCGTAGCTTCAAGAAGCCTAGGCCGTGAACCGAATTGGCCTGCCTTTGTATGCACTCGTTATTCGAAGATTCCTCCCACAGATATTATGTATATATACAAATGGGACGGTTTAGTGATAACTTTTACCATCAGCTTCTAAAACCTGAAACAATTTGATAGATCTCTCAACAGATGCAATGTGTTGCTAAAGATTATTCAGAATGACAAACAATCTTATTCTGTAATATGTGTGCGAGCTAGGCCATAGAAAAAGCCCATTCCTCACCCTCTACCGCTCCTTTCTATGAAGGACATGCACTGCCTAGTTACGGGGCGGTTTTTCTATCGGTCGAATTTACGAGAGCAAAGCAAATCTGGCCTTGCAGTTCTTAACCTTTTCAGATCCCGTTTGTGCTCGTCTGTGAATGGTTCTCTGCTCGGCCTAGTAGCCGGGCAGACACAACGCGTTCTAGCCCGTCACCACTTATTAACAACAGGCTCTAACTGGTCGAGATTTATTACTGGACCAGCTGCGCCAGGCGGCTAACGCCGCCCAGCGCCGCTGTAAACCGGCTTTCCCGGTTCGGTGGCCGGCTTAGCTGGCCTGTTCTAGATAGCCTAATAAAAAGAACCAACAAAAAAACTCGAGGTGCAACATCTAGGGCGGTCCCACGATGATCCGTAACAATGCAGGTTTAAAGAACTCAATATGCAACAGCTAGGGTGGCTCAACACGATCCTCGGCTAAGAGGATTTAAAGAACTCAAAGTGCAACACCTAGGGTGGTCCCACCACGATCCGTAACAAAGCAGGTTTAAAATACTCATTATGCAGCAGCTAGGGTGGTCCCACCACGATCCGTAACAATGCAGGTTTAAAGAACTCAATATGCAACAGCTAGGGTGGTCCCACCACGATCCTCGGCTAAGAAGATTTAAAGGACTAGAAGTACCACACCTAGGGTGGTCCCACCACGATCCGTAAAATGCAGGGTTGAAATAATCAATAAGGAACAGCTCGGGTGGTTCCACCACGATCCTCGGCTAAGAAGATTTGAAGGACTCGAAGTGCAGCACCTAGGGTGGTCCCACCACGATCCGTAACAGTGCAGGTTTAAAATACTCAATATGCAACAGCTAGACCAGTCCCACCACGATCCGTAACAATGCAGGTTTAAAGAACTCAATATGCAACAGCTAGGGTGGTCCCACCACGATCCGTAACAATGCAGGTTTTAAGAACTCAATATGCAACAGTTAGGGTGGTCCCACAACGATCACGATGGAAAATTGCGGCAACCATCGAGTTTCGAATGCCCGGTCAGACGTCGCATGGACGTTGGTCAGACACACCACTACGCCGCTTATTACATGTAAGGATAAGGATTCTGGGCAACGGGCTGTAACTTACGGGTGGATGAATCCCGAAGAAAGCTAGCAAATGGCTCATTTTTTAATGGAGATGTATTTTTTGCTATACCATGTATTTTACGCATGGGTGATAAACTGTGTTATGAATACAAGGTTGAAATTATTATATTGAATTTTTGCTTTGTTGATGACGTCATTTTCAAGTAGTAATCTACGAGAAGAATCCGAAAAAAAAAACGGATTTGCCTCCACTCAGGAGAAGAATGAACGAGAACGACTAAGGGTGATACAGCAATAAAAGCGTCGAGGCCTCGCGCCCTTCCCGCAACAGTGTCCGGGCCACGCGCCGTTTTTGAGCCTGAGTGCCGGTGCGGTGACCTTGGTTGTGGGTATGTGAACGGCCCTACGACGTTCTGAAGCAGAGAAATGATGAGGAGGGCGGGTGAACCATTTAAATTGATATTCCGTAGTATTAAATTGATATTCAAAGATCAATTAATCACTTGTACCCATTAGAAGTTGAAACCTGTACCGACTTCAGCGCTCCAAATGAAAAGAATCCGCCAACCAGGACTCAACCACAAAAAATTTGTAAAAAGACGACATCTTATAATTGAATGATATATAAGTCTTCGTTAATACGCCTTTATTTTCCCCGCCTTTGATTCTGTGTAATTGCCTCCTCCTTCTATGTGGCATTGTAGAGAATTCCAAGTGTTGATTAATTCTCAGCCGTAGGAAAGCGCGCGCCATTGCCTATCGGCGCCCAACGCCAATCGAAAATACGGTTAAATCGCATTTTACTATATTCGCAACAAATCGCCTTAACTACCACCCTTCCGAGGTCGAATGAGCGCAAAAGGGATAGGAATGTAACTGAAAGTATGAGGAGAAACTATGAGCTCGAAATGTTTGAAATAGAACGGGTGAGAATCAAAAAAAAAAACATTTCTTTCGCTTTCGACGCAGAATGGGTGCGCCTTTTGCAACAGATTCAGCCGCAAGGAAAATCGATACGATGCTACGTCAGCTGAAACACACATTCGGTACTAGATATTAGAAATGAATAGGAATGACATGAGAGAAATAACAGTGACTTATGTGATCATGAGTTACGTTACCGCCTCTCGCTTATGCAGAATGTTGACACTGCTTCGCTTTCGTGTCTCGGTATATTTCGTACTTGTTTGGATCGATTTCGTCGGGTATATTGATGCATTGATGACGTCATAGAGGGAAGGAAAAGTTTCTTTACAGGTAAAACGATTGAAGGCCCAATCAGCTTAGTATGGACAACGTAATCGATGCGACATTACTGCTTGGCGATCCAGATCAAGTAGATGAATCGTATCGAACCTAGTCGGTTGCTGATGACGGCTTAGGCGCTATTCATACTACTCAACGCCAGCGCGGCACGCGCGTCACGCACCGCCCGCTCCGCCATGGCGTCGCCGCTGCAGTATTCATACTGCCATCCGGAACGCCTTAGCGTTTTTAACCACTGATATTAGTTATCGGTTGTTTCATTCATTCGAGCTTACCCGCTCCGCCATGGCGTCGTCGCTGGAGTATTCATAGTCTACGCAAGCGCGGTACGCGCGTCATGCGCATAGAAAGTATTAATACACAAACGCCACGCCAGCGCGGCACGCGCGTGCCGCGCTGGCGTTGAGTAGTATGAATAGCGCCTTACTGAACTCTTCAGATGAATCTGTCAATATGGATGTCGACGGCGAGATCCAGGATGCAACAAGCCCGACACTTCCCGGAGGTATTGATAAAGAACTGTTCAAAGGATCTGTTGATTTTTTGATCACGAACCGCAAGAGCGCTGTGGCTCCCAAAGGCCACGTCTTCAACAAGCTTAATGTTCTCACTCCATCGGTGGACAACTTCAGCATTGTACCCGGATTCAATGATTGCCCAGGGAAGGGATGGCGGCCTCCGGCAAATCGGCTCTATCCTAAGGGGGGGCACTCAAGTAAAAGTCAAAAATGAAATGAACCGTCAGTAGATAATGCTATCAATCCAAGTATCGCTCCAGCCGCGAAGCGGCTGGAGAGGTTTGGTTTTGCCTAGGCCTTGTGATCACTTATAATTTTATAAAATAGTTTATAGAATCTTTGGAACAAAATTTCTGAAGATTTCCTCCTGGATATAAATGAAGGGGTCCAGAAGACATCTGCTGTCCAAATTTCAGCCAAATCGGTTCACAAACAACAAAGTTATGAGCCCGAAAGCTTAAGAAATTTTCATGGTGTGCGCCGTAGGCCAGTGAGAGCCGTAGGCCGTAGGCCGTGGGCCGTAGGCCGTGGGCCGTCACGCTTTTTCAGTCCTCACTGCTATTAGACACTGCCAATGGTCGAAGGCAATCAACTTGGCAGACAGGTAAGTAATCGATTTGTAGGTCAGTGGGGATTCTTATGACGTCATCGGGACGTCGTGAAAAGTGCTTCGGGCTTCTGATGACGTCATCGGGACGTCGTGAAAAGTGCTTCGGGCTTCTGATGACGTCATCAGGACGTCGTGAAAAGTGCTTCAGGCTTCTGATGACGTCATCGGGACGTCGTGAAAAGTGCTTCGGGCTTCTGATGACGTCATCGGGACGTCGTGAAAAGTGTCTCGAGTTTCTGATGACGTCATCGGGACGTCGTGAGAGTGCTTCGGGCTTCTGATGACGTCATGGGGACGTCGTGAAAAGTGCTTCGGGCTTCTGATGACGTCATCGGGACGTCGTGAAAGTGCTTCGGGCTTCTGATGACGTCATCAGGACGTCGCGAAAAGTGCTTCGGGCTTCTGATGACGTCATCGGGACGTCGTGAAGCTTCGGGCTTCTGATGACGTCATCAGGACGTCGTGGAAAGTGCTTCGGGCTTCTGATGACGTCATCGGGACGTCGTGAAAAGTGCTTCGGGCTTCTGATGACGTCATCGGCACGTCGTGAAAAGTGCTTCGGGCTTCTGATGACGTCATCGGGACGTCGTGAAAAGTGCTTCGGGCTTCTGATGACGTCATCAGGACGTGGTGAAAAAGTGCTTCAGGCTTCTGATGACGTCATCGGGACGTCGTGAGAGTGCTTCGGGCTTCTGATGACGTCATCAGGACGTCGTGAAAAGTGCTTCGGGCTTCTGATGACGTCATCGGGACGTCGTGAAAAGTGCTTCGGGCTTCTGATGACGTCATCAGGACGTCGTGAAAAGTGCTTCGGGCTTCTGATGACGTCATCAGGACGTCGTGAAAAGTGCTTCGGGCTTCTGATGACGTCATCGGGACGTCGTGAGAGTGCTTCGGGCTTCTGATGACGTCATCGGGACGTCGTGAAAAGTGCTTCGGGCTTCTGATGACGTCATCAGGACGTCGTGAAAAGTGCTTCGGGCTTCTGATGACGTCATCGGGACGTCGTGAAAAGTGCTTCGGGCTTCTGATGACGTCATCAGGACGTCGTGAAGTGCTTCGGGCTTCTGATGACGTCATCAGGACGTCGTGAAAAAGTGCTTCAGGCTTCTGATAACGTCATCAGGACGTCGTGAAAAGTGCTTCGGGCTTCTGATGACGTCATCAGGACGTCGTGAAAAGTGCTTCGGGCTTCTGATGACGTCATCGGGACGTCGTGAAAAGTGCTTCGGGCTTCTGATGACGTCATCGGGACGTCGTGAAAAGTGCTTCGGGCTTCTGATGACGTCATCGGGACGTCGTGAAAAGTGCTTCCGGGCTTCTGATGACGTCATCGGGACTCCGTGAAAAGTGCTTCGGGCTTTGACGACGTCAGCGGGACGTCGTGAAAAGTGCTCCAGGCTTCTAATGACGTCATCGGGACTTCGTGAAAAGTGCTTCGGGCTTCTGTTGACGTCAACGGGACGTCGTGAAAAGTGCTCCGGGCTTCTGATGACGTCATCGGGACGTCGTGAAGAGTGCTTCGGGCTTCTGACGACGTCATCGGGACGTCGTGAAGAAAGTGCTTCGAGCTTCTGATGACGTCATCAGGACGTCGCGAAAAGTGCTTCGGGCTTCTGATGACGTCATCGGGACGTCGTGAAAAGTGCCTCGAGTTTCTGATGACGTCATCGGGACGTCGTGAGAGTGCTTCGGACTTCTGATGAGGTCATGGGGACGTCGTGAAAAGTGCTTCGGGCTTCTGATGACGTCATCGGGACGTCGCGAAAAGTGCTTCGGGCTTCTGATGACGTCATCGGGACGTCGTGAAAAGTGCTTCGGCCTTCTAATGACGTCATCGGGACGTCGTGAAAAGTGCTTCGGCCTTCTGATGACGTCAAAGGGACGCCGTTCGAAGTGCATAGGACTCTAAACGAATACATTTTTTTAGCTGTACTTGGATAAGGAGAGAGTGCCGTTTCCGATTCACAAAAAATACTTCCATGCAGGCCACCACAACGATTTATTTTTGGTGGTTAGAAGTTTTAGCCCAAAAAATCGCTTTCCGAAATTTCACTATCAGTCTTTTGTTCCTTCTTATTGTTAGGGGTCACTCCATACTCCTAACCTCCCGCTCAGCCAGAGCGGTCCTTGCGAACGAAGAGGAAGAGTGAATATGAATGGGATTTCATTCCTCCGCGCATCAAACCCCTACCGCCCCACCGCCACAGCGTGCCTCTGGAGTGATTCATACTCCACTCAATATTAATTTATGAGAGATGGAATTTTCATCCTGTATCAGATATCTATTAGCATTATCAGTCATTGTTTACACAAGAACTTGACAGAAAACGTTATCTCTCACAGCGGTGTCATTCATTACTCACTTGAAATCTGAGTGACCACCATCGTCCCTTCCGCTCCGTCATGACGGTGACGCTGGAGCATACGTACTTCACCGGAGGAGCGGGAAGGGCAGGAGGGGTGAATTCTATTCATACTCACCTCTTTGACCGAGCGGACCGCGCTGGCCGAGAGGTAGGTTAGGAGTATGAATGAACCTTATCGAGTCACATATCCGGAAAAAAACATTCTTTACGCCGGCTGAAAACACAGGCCAACCTCTCGAGAGGAAACACTAATTCAGACGGTATCTATGTTGCACCACCTGTGCACAGAATTTGGCTAGAGAAAGTTCAAAAGTTCTTGATTTGAATTCTCAAATCGAACGTTTCTCTATAGTATGGTACGTATCTTAACTCCAGGATACCGCGTTGGAATTATTATCACGCTATCTTGCGGTCGAAGTGGTTGTTTTACACTCAAACAATACAAATCGCTCCAGCCGCGAAGCGGCTGGAGAGGTTTGGTTTTGCCTAGGCCTTGTGATCACTTAGAATTTTATAAAATAGTTTATAGAATCTTTGAAACAAAATTTCTGAAGATTTCCTTCTGGATATAAGCGAAGGGGTCCAGAAGACACCTGCTGTCCGAATTTCAGCAAAACCGCTTCACAAATAACAAAGTTGTGAGCCCGAAAGCTTAAGAAAATTTCATGGTGTGCGCCGTAGGCCGTGAGCCGTAGGCCGTAGGCCGTGGGCCGTAGGCCGTGGGCCGTAGGCCGTGGGCCGTAGGCCGTGGGCCGTAGGCCGTGGGCCGTAGGCCGTGGGCCGTAGGCCGTGGGCCGTAGGCCGTGGGCCGTAGGCCGTCACGCTTTTCAGTCCTCACTGCTATTAGCCACTGCCAATGGTCTCAGGCAATCAACTTGGCAGACAGGTAAGTTGGTAGGAGGTACGTAGGCTGGTAATTAACCGATTTGTAGGTGAGGGGGGATTCTGATGACGTCATCGGGACGTCGTGAAAAGTGCTTCGGGCTTCTGATGACGTCATCGGGACGTCGTGAAAAGTGCCTCGAGTTTCTGATGACGTCATCGGGACGTCGTGAGAGTGCTTCGGGCTTCTGATGAGGTCATGGGGACGTCGTGAAAACTGCTTCGGGCTTCTGATGACGTCATCGGGACGTCGTGAGAGTGCTTCGGGCTTCTGATGACGTCATCGGGACGTCGTGAAAAGTGCTTCGGGCTTCTGATGACGTCATCGGGACGTCGTGAGAGTGCTTCGGGCTTCTGATGGCGTCATCGGGACGTCGTGAAAAGTGCTTCGGGCTTCTGATGACGTCATCGGGACGTCGTGAAAGTGCTTCGGGCTTCTGATGACGTCATCGAGACGTCGTGAAAAGTGCTTCGGGCTTCTGATGACGTCATCGGGACGTCGTGAGAGTGCTTCGGGCTTCTGATGACGTCATCGGGACGTCGTGAAAAGTGCTTCGGGCTTCTGATGACGTCATCGGGACGTCGTGAGAGTGCTTCGGGCTTCTGATGACGTCATCGGGACGTCGTGAAAAGTGCTTCGGGCTTCTGATGACGTCATCGGGACGTCGTGAAAAGTGCTTCGGGCTTCTGACGACGTCATCGGGACGTCGTGAAGGTGCTTCGGGTTTCTGATGACGTCATCGGGACGTCGTGAAAAGTGCTTCGGGCTTCTTATGACGTCATCGGGACGTCGTGAAAGTGCTTCGGGCTTCTGATGACGTCATCGGGACGTCGTGAAAAGTGCTTCGGGCTTCTGATGACGTCATCGGGACGTCGTAAAAAGTGCCTCGAGTTTCTGATGACGTCATTGGGAGGGCGTGAAAGTGCGGGCCTACCCCCAGACGGGGGCACTCAAGATTCAAGTCAGAAATGGAATGAACCACCGATCTATAACGCTATCAATCAAAGTATCTCTACACAACTTCATCAACAACAATGACTGATAGCAGCATCAAGCACCTTTTATCAAGGTTTCCATTCATTTTCATGAGAAAGTCGTGGGTGCCCCGTCTAGGATAGTCCCAAGAGTGCTTCGGGCTTCTGATGACATCATCGGGACATCGTGAGAAGTGCGGGACTATCCTAGACGGGAGGGGGCACTCAAGATTCAAGTCAGAAATGGAATGAACCACCGATCTATAACGCTATCAATCGAAGTATTTCTACAGAGCTTCATCAACAACAATGATTGATAGCAGCAACAAACGTCTTTATCAGGTTTTCCATTCATTTTTCATGGGAAAATCGTGGGTGACCCCCGTCTAGGATAGTCCCAAGAGTGCTTCCGGGCTTCTGATGACGTCATCGGGACGTCGTGAAAGTGCGGGCCTACCCCAGACGGGGGGGGGGCACTCAAGATTCAAGTCAGAAATGGAATGAACCACCGATCTATAACGCTATCAATCAAAGTATTTCTACACAACTTCATCAACAACAATGACTGATAGCAGCATCAAGCACCTTTTATCAAGGTTTCCATTCATTTTCATGAGAAAGTCGTGGGTGCCCCCCCCGTCTAGGATAGTCCCAAGAGTGCCTCGAGTTTCTGATGACGTCATTGGGACGTCGTGAAAAGTGCGGGCCTACCCCAGACGGGGGGGGGGCACTCAAGATTCAAGTCAGAAATGGAATGAACCACCGATCTATAACGCTATCAATCAAAGTATTTCTACACAACTTCATCAACAACAATGACTGATAGCAGCATCAAGCACCTTTTATCAAGGTTTCCATTCATTTTCATGAGAAAGTCGTGGGTGCCCCCCGTCTAGGATAGTCCCAAGAGTGCTTCGGGCTTCTGATGACGTCATCGGGACATCATGAGAAGTGCGGGACTATCCTAGACGGTGGGGGGGGCACTCAAGATTCAAGTCAGAAATGGAATGAACCACCGATCTATAACGCTATCAATCAAAGTATTTCTACACAACTTCATCAACAACAATGACTGATAGCAGCATCAAGCACCTTTTATCAAGGTTTCCATTCATTTTCATGAGAAAGTGGTGGGTGCCCCCCCCGCCCGTCTAGGATAGTCCCAAGAGTGCTTCCGGGCTTCTGATGACGTCATCGGGACATCGTGAGAAGTGCGGGACTATCCTGAACGAAGGCACTCAAGATTCAAGTCAGAAATGGAATGAACCACCGATCTATAACGCTATCAATCAAAGTATTTCTACACAACTTCATCAACAACAATGACTGATAGCAGCATCAAGCACCTTTTATCAAGGTTTCCATTCATTTTCATGAGAAAGTCGTGGGTGCCCCCCCCCCGTCTAGGATAGTCCCAAGAGTGCCTCGAGTTTCTGATGACGTCATTGGGACGTCGTGAAAAGTGCGGGACTATCCTAGACGGGGGGGGGGCACTCAAGATTCAAGTCAGAAATGGAATGAACCACCGATCTATAACGCTATCAATCAAAGTATTTCTACACAACTTCATCAACAACAATGACTGATAGCAGCATCAAGCACCTTTTATCAAGGTTTCCATTCATTTTCATGAGAAAGTCGTGGGTGCCCCCCCCCCCCCCCCGTCTAGGATAGTCCCAAGAGTGCCTCGAGTTTCTGATGACGTCATTGGGACGTCGTGAAAAGTGCGGGCCTACCCCAGACGGGGGGGGCACTCAAGATTCAAGTCAGAAATGGAATGAACCACCGATCTATAACGCTATCAATCAAAGTATTTCTACACAACTTCATCAACAACAATGACTGATAGCAGCATCAAGCACCTTTTATCAAGGTTTCCATTCATTTTCATGACAAAAGCGTGGGTGCCCCGTCTAGGATAGTCCCAAGAGTGCTTCGGGCTTCTGATGACGTCATCGGGACATCGTGAGAAGTGCGGGACTATCCTGAACAGGGGGCACTCAAGATTCAAGTCAGAAATGGAATGAACCACCGATCTATAACGCTATCAATCAAAGTATTTCTACACAACTTCATCAACAACAATGACTGATAGCAGCATCAAGCACCTTTTATCAAGGTTTCCATTCATTTTCATGAGAAAGTCGTGGGTGCCCCCCCCCCCCCGTCTAGGATAGTCCCAAGAGTGCCTCGAGTTTCTGATGACGTCATTGGGACGTCGTGAAAAGTGCGGGCCTACCCCAGACGGGGGCACTCAGATTCAAGTCAGAAATGGAATGAACCACCGATCTATAACGCTATCAATCAAAGTATTTCTACACAACTTCATCAACAACAATGACTGATAGCAGCATCAAGCACCTTTTATCAAGGTTTCCATTCATTTTCATGAGAAAGTCATTAGGTGCCCCCGTCTAGGATAGTCCCAAGAGTGCTTCGGGCTTCTGATGACGTCATCGGGACATCGTGAGAAGTGCGGGACTATCCCTGAACGGGGAAGAACTCGCTAAATTTAAGTCAGAAATGGAATGAACCACCGATCTATAACGCTATCAATCAAAGTATTTCTACACAACTTCATCAACAACAATGACTGATAGCAGCATCAAGCACCTTTTATCAAGGTTTCCATTCATTTTCATGAGAAAGTCATTAGGTGCCCCCGTCTAGGATAGTCCCAAGAGAGTGCTTCGGGCTTCTGATGACGTCATCGGGACATCGTGAGAAGTGCGGGACTATCCTGAACGGGGGGCACTCAAATTCAAGTCAGAAATGGAATGAACCACCGATCTATAACGCTATCAATCAAAGTATCTCTACACAACTTCATCAACAACAATGACTGATAGCAGCATCAAGCACCTTTTATCAAGGTTTCCATTCATTTTCATGAGAAAGTCGTGGGTGCCCCCGTCTAGGATAGTCCCAAGAGTGCTTCGGGCTTCTGATGACGTCATCGGGACATCGTGAGAAGTGCGGGACTATCCTGAACGGGGGCACTCAAGATTCAAGTCAGAAATGGAATGAACCACCGATCTATAACGCTATCAATCGAAGTATTTCTACAGAACTTCATCAACAACAATGATTGATAGCAGCATCAAACGTCTTTATCAGGTTTTCCATTCATTTTCATGGGAAAATCGTGGGTGACCCCGTCTAGGATAGTCCCAAGAGTGCTTCGGGCTTCTGATGACGTCATCGGGACATCGTGAAAAAGTGCGGGCCTACCCCAGACGGGGGCACTCAAGATTCAAGTCAGAAATGGAATGAACCACCGATCTATAACGCTATCAATGAAAGTATTTCTACACAACTTCATCAACAACAATGACTGATAGCAGCATCAAGCACCTTTTATCAAGGTTTCCATTCATTTTCATGAGAAAGTCATTAGGTGCCCCCGTCTAGGATAGTCCCAAAGAGTGCTTCGGGCTTCTGATGACGTCATCAGGACATCGTGAAAAGTGCGGGCCTACCCCAGACGGAGGCACTCAAGATTCAAGTCAGAAATGGAATGAACCACCGATCTATAACGCTATCAATCGAAGTATTTCTACAGAACTTCATCAACAACAATGACTGATAGCAGCATCAAGCACCTTTTATCAAGGTTTCCATTCATTTTCATGAGAAAGTCGTGGGTGCCGTCTAGGATAGTCCCAAGAGTGCTTCCGGGCTTCTGATGACGTCATCGGGACATCGTGAAAAGTGCGGGCCTACCCCAGACGGGGGCACTCAAGATTCAAGTCAGAAATGGAATGAACCACCGATCTATAACGCTATCAATGAAAGTATTTCTACACAACTTCATCAACAACAATGACTGATAGCAGCATCAAGCACCTTTATCAAGGTTTCCATTCATTTTCATGAGAAAGTCGTGGGTGCCCCCGTCTAGGATAGTCCCAAGAGTGCCTCGAGTTTTCTGATGACGTCATTGGGACGTCGTGAAAAGTGCGGGCCTATCCTAGACGGGGGGGGGGCACTCAAGATTCACGTCAGAAATGGAATGAACCTCCGATCTATAACGCTATCAATCAAAGTATTTCTACACAACTTCATCAACAACAATGACTGATAGCAGCATCAAGCACCTTTATCAAGGTTTCCATTCATTTTCATGAGAAAGTCGTGGGTGCCCCGTCTAGGATAGTCCCAAGAGTGCTTCGGGCTTCTGATGACGTCATCGGGACATCGTGAGAAGTGCGGGACTATCCTAGACGGGGGGGCACTCAAGATTCAAGTCAGAAATGGAATGAACCACCGATCTATAACGCTATCCAATCGAAGTATTTCTACAGAACTTCATCAACAACAATGATTGATAGCAGCATCAAACGTCTTTATCAGGTTTTCCATTCATTTTCATGGGAAAATCGTGGGTGACCCCGTCTAGGATAGTCCCAAAGAGTGCTCCGGGCTTCTGATGACGTCATCGGGACATCGTGAGAAGTGCGGGACTATCCTAGACGGGGGGAGGCACTCAAGATTCAAGTCAGAAATGGAATGAACCACCGATCTATAACGCTATCAATCAAAGTATTTCTACACAACTTCATCAACAACAATGACTGATAGCAGCATCAAGCACCTTTTATCAAGGTTTCCATTCATTTTCATGAGAAAGTCGTGGGTGCCCCGTCTAGGATAGTCCCAAAGAGTGCCTCGAGTTTCTGATGACGTCATTGGGACGTCGTGAGAAGTGCCGGGCCTACCCCAGACGGGGGGCACTCAAGATTCAAGTCAGAAATGGAATGAACCACCGATCTATAACGCTATCAATCAAAGTATTTCTACACAACTTCATCAACAACAATGACTGATAGCAGCATCAAGCACCTTTTATCAAGGTTTCCATTCATTTTCATGAGAAAGTCGTGGGTGCCCCCGTCTAAGGTAGTCCCAAGAGTGCTTCGGGCTTCTGATGACGTCATCGGGACATCATGAGAAGTGCGGGACTATCCTGAACGGTGAAGAGAGCACTCAAGATTCAAGTCAGAAATGGAATGAACCACCGATCTATAACGCTATCAATCAAAGTATTTCTACACAACTTCATCAACAACAATGACTGATAGCAGCATCAAGCACCTTTTATCAAGGTTTCCATTCATTTTCATGAGAAAGTCGTGGGTGCCCCGTCTAGGATAGTCCCAAGAGTGCTTCGGGCTTTTGATGACGTCATCGGGACATCATGAGAAGTGCGGGACTATCTGAACGGTGGGGGGCACTCAAGATTCAAGTCAGAAATGGAATGAACCACCGATCTATAACGCTATCAATCAAAGTATTTCTACACAACTTCATCAACAACAATGACTGATAGCAGCATCAAGCACCTTTATCAAGGTTTCCATTCATTTTCATGAGAAAGTCGTGGGTGCCCCGTCTAGGATAGTCCCAAGAGTGCCTCGAGTTTCTGATGACGTCATTGGGACGTCGTGAAAAGTGCGGGCCTACCCCAGACGGGGGGGCACTCAAGATTCAAGTCAGAAATGGAATGAACCACCGATCTATAACGCTATCCAATCAAAGTATTTCTACACAACTTCATCAACAACAATGACTGATAGCAGCATCAAGCACCTTTTATCAAGGTTTCCATTCATTTTTCATGAGAAAGTCGTGGTGCCCCCGTCTAGGATAGTCCCAAGAGTGCTTCCGGGCTTCTGATGACGTCATCGGGACATCGTGAGAAGTGCGGGACTATCCTAGACGGGGCACTCAAATTCAAGTCAGAAATGGAATGAACCACCGATCTATAACGCTATCAATCAAAGTATTTCTACACAACTTCATCAACAACAATGACTGATAGCAGCATCAAGCACCTTTTATCAAGGTTTCCATTCATTTTCATGAGAAAGTCGTGGTGCCCCCGTCTAGGATAGTCCCAAGAGTGCTTCGGGCTTCTGATGACGTCATCGGGACATCATGAGAAGTGCGGGACTATCTGAACGGTGGAGGGCACTCAGATTCAAGTCAGAAATGGAATGAACCACCGATCTATAACGCTATCAATCAAAGTATTTCTACACAACTTCATCAACAACAATGACTGATAGCAGCATCAAGCACCTTTTATCAAGGTTTCCATTCATTTTCATGTGAGAAAGTCGTGGGTGCCCCGTCTAGGATAGTCCTAAGAGTGCTTCGGGCTTCTGATGACGTCATCGGGACATCGTGAGAAGTGCGGGACTATCAGGACGGAAGGAACACTCAAGATTCAAGTCAGAAATGGAATGAACCACCGATCTATAACGCTATCAATCGAAGTATTTCTACAGAACTTCATCAACAACAATGATTGATAGCAGCATCAAGCACCTTTTATCAAGGTTTCCATTCATTTTCATGAGAAAGTCGTGGGTGCCCCCGTCTAGGATAGTCCAAGAGTGCTTCGGGCTTCTGATGACGTCATCGGGACATCGTGAAAAGTGCGGGACTATCTAGACGGGGGCACTCAAGATTCAAGTCCAGAAATGGAATGAACCACCGATCTATAACGCTATCAATCAAAGTATTTCTACACAACTTCATCAACAACAATGACTGATAGCAGCATCAAGCACCTTTTATCAAGGTTTCCATTCATTTTCATGAGAAAGTCGTGGTTGCCCCGTCTAGGATAGTCCCAAGAGTGCCTCGGGTTTCTGATGACGTCATTGGGACGTCGTGAAAGTGCGGGCCTACCCCAGACGGGGCACTCAAGATTCAAGTCGAAATGGAATGAACCACCGATCTATAACGCTATCAATCAAAGTATTTCTACACAACTTCATCAACAACAATGACTGATAGCAGCATCAAGCACCTTTTATCAAGGTTTCCATTCATTTTCATGAGAAAGTCGTGGTGCCCCGTCTAGGATAGTCCCAAGAGTGCTTCGGGCTTCTGATGACGTCATCGGGACATCATGAGAAGTGCGGGACTATCTGGACGGTGGAAGAGGCACTCAAATTCAAGTCAGAAATGGAATGAACCACCGATCTATAACGCTATCAATCAAAGTATTTCTACACAACTTCATCAACAACAATGACTGATAGCAGCATCAAGCACCTTTTATCAAGGTTTCCATTCATTTTCATGAGAAAGTCGTGGGTGCCCCCGTCTAGGATAGTCCCAAGAGTGCTTCGGGCTTTTGATGACGTCATCGGGACATCATGAGAAGTGCGGGACTATCCTGAACGGTGGGGCACTCAAGATTCAAGTCAGAAATGGAATGAACCACCGATCTATAACGCTATCAATCAAAGTATTTCTACACAACTTCATCAACAACAATGACTGATAGCAGCATCAAGCACCTTTTATCAAGGTTTCCATTCATTTTCATGAGAAAAGTCGTGGTGATTTTCCCCGTCTAGGATAGTCCCAAGAGTGCCTCGAGTTTCTGATGACGTCATTGGGACGTCATTGAGAAGTGCGGGACTACCCCAGACGGGGGCACTCAAGATTCAAGTCAGAAATGGAATGAACCACCGATCTATAACGCTATCAATCAAAGTATTTCTACACAACTTCATCAACAACAATGACTGATAGCAGCATCAAGCACCTTTTATCAAGGTTTCCATTCATTTTCATGAAAGTCGTGGGTGCCCCGTCTAGGATAGTCCCAGAGTGCTTCGGGCTTCTGATGACGTCATCGGGACATCATGAGAAGTGCGGGACTATCCTAGACGGGGGGGGGGCACTCAAGATTCAAGTCAGAAATGGAATGAACCACCGATCTATAACGCTATCAATCAAAGTATTTCTACACAACTTCATCAACAACAATGACTGATAGCAGCATCAAGCACCTTTTATCAAGGTTTCCATTCATTTTCATGAAAGTCGTGGTGCCCCCCGTCTAGGATAGTCCCAAGAGTGCTTCGGGCTTCTGATGACGTCATCGGGACATCATGAGAAGTGCGGGACTATCTAGACGGTGAAGGGCACTCAAGATTCAAGTCAGAAATGGAATGAACCACCGATCTTAAACGCTATCAATCAAAGTATTTCTACACAACTTCATCAACAACAATGACTGATAGCAGCATCAAGCACCTTTTATCAAGGTTTCCATTCATTTTCATGAGAAAGTGGTGGGTGCCCCGTCTAGGATAGTCCCAAGAGTGCTTCGGGCTTCTGATGACGTCATCGGGACATCATGAGAAGTGCGGGACTATCTGGACAGTGAAGAAGGCACTCAGATTCAAGTCAGAAATGGAATGAACCACCGATCTATAACGCTATCCAATCAAAGTATTTCTACACAACTTCATCAACAACAATGACTGATAGCAGCATCAAGCACCTTTTATCAGGTTTCCATTCATTTTCATGAGAAAGTCGTGGGTGCCCCGTCTAGGATAGTCCCAAGAGTGCTTCGGGCTTTGATGACGTCATCGGGACGTCGTGAGAAGTGCAGCCTATCCTGAACGTGGGGCACTCAAGATTCAAGTCAGAAATGGAATGAACCACCGATCTATAACACTATCAATCAAAGTATTTCTACAACTTCATCAACAACAATGACTGATAGCAGCATCAAGCACCTTTTATCAGAGGTTTCCATTCATTTTCATGAGAAAGTCGTGGTGCCCCCGTCTAGGATAGTCCCAAGAGTGCTTCGGGCTTCTGATGACGTCATCGGGACATCTTGAGAAGTGCGGACTATCCTAGACGGCACTCAAGATTCAAGTCAGAAATGGAATGAACCACCGATCTATAACGCTATCAATCAAAGTATTTCTACACAACTTCATCAACAACAATGACTGATAGCAGCATCAAGCACCTTTTATCAAGGTTTCCGCATTCATTTTCATGAGAAAGTCGTGGTGCCCTCGTCTGGATAGTCCTAAGAGTGCTTCGGGCTTCTGATGACGTCATCGGGACATCATGAGAAGTGCGGACTATCCTAGACGGGGGGGCACTCAAGATTCAAGTCAGAAATGGAATGAACCACCGATCTATAACGCTATCAATCCAAAGTATTTCTACACAACTTCATCAACAACAATGACTGATAGCAGCATCAAGCACCTTTTATCAAGGTTTCCATTCATTTTCATGAGAAAGTCGTGGGTGCTTCTCCGTCTAGGATAGTCCCAAGAGTGCTTCGGGCTTCTGATGACGTCATCGGGACATCATGAGAAGTGCGGGACTATCCTAGACGGTGGAAGGCACTCAAGATTCAAGTCGAAATGGAATGAACCACCGATCTATAACGCTATCAATCAAAGTATTTCTACACAACTTCATCAACAACAATGACTGATAGCAGCATCAAGCACCTTTATCAAGGTTTCCATTCATTTTCATGAGAAAGTCGTAGGTTGCCGCCGTCTAGGATAGTCCCAAGAGTGCTTCGGGCTTCTGATGACGTCATCGGGACATCGTGAGAAGTGCGGGACTATCTAGACGGTGGGGGCACTCAAGATTCAAGTCAGAAATGGAATGAACCACCGATCTATAACGCTATCAATCAAAGTATTTCTACACAACTTCATCAACAACAATGACTGATAGCAGCATCAAGCACCTTTTATCAAGGTTTCCATTCATTTTCATGAGGAAGTCGTGGTTGCCCCGTCTAGGATAGTCCCAAGAGTGCTTCCGGGCTCTGATGACGTCATCGGGACATCGTGAGAAGTGCGGGACTATCCTAGACGAAGGGCACTCAAGATTCAAGTCAGAAATGGAATGAACCACTGATCTATAACGCTATCAATCAAAGTATTTCTACACAACTTCATCAACAACAATGACTGATAGCAGCATCAAGCACCTTTTATCAAGGTTTCCATTCATTTTCATGAGAAAGTCGTAGGTGCCCCGTCTAGGATAGTCCTAGAGTGCTTCGGGCTTCTGATGACGTCATCGGGACATCATGAGAAGTGCGGGACTATCCTAGACGGTGGGGGGCACTCAAGATTCAAGTCAGAAATGGAATGAACCACCGATCTATAACGCTATCAATCAAAGTATTTCTACACAACCTCATCAACAACAATGACTGATAGCAGCATCAAGCACCTTTATCAAGGCTTCCATTCATTTTTCATGAGAAAGTCGTGGTGCCCCCGTCTAGGATAGTCCCAAGAGTGCTTCGGGCTTCTGATGACGTCATCGGGACATCATGAGAAGTGCGGGACTATCCTAGACGGGGGCACTCAAATTCAAGTCAGAAATGGAATGAACCACCGATCTATAACGCTATCAATCAAAGTATTTCTACACAACTTCATCAACAACAATGACTGATAGCAGCATCAAGCACCTTTTATCAAAGGTTTCCATTCATTTTCATGAGAAAGTCGTGGGTGCCCCGTCCAGGATAGTCCCAAGAGTGCTTCGGGCTTCTGATGACGTCATCGGGACATCATGAGAAGTGCGGGACTATCCTAGACGGGGGGGGCACTCAAGATTCAAGTCAGAAATGGAATGAACCACCGATCTATGACGCTATCAATCAAAGTATTTCTACACAACTTCATCAACAACAATGACTGATAGCAGCATCAAGCACCTTTTATCAAGGTTTCCATTCATTTTCATGAGAAAGTCGTGGGTGCCCCCGTCTAGGATAGTCCCAAGAGTGCTTCGGGCTTCTGATGACGTCATCGGGACATCATGAGAAGTGCGGGCCTACCCCAGACGGGGCCCTCAAGATTCAAGTCAGAAATGGAATGAACCACCGATCTATAACGCTATCAATCAAAGTATTTCTACACAACTTCATCAACAACAATGACTGATAGCAGCATCAAGCACCTTTTATCAAGGTTTCCATTCATTTTCATGAGAAAGTCGTGGGTGCCCCCGTCTAGGATAGTCCCAAGAGTGCTTCTGGCTTCTGATGACGTCATCGGGACATCATGAGAAGTGCGGGACTATCCTAGACGATGAGGGCACTCAGATTCAAGTCAGAAATGGAATGAACCACCCGATCTATAACGCTATCAATCGAAGTATTTCTACAGAACTTCATCAACAACAATGATTGATAGCAGCATCAAACGTCTTTTATCAGGTTTCCATTCCTTTTCATGGGAAAATCGTGGGTGACCCCGTCTAGGATAGTCCCAAGAGTGCTTCGGGCTTCTGATGACGTCATCGGGACATCATGAGAAGTGCGGGACTATCCTGAAGACGGTGGGGGCACTCAAGATTCAAGTCAGAAATGGAATGAACCACCGATCTATAACGCTATCAATCAAAGTATTTCTACACAACTTCATCAACAACAATGACTGATAGCAGCATCAAGCACCTTTTATCAAGGTTTCCATTCATTTTCATGAGAAAGTCGTGGGTGCCCCCCCCCGTCTAGGATAGTCCCAAGAGTGCCTCGAGTTTCTGATGACGTCATTGGGACGTCGTGAAAAGTGCGGGCCTACCCCAGACGGGGGGGGGGGGGCACTCAAGATTCAAGTCAGAAATGGAATGAACCACCGATCTATAACGCTATCAATCAAAGTATTTCTACACAACTTCATCAACAACAATGACTGATAGCTGCATCAAGCACCTTTTATCAAGGTTTCCATTCCTTTTCATGAGAAAGTCGTGGGTGCCCCGTCTAGGGATAGTCCCAAGAGTGCCTCGAGTTTCTGATGACGTCATTGGGACGTCGTGAAAAGTGCGGGCCTACCCCAGACGGGGGCACTCAAGATTCAAGTCAGAAATGGAATGAACCACCGATCTATAACGCTATCAATCAAAGTATTTCTACACAACTTCATCAACAACAATGACTGATAGCAGCATCAAGCACCTTTTATCAAGGTTTCCATTCATTTTCATGAGAAAGTCGTGGGTGCCCCCCCGTCTAGGATAGTCCCAAGAGTGCCCTCGAGTTTCTGATGACGTCATTGGGACGTCGTGAAAAGTGCGGGCTTACCCCAGACGGGGGCACTCGAGATTCAAGTCGAAATGGAATGAACCACCGATCTATAACGCTATCAATCAAAGTATTTCTACACAACTTCATCAACAACAATGACTGATAGCAGCATCAAGCACCTTTTATCAAGGTTTCCATTCATTTTCATGAGAAAGTCGTAGGTGCCCCGTCTAGGATAGCGCCAAGAGTGCTTCGGGCTTCTGATGACGTCATCGGGACATCGTGAGAAGTGCGGGACTATCCTAGACGGGGGGGGCACTCAAGAATCAAGTCAGAAATGGAATGAACCACCGATCTATAACGCTATCAATCAAAGTATCTCTACAGAACCTCATCAACAACAATGAGTGATAGCAGCATCAAACATCTTTATCAGGTTTTCCATTCATTTTCATGGGAAAATCGTGGGTGACTCCCCCCGTCTAGGATAGTCCCAAAGGTGATTCGGGCTTCTGATGACGTCATCGGGACGTCGTGAAAAGTGCTTCGAGCTTCTGATGAAGTCATCGGGACGTCGTGGAAACCCGGATAGTGGGCAGGTGTTCAAGACCCGTTGCTGCTCATCCAAAAAGTTGTGAAGACCACCCAGTAGAGTGAGCAGGAGCCCAGACTCGATGCTAGCCATCCGAGAAATTATGCCCCGGAATTTGCGCAGGAGAGAACACCTTGCAAAACTTCTGTAAAAGTGTAAGGATGACAAGCATAGCAAGCGGAAAGTTTGAGATGTTATGTGAGTCATGTCAGATCATGTTGCCAGGCTGCTTTTTCAGTTTCGTAAGGTCATTCACACAACCCCATTTTGAGTGCTCCTCTTCCTTCTTCACCAGCCTACTGATTTTTTCTGCAATAAATGGTACTTGCTTATTAGCATCCAAATTCAAAAACAAATTGTTAGAACTATCTCCATTCGCAGCTCAGCAGAGCTTTTTCATATCAGATTCATGGAATCGAAGCGGCTGTTCGGCGAAGGAATGGGGCAACTGAAAACGAAATAATGAGTATGTAAAACTGCTTTGTTCCACTGATGTGAAAGTGTCCAGATGGAATGGAAGGTAGTTTCTGACTGTCCCGGTTTTAAGTTAGTTTCATTTGAAAGCGAAGAACTGCAGGCAGATTCTGCATCCGGCTGTAGGCCAGCAGGTTTTCATGATTATCGACCGGGCTGGCTACGTCTGGGCGACCAACTATAACCGGGACCTAAGGTCCCTGTCAGAGTTGGTTGAAAATCACCGTGGCCGACCCGTTCGATACGTATGAAAAACATGGAAGGTGCAAATAACTTGCGGTGTAGCCAGATGTGGCTGACGCGATCAATAGGAATGAATTATGTGGAACGATATCATGGATATCATTCATTTCTTAGCTAATATCATGTGAACATCGGTCTTGTCAGCCACATCGAGTGATTTTTCTGAGATAGTTTTACAACAGTTTGGGTCATTGATTCTTGTGACCACAGAAGAGGACTGATCTAGTGGGGAGATGAAGAGGTCTTTGTTCAGAAATTCTTGCATGGGATATTACAGCGTAATATCTAGAAAAAGTGAACAATTCTGTAAAAAGGGGTCTCCCAAGCAGAAGTGGTTTGGTTAGCGTTACAAATGCTTCAACAAAGGGAACAATAGGAAAGCGGAATGAGGAGAGTCTACAACAAATGAACAATATCCTCCAAGAACTCTTTTCTTTTTCGAAACTTCCAAACAGAGGAAACAAACCGTTGTGGTATTTTACGAGGAAGAATTGACTGGTTCCCTAAAACAATTTAACATCATCTCCCCTTTTTATCATAGCTATTAGCTTCACATGCATATATACATATTTTATTGGCTCTCACATAATCAAAGTCCTTTATGGAGCCAGCGCTTCCTCATAGAGAACCACAACGGTTTGTTTCCGCTGTTTCGAAGTTTCGAAAAGGAAAAAAAGTTCTTGGAGGATATTGTTCATTTTTTGTAGACTCTCCTCATTCCGCTTTCCTATTGTTCCCTTTTTGTTGAAGCATTTGTAACGCTAACCAAACCACTTCTGCTTGGGAGACCCCTTTTTTACAGAATTTCTGTAGAATTTGATCAACAGCAATGACTGGTTGCAGTATCAAGCATCTTTTATCAGGTGTGGTTCATTTCATTTCTTAATTTGCTATCTCTGGAGCATAATGAGATGATTTCTAATAATACGGGTACTTATGAGGTTTATAGTACTGAAACAGCTCAACGTATTATAAGTAGGCATACTGCATTGTGCACCAGCATCAATATCAAACCGTTAGCTAAACAATCCATCCCACTGATTTATTGTATACCCAAATTACACAAAACACCATGTAAATTCAGATTTATCACTGAAGCTAGTGACAGCAGTATTGTGGTGCGCGCGAAGCGGGCACCTGATTTGGAAAAGGCTTGCTTCTGCGCACACCCCTCATTCCAGAATCTCTGTTCGGGAGAAACCTTGAAACAAGGGACTTTCACAAAAAATAGAGCAGTAAGGGTTCTCAACACTGCCCAAATTTCAGAAAAATTCCCGTAGTGGGTCTCGAGATATTGAAAAAATTGCGAATTTTAACATGTGTGTGTGTGTGTGTGTGTGTGTGTGTGTGTGTGTGTGTGTGTGTGTGTGTGTGTGTGTGTGTGTGTGTGTGTGTGTGTGTGTGTGTGTGAATTTAGTGATAAGAAGTTTGGTCGGTCTTTCAATAGAAATGGAGTGATAACGTGATAAGACTCAATAGAGCTCGAGAGACGTTGTGCCTCAGGTCTATCAGGGACCATATGCTCCGTGTGCGGAACACGAATTGAAGGGCGCCAAGCGCTGTATAAAGTGGGCGGTTCCCAACTGGGAGTGCGTAGAGCGCCGTGAAATGTGGACGGGGCAAAAGTGGGTGTGCGTAGAGCGCGGGGAAAAGTGGACGTGACTCAGAAGGGAGTGCAAAGTGCGCCGCGAAGAGTGGTCGGGACAAAAATGGGAGTGCACAATGCGCCGGTAAAAGTGGGTGGGACCCAACTGGGAGTCCACAGAGCGCCGGGAACTGTGGACGGGACCCAAGTGTGAGTGCACATTGCGCCGGTAAAAGTGGGCGAGACCCAACTGGGAGTCCACAGAGCGCCGGGAATTGTGGACGGGACCCAAGTGGGAGTGCACAAGGCGCCGGTAAAAGTGAGCGGGACCCAACTGGGAGTCCACAGAGCGCTGGGAACTGTGGACGGGACTCAAGTGGGAGTGCACAATGCGCCGGTAAAAGTGGGCGGGACCCAACTGGGGGTCCACAGAGCGCCGAGAACTGTGGACGGGACCCAAGTGTGAGTGCACATTGCGCCGGTAAAAGTGGGCGCGACCCAACTGGGAGTCCACAGAGCGCCGGGAATTGTGGACGGGACCCAAGTGGGAGTGCACAACGCGCCAGTAAAAGTGGGTGGGACCCAACTGGGAGTCCGCAGAGCGCCGGGAACTATGGACGGGACCCAAGTGTGAGTGCACATTGCGCCGGTAAAAGTGGGCGCGACCCAACTGGGAGTCCACAGAGCGCCGGGAATTGTGGACGGGACCCAAGTGGGAGTGCACAACGCGCCGGTAAAAGTGGGTGGGACCCAACTGGGAGTCCGCAGAGCGCCGGGAACTATGGACGGGACCCAAGTTGGAGTGCACAACGCGCCGGTAAAAGTGGTCGGGACCCAACTGGAAGTCCGCAGAGCGCAGAGTGGGCGGTAACGTGTGTCCTACAGTGCCGAGCAGGTGCGATGGGCAGAAAGGCCATGAAGGGCCTGTCTTCGGGTCTATCCTAGACGGGGGGGGCACCCAAGGCTTATTGATAGAAATAAAGAAAAACTGTGATAAAAGATGCCTGATAGTGCTATCAATCATTGTTTTTATAAAAGCTCCACAGAAACACTTCGTTTGGTAGCCTTACCACTCGCTGGTTCATTTACTCTGCCAATTCGAGACTTGATGCTTCGGGGAAAGCGGCCTTTATCACGCTCTGTTATCATTAGGCATCAAATTCACCTTTAGCGCCGTCATCAAAGCTTATCCACGCAAAGGGTGAATTTGCTGAGCGGTTGGATATCAGTTAGCGCAAAGCGTGAAAATACCGCCAGCGCTAACATCTTAATGCACATCAGTTGTTGAGCGGTTAGATATCAATCCAGCGCAAAGCGTGAAATTACCTCCGTTGCTGGCATCTCAGAGATTTTTAAACAGAGTATGAAAACATCTCTAAAGCGAAAACATGATAAAACCTAATGATCACGTCTCGATGTGTTTACCACTGAGGAGCACAGCCGGCATAAAAGCCGCCTAATCTCACTTGAATCCTCACTCCCCGGCATTCTGATGCCGGCCCTGAAAAAGGTGACTCCGGGTCATTCTCCGAGGCCAGCATAATTTTGGCTGCTGGGAGGATACAGTGGGTATCCTCACTGCGGGGACGCCGCGTTCCGCGGGTTCCGCAGGTGGCTCACCGCAGACCTCGGTCAAGATTACGCCCATGTTGCGGACAAGGCAAAGCTTCCTGTGCTGTGGACCTTCAAATTCGTGAACTTTTTGAAGTAAACTCACGCATTTTTCGAACTAAATTCACCTCATTTTCGGGGTAAATTGGACCCTCTATCGCTGCCAGTTCGCACCATTTTCACGTATCCTAGCGGCAAATTCACCCATACAGTGAATTTAATTTAACGCGGCAAATTAAGACTTCATGCCGACTTGTACATGAGCATCAAGTCATCTTTGCTGAGCATCAAGTCTCCGAATTGTAGAGTAGTTTGTCTTGAATCGTGGGTGGCGCCTTTCCGTCTAGGTGCCCTGCTTTCTTCTTCTTCCGATCTGAAGGAACCTTCGTTAAAATTAAATGAAGTTATCTAACTGTTTTGCTTCGCTACGAGGTTCATGATTTGGCATAAAAAAATTTTGAGAAAGTCGTTAAAAAGTGAAGAACTTGGTGGACTTGATTTGTCATGAGATTCAACACAGAAGAAACACTAAAGATCGATGAAATGATGTACCATTGATTTGGATGTGTGCTTTCTTACTAAAAATCGGAAATTGAGTTTTGAAAGAGATCGATGTAAAATAATCTCATTTGATACTAGCTGAAAACTCGGAAAATTGAGTGTGGTTTTTCAGGAGCGAGTTATTTCAAAACAATCACCGATTTTGTAGAACTACGCCAAAACTCTATGTTATATCTTGTTCTCAGAGAGCGCGAGATTAGCCCTTTCTATAAAACCAACTAATCGAAGAGCTCCAGACTTTTCCAATATTCTCAGAGAGCGCACGAAGCCCTTTCAAAACCATCAATTTTCATTTATCTTTTAAATATGATCATCAATGGTATCATCTTCCGCTTATAGTCGACTTGTGTTAAAATGACGTAATCTCAGAGGCGCACCAGATAATTTCTCACTCGTGGTTGCGAACTTTCAAATTCACCTTATCTTGGAATCAGTCAGCCTGCTATCTTCACGCTTATAGACCGCAAACGGCGTCGGCCTGGAATGGGATGCTATCTTCAAATATATCAAATCTTGGCGCATTCGCAACCTTCGCCCTCATTTCTTCCTGCGGGGCATCGGGATGACTCAGATCCTTTTTTCGTTACAATCATACATTTTGACTGTGAATATTCATTTTTTGCTATTTTTTTCGCACGTTTCATTGAGTTTTTACCAAAAAATTGAAAAGCGATTTATGCCACATCTTAATCATCCAGAGAGCTGCGGGCTCTCATCTTTATGTCCAAGTATTATAGACAGAGAGTGCAAAATAACGATCTTTATTCTGCCAGGTTTCATTTTTTAAATGTGAAGATTGAATTTGAAAGACCGATCCATTTGTGGTAAAATAAGTCTCATTTGAAAAGCCGCTGTCCATAATACTTGAATTATAAAGTTTTAAAATCAGGACACGAGCTTTAAATGCACCGATTTGCTAGAACTACGAATAAAACCCAGTAAAACATGTTATACTCTTGTTCTGCAACAAAGGAAATTAGTTTTCAATATTCTTATGGTAGAAACAAGTCTAAAAATACAAGAGAATCGAACAAAAAATAGAAAATTACACAATATTCTCGAAGGGAAGTCCACGGGAATTCGAAGGGTAATCGATCAATACGTTCATTTCCATCTTACAGCGTGTAAGATAGGTCGATCTGTTCCTCTGCCGCGCGCGGTATCATCCCTTCCGCTTCCCTTCGACTACCCTCGGCGGGTTGTTGGCGAATACGACCCCGGGTCATTCTCCGGAGGCCAGCATAATTTTGGCTGCTGGGAGGATACAGTGGGTATCCTCACTGCGGGGGAGGGGGAGTTACGCCGCGGTCCGCAGAGGGTGGCTCCTCACCGCAGACCTCGGTCAAGATTACGCCCATGTTGCGGACAAGGCGAAGCTTCCTGTGCTGTGGACCTTCAAATTCGCGAACTTTCCAAAGTAAACTCACCCATTTTTCGAATTAAATTCACCTCATTTTCGGGGTAAATTGGACCCTCTCTTGCTGCCAGTTCGCACCATTTTCACGTATCCTAGCGGCAAATTCACCCATACAGTGAATTTAACGCGGCAAATTAAGACTTCATGCCGACTTGTACATGAGCATCAAGTCTCTTTTGCTGAGGCATCAAGTCTCGAATTGGTAGAGTAGTTTGTCTTGAATCGTGGGTGGCGCCTTCTCCGTCTAGGTGCCCTGTTCTCTTCTTCCGATCTCTGAAGGGAACCTTCGTTAAAATTAAATGAAGTTATCTAACTGTTTTGCTTCGCCACGAGAGGTTCATGATTTGGCATAAAAAAAAATAATTCTGAGAAAGTCGTTAAAAGAAGTGAAATACTTGGTGGACTTGATTTGTCATGGGATTCAACACAGAAGAAACACTAAAAGATCGATGAAATGATGTACCATTGATTTGGATGTGCACTTTCTTACTAAAAATCGGAAAATTGAGTGTGGTTTTGAGAGGCCAAATCACGCGCGTTTTACAGAGCCCTGACATATGCACATAGATTCGTCAGAAATGAAATTTAGGGTGGGAGCTACAAAATAATATTTCGAAGAGCTCAGACTTGAAAACTCTAACTGTGAGCAATAATTGTTCTCAGAGAGCGCGAGATTAGCCCTTTCAAAACCACACTCAATTTTCCAATTTTTAGTAAGAAAGCGCACATCCAAATCAATGGTACATCATTTTATCGATCTTTTAGTGTTTCTTCTGTGTTAAATACCATGAAAAATCAAGTGCACCAAGTATTTCACTTCTTTTAACGAGTTTCTCAGAATTATTTTTTATGCCAAATCATGAACCTCTCGTGGCGAAGCGAAACAGTTAGATAATTAAGCCCTTAGCTTTGGAATTAACTGCTATCTTCACGCTTATAAAGAATCATTTTAAAATATATATATCTCTTCCATCAAGGCTCGTAACAAAGATTTCATTGGCTGCTGGGCAATCGATGACATAAACATAAGTAATCTTTTAGGAGATGTAGATGGACATCACCTAATGTTGTTCTCTGCAGACTTTACTAACATGTTTACGAACCTAACCCATAGCGTAATCATAAAAAATATCACGGGACTACTTATTCTCTGTTTCAAAAATGCCCATAAGCAATACATTGCATATAACGGATTCAACAAATTTTACTATACGGATATGTGCTCTAATAGTTATACAAGATATTATAAATTACAGGATCTCTTATTTTATGTTGACTATCTTTTAAATAACAGCTTCTGTAGGTTCGGAGATCTTATCTTCAAACAGGTTACGGGAGTACCACAAGGGGAAAATTTCAGTCCTTTATTAGCTGATCTTACTATGTCGTTCTTTGAATATAGCTATTCTGTTAATAGCATTAATCATGGCATGAGATTTAGACCTTTCAGATATATGGATGACATTTTAATTATTCATAATACCACTGATACCCTCATACATAATATTCTTGAGAAAGTATACGATAACACCCTTAGTCTGGAAACCACTCACAAAGATTCTAGCAATTGTAACTACTTGGATTTAGAATTGAAAATTTTTAATAACCGTATTTACACTAAGATGTACAATAAGACAGACAATTTTAACTTTGAAGTTAAACGGTTACCTTACTCAGACTCTTGTATATCCATTAGCATTAAAAAAAGCAACGATTTACACAGAAACTTTACGAATTTCGCGGTCATGCTCTTTCTTCAGTGATTTTTTTGGATAGAATGAGACAATTAAATCGGAGACTTTTAAATAATGGCTACACTCAAGATTTTATAAGTGGATGTATCTTCAAATGTGTTAATAAAAATAGATCTATATTATATAAATATGGTTTGGAGAATATTAATAGTCTTCGTGAAGTCTTGAAACTATTTTAGAAAATTTCACCATAACATTATTAGCTGTTTATGAACTCATTATATACGCTTATTTTAAATATCCTGCATACGCACCTTCAATTATTTATGTATGAGTTACTCACATTCACTTATAATTTCACTAATAGTTTCATATAATACACAGTTTTACCACATATTGTTGCTATACACTTGTGTTGATAGTTTTTAGCCTTCCTAGTAATTCTGCATCCTTGGTTGCTTTGGGTGATAACTATGTACACTGGAAAATCGCTACTTTTATCTCCTTGTCATACACACGTGGGATTTCGCGCTCTGCTACGTTTCGTTGACCCGTGCTCATTGATTTCTGCTGTATTCGATGCAGCGTAATAATCGTATTTTCTGATTTGGCTGCTCGCTTCGCGTGTTCCCATTCTTTTGCCATTCGCCACTTCTCGCTCACTTCTCGCTTTATTCGTGTTTTCATGTTGTGATTCTTTTCTGTTTTTATTTTGGCTAATTATACTTTCAGGATTAGAATATATATTCACTGCTAATGGTATTCTCTATTATATTCTTCTTTATTATTCCTACTTTTTTGGTAGCGACAGGACCTTCATATACCAGGTTAGTTTTTCTATTTCTTAAGAACTTCCCTCCTTACTGAAGAGTTCCGGGGAAGTTCTTTTCATTCTTTTATATACTCCTTATCTATACTCGTCTAAGGGCAGGAACGAAACGAGTATAGGTTTCGTATTTTATCAATTCTTCCGGAAAGAAACATTTACCAATGGTTTTTTTTTCTCGAAAATTCTAGTAACGTTTTCCACTAAATATGTTTTTAACCCTTAGTAACTTGTCTCCATTAACATAACTTCTTAATTGCTTGAAAGCCCCCCCCTTTAGGATAGAGCCGACAATGCTGTAGAAAATCAAAGCACTTCGCCAAGGAGGTGACCCTGAAGAGGAAGTGCCACATAGCAAGGATGGCGCCACTCATTTCACAGCACTCGAAGAGAAATATCACTTTGCCGCCAATCTGGCACAAAGCTTAACGGTCGCTGTGAATGTCGACCGCATATTTAGCATTCAACAGCTTGACAATCGTGACATGAAACACGTTGACGCCCATCTGAGAGACGAGCTGTATCCAAACTTTTCGCGAACTCGTCACGAAGGAAATAGTTACGCCAACCCCGAACCGGATACGCGACGGCTTCAACAATGATTTCACTGTGCTGACAATCACCCAGGCACTTAAGACTCTTAATGCTCATTGCAAATCGCTCACTTCCCTGCATAAAGAAGTGTCATAAACGCCTTGGGACAGTGTGGACGGGATGCTCAAATGGGTTGACCAGTCGACAACGTTGATAGCGAATATCAACGGCCAACGTAGTATCATTGAACGCAAATGAATTCCGCGCATATTTGTTCTCTCGGAAGAATTATTGAAGGTGACCGCCTCTCTCGCCCATTTCGGAGTGTCCCCGTTCAAAATGGATTCACTGTTTGCGGTCGCGGACGCTACTCTCAGCTACGGCTACCAAATCATATCACGCCTTCAATAAGAATTTCAGAATCGTTTCCGAAAGCTCACTGTCACGCGCAATCGTACCCATTCAGAAACGCATGCGGATGACAACAGCAGACGATGCAACTCGCATAGACGCTCTCCTGCACGATCACGCCTCAGATCCTTCCACCGATCCAGCTCTTGCTGGCCCCAGTCTGGACGACGCACGTGCAGTGAAATGAACGCCTACGCCACTCCGCCTTCAATTTACAAAGGATGCATATTCTGTGGGAGCAGATCGCACTACACCGCAATGTGTCAACGGATGCGTAAGCTTTCGCTGAGAGCTAACTTTGTCGTCAGAGGTGGACGCTGTATAGTTTGTCTGAGTCGACATGAGCACCGTCAATGCCATCGTTGCAGCTGGTGTTTCTTTTGTCATTCACCATCAGGCGCTGTGTGCTGATGGCGAAGTAATTGAAAATGACGAGGAGGAATCTACGGATAAGTATCATGACTCGCTGGCAGAACTCTCAGAAGAATCGTACGCCTCATTCGTTTCTCGGAAAAGGTCAGGACGCGAAGACGTCAACTGATTCACATAAAAGGTTATATTTGAATACTGTAACTAATCATAGGTTACTTATGAGAATAATTCGTTTTGACGAGTTCGCTGAAAACGAGTCTTGCAAAGAAGCTATTGAGTTTCACGCATGTTACTTTGATGGGAACCACTTTTTCCGCTTGTGTCCAGAGCTTGAGGTGTAAACACGCTATTCAAAAAACATCTTTCTGGCACGCACATTCCTCAACGTCAGTCCAGCTATAATTCGCCGTCACAATTCCTGTGCAACGTCGACCATTCCAGATGTCACGCTGTTTCAAATCCATTCTATTCTTACCGTGATTGTTTGTTGTCTAACTGATGTGTTTGGATTTGTCCCTCTAGGAATATTATGTACTGACTGATCTCACCCCCCTCGGTCAAATGCCTTTCCCCATTTTCCATCCTCGTCATCGTCAAGGTGCTCATGCCATATTCCGCTGGCCGCGAGTGTCGCGACATTTTCCGACTTTCTCATATACTACAGTTTCACGCCTCGTTGAAAGGTCCCGTGGTGATGACAAATGGCTCCGCTGAGTTGCTGTTTTGGGTCACTGCGTGGACATCCATAGAACTGCGCCTGCACCTGCACCTTCGACCCCCACACCTCTCCCCTCGACTGGTTCCCCTTTGACCGAGCCCCCTTTTTATTACAATAATAAACAATTATCATTTCATTCTCATCCATTCCCATTCTACCAACTCACCGGCCCAACATGCTGTATCGGCAATTAGAAATCCAGAGAAATCTAGAAAATCTTATCAGTTTGAAAATGAACACGTTGGTGGATGAGGAAAGCGCATTGGTTAGCGATGAGGTTTCAAAAATATGCGGAATGCATCGGGATGAGAACGCGGGCCTGCATTTTAGATCGAGATTGTAACGCTTGAATGTTGCAGGGCGTAAATTATCTATGCTTCAATTAAGACAACGGAGGGATAGTATAAATGGGTGGTGTACTACAAAGACAACACTCGCTATCACACTGAACTTTTCTGCAGCAAGCTTTGCGACAATCGTCGGACCGCGAGGAATTACATTCCAGATTTATTAGGTGATTACCCAGATCCGAATTGATTCCAGTAGAACGAAGAAAGCTACAATCTCGTTCCTCACTCACTCCCCCCACTTACACATCCCGTTAGCTGGCATCTGGTGGAGCGGCATGACCCTTCAACCACTGCTGGAGATGCCATAGCAGCTCGTGAGGCCTGAACGATGCGCTCCCATTCAGTACGGTTTGCAGCAATAAATTTGGCGTTAAGGACAATGCACCGTTAAGTCTTCAGATCGTCCTCTATGCGCTTGAACCACGTCTTCTTTGAAGCCGTCCTCGGGATTTGGAGACGATGGTGGGCGCTTCCGCCACAACATACTGTACGGGAGACGGTTAGCATCCATCCTGCATACATATCCAAGTCTCTTTCAGCTGATTGAAAACAGAATTCGTTCTGGAGAGCGTGTCGTTAACACATTTATAGACTTCAAATCTGCATTCGATTGTATTCAACGGCCGGAGCTGGAGTTTGCATAGGCGATGTTGTTTCGTCTCTGCTATTCAATACTTTTGTGGACGCTATTATGAGGAAGGTATTCGAGAACAGAAGAGCCCTTCATTACGATAGTAATGAGTAAGTCACAGATTCCATGTTCGCGGATGACAGCGCTGCGTTGACGAATACCGATGTGGAGACAATGTCTTTGATAATTGATGTGGAGAGCTCTATGAATCAACCGAAGATCGGGGAACAGCTGCAGACAAAAGGATTTCGATGGTCTGAATATGTATGCAGGATGGATGTTAACCGTCTCCCGTACAGTATGTTGTGGCGGAAGCGCCCACCATCGTGAACAAATCCCGAGAACGGCTCCAAAGAAGACGTGGTTCAAGCGCATAGAGGACGATCTGAAGACTCAACGGTGCATTGTCCGTCACGCTAAATTTATTGCTGCAACTCTCACTGAATGGGAGCGTATCGTTCGGGCCTCACGAGTTGCTATGGCACCTACAGCAGTGGTTGAAAGGTCATGCCGCTCCACCAGATGCCAGCTAACGGGATGAGTGAGTGTGCGAGTGAGTGAGTGAGTGAGTGAGTGAGTGAGTGAAGAGCGAGCCTGTAGCTTTCTTCGTTCTACTGAAATCTACTCGGACCTGGGTCCTCATCTGATAGATCTGGGATGTAATTACTCGCGGCCTGACGATTGTAGCAAAGCTTGCTGCACAAAAGTTCAGTGTGATAGCGAGTGTTGTCTTTGTAGTACACCACAGATTTATACTCTCTGACCGTTGTCTTAATTGAAGCATTGAATAACTTAGGCCCTACAACATCCATGCGTTGCAATCTCGATCTAAAACGCAGAACAGCGATCCCATCCCGATGCACTCCGCACATTTTGAAACCTCATCGCTAACCAATGCGCTTTCCTCAACCACCAACGTGTCCATCCTCAGATTGATAAGATTTTCTAGATCTCTCTGGATCTCTGATTGCCAACGCAGCACCTCAGATAATGGTTGTTGAAACTCTTCAAGGGTTTTGCATGAATCCTTAAAAGCCCTTCGATTTCGTTCCTTCCCAAGAGCAGCCCACTTCAGGGGCCCATTTCACCACTTGGTTGCCCGTAGTGCGGTCGAAAAAAGGTATGGTACAAGGATACACGTCATTGAATCGAACAGTGAACATGTACGTCTCTCCGAAATCATTGTATAACTGAGGTAGCAGAGCGAAAACTGTAAAGCAGACGTCAGATTCTTGTCCAGCGCCCTTAATTACAGCAAGTAAGTTTTCAGTCTAATCCGAGATACTGACCAAAGTTTGAAAAACCGCTGTCTGGGGGCCGCACCAATTTCAAAGCTGTAGGGGGCCGCACCTCTCACGGACCGGTCACACCGCTCCTTCTAACCCTGGCAAAGGCGATTGGAATACGGGATAATCGAAGACGAACCAGGAGGTTAAAAAAATGATTTGGTTGAAATCTCAGACACTCAATCGCTTGCCCGTCTTCTACGAGTGTCACTGTTGGGCTTTCTGGTGAAACTTTCATAATTAATTGTTTTTTATCAGCTCGTGAATAATTTGTGCGGCCTTGTCGAGAGAGAGAAAGCAGCAGAGACAAAGGAATCTTTTGTCTCCGTTCCTCTTCCGTGTAAAAACTGTTGTTGGTAGTTTTTTTTTCGACCTACATACCTGCGTGGCGGAAGTATATAGGCCGGCACTTTCTGAGATTGCCAGCATCAGCTGCACCATGGCCTCTTTGTCGCATTCCTGCATGCTTCTCCTCGTCAGTATCGTCAGTTTCTGTCTCGCTGATGGTAGGAGAACGTTGTCTAGTATGATCAATGATAGAATGTTTGCAGATGCTATACTTTTCAGGGTTGTACGGCCATCACTATGATCACGATGACCACCACGGTAAATTTCTTTTTCAGCGTTAACTTGATGTGACATTATATGAATAGTGCTAAACTTTCTCTCAGATGGTCTTTATGATCTGCACCACATACTAGGAGGGCACTACGGAGACCATCACGACGATGACCATCATGGGCACCATCATGAATATCTCTACGGACATCACGATGATCATCACCATGGACACCATGAACCTCATCATCACGGATACCATCACTTTGGTTATGGAGACCATGATGGACACGGTGATGCTCACGATAATCTTTACGGACATTATGGACATCATTAATTCCTATGGAACAAAAAAAAATGCTGAGAAATATATTTTTCATCTGAGTGCAAATAAAACAATCAGCATGCCGTTGCGCTTTGTACAGAGGTGATATCTGTGACGTATTGGTCTTTCGCCCACCTCAGTCGAGCTAATCTACGCTCACTTGCGGAGGCCGCACGGCATCTGCGACACCACTGGTCAGTAGGTTTTAAAACGTGAGCGACGATCTACCGCCGCGACCCCGTTCATTCCCTTACTACTTTTGAATATGGGCTTATACATGTATCTTTTGTGGGGATGATGAATTTCAAACGTCAGGCATATTTGTCGTGTATCCTTCATCAATATGCTTGTGCCTTGGAAAATATTTCAGGGCATTACTGGAGTTAATAGGCATTCGATCGAGTAATAGCACATTTTTTTAGATAATCGGGAAAACACTGTGCATTACCAACCCAATGAGGTAGGAGAGCTATGTCCAAAGCAAAGCTAAATCATTTCGTACCTTGATTAACATAAGCGCATAAAAAAGTATGTAGCTGTTCTACATTACAGCACTGAATGAGCTCTTTTCGGTTGATCCCTTCCCGCGTCAAATATGTATGTCACAACTCTGAGAACAATCAAGAAGAAGATTCAAAAGCCGTTACTATTTAAAGGCAGTGTTCACGATGAAATTTGTTTTTCTGTTTTCCCGCCTATCTTGAACACGGCCGCATGCTGATTTCAATGATGTCTCTGGAATCGTACAAGACCTTCTGGGAACGGAGTTATGGTCCCTCAAAAAGTGAGCTAAGGAAACATGGTGGACGAGTTGTCCAAGGCTTGTAACTCCCGTCTTTTGCAGCCGATGTATGCGAGCTGACCTGAGCAAAGAGAGAAGCTGAGAATGAAGGAAAGAACGGGTCGAATGATTGGAAATTATCGCTCATCTCACGATCTTGAGCATTCATTTGTTTACGTCGGTGGGCGTGAGATGCGCTTTTGAGGTTTGCCTTGCGCTCGAAATTGCAACTTCAGGCTCTTTTGGAGCTTTTCCTGGCTCGTTTTCATGCGTTCTTTCGACGTCAACGTTACATTGTGCCCCTCCACTACCTATTCCTAGTGGAAACTGAAACACGTTTTTTATCGCGAACACTGCCTCTAAGTTGTGACTGGCCATAACCTACACGGGTGCCTATTTCTAACCTTGTCAGCCGATTCGCGAATTGGAGAAGAGGCGGTGTTACCCGATAACGCCTTAACACCTGAGGAGCTACTGTGGCTGAAAATGCAGCTCGGGCTGGGTTTGAGTTGCCACTGCAATTGTGTTTTCCCTTGTGTTTCTGTTTGGCTACCGCAGTTGATCACGTATCCAGGACGCCTCATCTTGAAGAGAGTGTGCTGGCTCTCAGCGGTCGGTCTTGAGAGAATCGGAAACTCTCGTAAAGGTGCGAATTGATGTCCATGTTGTGCTCTGTTGTTGTTATGCATATTGACTAAACATCCAGAGAGTAGTAGATACTCTGACGATAGAATTACGACTACGTCTCGAGAACGCCGTACATATGTAGATTCGGGTCACTTGTGTACGACAAGATGGGCGTTTCCGCGGCGGAGACTTCCCTTCTTAGGCCAGGGTCGGACTACGGCCTAGTAAGGCGAAATGACGTGTGATTGAACTCTGGCCTTGAAAGGCAAGGTGAGCTAACAGTAAGGTAAGTTTTGTGCCAAAAATTTAGCTTTTCCTCCAAGAGAAAGGACTGCTTGAAATCACAGCAGGGTCAAGTGGGAGTATTATTTCGTCACAACTGTTCCAAAGATCTTCACTTACTAGGGCTTGCCTTACATTTGTGGTGGGCTTTTATAAAAACATGTGCTGATAGTTGTGGGTATGGGACACAGCATTGATAATCCGTTTTCCAAATCCCCTAAATGCCTCAGAGATTTACAGGAGATTTCCAAAAGTGGGAATTTCCATAGCTTTGCGTAGATAAAAGGGGTACACGAATGGCAATTTTCAGGATGTTCAAAAAAGTTGTCTCGGATTGAGCTGAAAACTTGTTTCTAGGGGTGGTTTTGGGTGCAGCTAACGAATCTGAGGCGCATTTGTCAATATTCGAAAAACTCCAGCTCATTTGGTCTGAAGCTTCAAAATGGGGGAAATTTTGCAGGAAAAACGACACTTCTGAAGATTTCGAGAATGCTACGATCGAATCGTCTCAAATGTTTTACATAGAGAGTATTCCGCCTGCCTAACACCATTCTGCAACCCGTTTATCGATTTTCGATAGATTACGGTAGATTACGGTGGGTGTACGCTAGCTCGTTCAAAGTCTCAGATTTGACTCAAAATTTCACTGTGGGTGCGGGTGAACGCTGAACACGAATTCGAGATCCATTTTTCGGTTTTCGAATTTTTAAGGTACGTAACGCCAGTCAAAAGGCATTTTGCCTAACGTAACCTACTGTATACCTAAGCCAAGCGAGGAATGGACTCCAGATTCATGTTCAGCACCAAAAATAACCCCTAGATGCAAGTTTTGAGCCGAATCCGAAAAAATTTTTCTCAACACCCCGAAAATTCCCTGATGCTTACTTACCTTTTTTTGAAGCAGTGAAAATGCCGTTTTTTGCTATCTCCAGAGCGATTTAGGGAATTTCAAGCACGGATTATTTATGTACTGTCACCGACCTACAGCAACTACAACATGGTCTTTCTAATCTCCAAGGAAAGTTCAAGCAGTCCCTAGTTAGTTGGGTTACTTTGAATGCAGTTCACAGATCACGTATCTGTTTTCAATTTTTGTATAGATTGGATCTCGTTATGATGGGCGTGAGAGTCTAGGTTTCTTTTTAAAATTGAAGTTCTGGGGAATGATATTGGTTGTAATGGTAGTGCCACCTTTCCAGCCGAAAAAATCACGACTCCAGCTATGAATTCCTTCTCAGGATGCTAAGACTTAATTGGCAAAGAAAAAAAAGAGCTCGTAGTGTGCTTGGACACTTACTCCCGTTTTTTTTTCCTATTTGAGTCCTAGCTATTTTCACAAAAGTTCGAATACCGTGCTGTAGTGGAGCTACACCCAGAACACAGAAATTTGTAAACGAGGTGTAGGATGGGGTAACACCTTCATCATGAGAAGATTTGAAAGATCATTCCTAAGACAGAGAAATCGATTTTTGAAAAGCGTGTCCCACGGGTGAGACACGCGGTCCGAAGCGGTAGTGAACACGTGTCCCACCGGTGGGACACGTTATTGTGAATGGGTGCGCGCATGACTGCATGAAAAATCTGAGTGCATCAAATAACAGCACTATAGGTTTCATCAAATAACTTTTCATTCAATCTGACAATTCAATCATAAGAACAGTTAAGAATAAAAAGGAAAGATATTTTGGCAACCGAAGTATTTTGTAGAAACGGAACACGAATTATTTACAAGTATAATAAATGCTTTAAAAAGCTCCGGAGAGGGACATGAGATTCTTTATGATCAGTAATATCTAATCAAACTGTGGGGTCATAGTCACAAATGGTGATAACTCTAATAATTATATATTTAGCCTACACATACACTTTGATTTCGTAAGGGAATGCGTGCCTTGAGGATAAACGAAACGATGAATGCATATTAAATATACATGTGAAAAGAGGAAGAAAGAGAGGAAAGTGCTGGCAGGGCCCAGAGAACAGCGAAGAAATGCGCTTAGTCGCGGCGAAGACCACGTCTTTTAGGCAAACAAGGTCGACTTTGTCGAAAGTAAGTGGATGAGAGTGCTGAGAGGAGTTCTTACGTTGTGAACGTATGTGCTATCCACATCCCCCACACCCTCCACACCCACCGCACCCCCCACATCCTCCACACGCCACACAGGCACCACAGGCGCCACAAGCTCCACAAGCAGCACCATCGCAGCCGCTGGAGCCGCACATCGCCATCATTAGCGGAGCTAATTCCAAACCTACAAAAAAAGGATTTCATGAATATCGAAGTCGAGCGTTTCAAGAATGAAGGTTACCGTCTGCGTCGTGAGATTGAAGGACGCGATTGGACGGCAGCTGCCTACCGTAACCACACGCCAACGTCAACGGCCATTTATGCGCCTGATGACCCACGGAGGTGCTATCATTTCGAGATCGAATCTGAAATGATGCAGTAGACAATAGTCATTTCATTTCGTTGGGCTGCAAGTTTCAACAGTTTTCCTGACAAGATATTGTATTGAGGCTTCTAGTGGTGGAATAATGGTTACTTGTAGACTAATCGAGAAAGGCCTTGCGCTCCTATCGAGTTTAAGTGGCCGACTATACTGCTGAACGCTCAGCTTGTAAACGATGCAGATATCGCTGTGGACTGCGACCACCAGCGCACATGACACAATCAATTGAACAGGTTCATCAGTAACCAAACTCGTAAACTTCGTCACAGGGCAGTACGAACTTTTGACCGCCTTCTTCGACTTCGACGCAGGCCCTGTTTCAACTGGGGACGGAAGCAACGTCCTATGTCGAACTAGTCCTTCAGCAATTGTATGAAAGAAACAATTTTGAAGGTAGATGTGGCTCTTAAACTTTTGAAGTTCGCTGGTGCTCTCCATTATGTTCACTCCATGAGAGAGTTGTACTGAAGATGTCCACGAAATTCTTCTGCAAATACTTTCCTAATAGTCGAGCTATTATCTCTCACAGGCTGGCGATCGCTATGGATCACTGTACAGAGCGGGCTTAACCTTCGTCAACCACAAATCAGGAAGCTACAGTCGGCATGGATCGCAATGATACTTTTCGTTCCCTTTTATGCGTTAGCGCGAACCAGGTGCACGTATGTTATGACATATGTATGCGCGCCGAGTTCGCACCATGGCACAGTACATTTGGAAAGCAAAGCATCAGTGCGATTTGTGCTGACAGTACGTATCGGCCCATTGGGCTAGTTTCGAAGCTTCTTCAGCACCGTTCTTCCTCATGCTGCGCCTGTCAACTCAGCGTCGCCGCTGCCTACACCAACTACTGACACCAACCGAATAGCAGCATCTTTCGCCCCACTTGGTCATTTTCTAACCTACATATGTAGAATTTTAATTCTGATAGAACGTTCATCTGCCGAATCGTACATACTGCAAAGCACAGGAGTAAACATATGCTCAGAAGCGGAATATTTGGAAGCGATTGTGAGTCAAAGCAGGAGAAGGGGATGTACTCCGACACGTGTAGCTGCACAATTAATAGTTACTGCCTTGATATAAACTTCTAACCAGTCGGAAGCTATTATATATGTTGTTAAGTATTACGTAATTTTTTCGCTGCCAGATGTACGCCCACGTCAGTCATTGATGCGCTTAACGACAGTTGATTTTCAATGTTTAGGTGAACAAACCAGACTTGCAAAAATATCCTTCACACAGCAAGGCTATCCGCGAAAGATTGCGGTAGGTTACGGCGGGTAAACGGTAGTTTGGACAATGTCTCAGATTTTGCTCAAAACATTGGAGTATGAACCCGAATTTTATGTCCATTCATTCCTTTTCAGAATAAGTACAATAACGCTGCTAACGTAGAGAAAAAGGGGCGAAATGGGCAAAGGTTGGTACAAAAACGTCTTTTGCTTACAAATGACTTTAAAAAGCAGAAACATAAATTCCGAAAAAACCATTGTCATCAGCGCGACCCGCTGGATACAATCAGATTGAGAAAGTGCGGAAAACTTCGCGAGGAGACCGCTTTTTGGGCAAAGTTATATCGACGTACGATAACGTGTAAATTCGCGCGCGGTGATTGGCGAAAAAAAAACCAGCGCGCTCGAATTGGAGTTTTATCTTATAGTGGAACAACCTTGCTCAGAAACGGATTTCCTCGAGGAGTCTTTTGGTCTTTCCTGATATGATTGGAACTAATAGGTCAAGCCGACCTACAATTTACCTGAGAATATCGACAAAAAAAACGAGATAACCCTCGAACAAAAGTTTTCCGTCACGTTCGAAAAAAATTCTGATGGGTTCCTTAACATTTTCGCGAGGCTTCAAAACGCCTATTTGGTTGTTCAAAGGTGTCCATTACAAAATCTGAATTCTGATTCCGAAAGAGCGCACCAGAGTTATGTATGTAACTAGGAAACATACATTTTCCTTCTGTTACTTGGGATAGCATTACTATGTTTCCCAGCAAGTTTGATGGAATTTCTCACAGACTCAGCACAGCGTTTTTGTACAAAACGTGTTCGAGGATTCATGTTTCTCCGTACGGTACGGTGAACACAAAGTTGGCAAGGCTATTCCATGCGACGCCACAATTGCTACAAAATCGACACATTCGAAGACTGCTGACTTTGAATAGGGGACATATGAGAGTATTGGGGAAAACTTCAGAAGTGAGCGAACCTTATCTGGATTACAGAGGACGAACAAAGTTGAAACGCAGAAGACGGATGCAATCTGCTCTGCCGTATTTGTCGATCGGCATTCGATTCGCTTCCCGGAAGACGTGCCTGCGCGTCTGTAAAAGCTGCATTATTTGCTTGGTACAGGAACTTCGTCACTACTGCTGGGCTAGATGTATTACCTCCGATCACGAACAGTGTTGAGCCCTCTGGAGTGGGAACTTCGATTTTTTGCACCGTATTTTTCAACAGATTGAATGCGTCGACAAGCAGTCGACCAGCGGCTCCCGGTTTTGCCTTTTGTCCCTTTGTTGCTGGCTGAAACGCAAGAAATGAAAATCGATCAAGTGTGCAATTCAACGATTGAATACTTACTTGCTTTCTTGAGAAACCTGTCCATCTACCCTTAACAATAGCATAATCCCCGTCCTTGTTCACTATGACAAACGCACGTTCATCTGCACTGGATAGATGTGGTAGGAACTGCTGAAACAAGTTAAGAAGGAACTGAAAAACTTGCGAACAAGTTACCCTGATCAGGGGTGTGCGGCATCTTCTGCTTTCTGCCCATTTTCGGCCATTTCTTTCCGTTTTGTGTTAAAATAGGAAAAATTTGGCAGAAAACATAAAATCGTGGAAAGCGGTCCTTGCAAATTTAATACAGAGAGAAGATCCCATTAACGGTTAACCAACTATTTTAGGTAACCTCACCCGCATTCTCTACAGTTCCCTATGGTAAGCACGTCTATCTCGCTACGGTGGTCACCCGAGCTGGTGTGGTTGAGTGGCAGGAGGTGCTGCTGTTCGCTGTACACGGTCGGGCACGTACCACTCTTTACTGATTTTTAAAAACTTTCTGGTGTCTGTTTTCTGCCTCATTTTGGAAATTTCTCTGTGTTTTCTGTTCTCTGTCAACTTCTCTGTCAACTTTCCTGTTTTCTGATTTCTGTTTCCGGAAAAAATTTCCGCACATCCCTGTTCCTGATGTACAGCTACTAATATGCTAAAGGCTCACTGGGTCCAGACAACTTACCAAATTGTTATCAAGTTGATCTCGACTCGGTAACGAGTCGGCTCCGATTAGATGAGCCATCGCTAGCAGTCGTTGCTCTCTGCCGTAGACAAGAATCATTGACAATAGCAAAGCAGCCGAATGTACAACTTGAACCGTATACTTAGCTCCGTCTCGAGTGTCAACAACGCTAGAATAAACTGATTTGATGGGAAAAAATAGCCCAGATATTTTAAATCCCAAGATCAAGCAGTCTCCGCTACGCAAGGAGAGACATTACTAAAATTAGACGGTATGATGATAGTTGCTCCGTTTTGGATAAGGACACTGAATGGAATTCAATGGAGATCTGCGTGTGCGATGGCCTTGATAGGCGTTGTTGTCCACTCCTCAATTTAAAGGTAGTGTTCACGATAAAAGTATTCCAGTTTCCACTAGGGAATGGGTTGTGGAGGAGGCACACTGTAACAATGAAACCGAAAGAACACATGAAAACGAGCCAGGAAAAGCTCCAAAAGAGCCCGCAGTTGCCACTTCGAGCGCAAGGCAAACCCCAAAAGCGCATCATACGCCCACCGACGTGAACAAATGAAAGCTCGAGATCGTGAGATGCGCGATGATTTCCAATCATTAGCCCCGTTCTTCCCTTCATTCTCAACTTCGCTTTTTTACTCAGGTCAGCTCGCATACATTGGCTGCAAAAGACGGAAGTTACAAGCCGCGGACAATTCGTCCACCATGTTCCTTAGCTCAATTTTTGAGGGACCATAGCTTCGTTCCCAGAAGGTCTTGTACGATTTCAGAGACATCAGTGGAATCAGCATGGGGCCGTTTTCAAGATAAGCGGGGGTAGACAAAAACGATTTCTATCGTGAACACTGCCTCAACAAAGTTCATAGAAATTTGTTGAGTGAGTTTTTCTCAATTATCGTCCGCATTTTCGTTTCCCTCATCTTCCTTTTTTTCTTTAGTTTGTTTTCTTAAGGTAGACCAGTGAATGAAGGAGGCGTGACCATCGCGGCGAACCGTACGGCGTTCGCGACATCAGCGGTCAAAAGGGGTTCGATGGCGCGCAAACGATCTTCCTCCGCAGCCTCATCGATTCGCTTGACTGAACTAGACGAGGAGGTTTTTCGTGGGGAAGTTCCCGAAAACGACAGCAGAACTTCCCTCGAAACAACTGGGGAATTTCCCCCGAGTCGAGAGGAGGCGGAGGGGACCTCCGGCTAGCAAATCTTTCCTTATTCTCCCGATCGCCAGTCTTCCTCAAGCTGTCGCAAACCAACACCCATTAGTCATTGATTTATCGAAAGTCGGCTGGCCGAAACTCGTCGTTTTCAACAGTTTCCTGTGTCGAAAGGTTACGGAAAGGCTTGTTATCTCCCCTGGTAATCTGGACAGAGATACCTTACACCGCCCTTGAGTGGCAGGTCTGCTCCCTCAACTTGCGAAGTGCGAGACCACTTCTCGACTATCCCGCTTGCATCATCGTATACACTTAGGCTTTGTTGTCTCGTTCATCATGCTCGAGGGGAGGCCATGGGAACAACCGTGAAGCAAACTTCCCTGTTCTCCCCCGAGCCGACTGTTTCGAACGCCTTATCGTCGTGTATAATTCGAGGGGAGAGGGGGAGACGTCCCCTCCTAGGGGGTCTCTCCCCTCGACCAAGGGATAGCGGCAAAATCAGGTCTATTGTCTCCGGAAACTTCCCCACAAATATCTGAGTATATGTGCGTTTTCGTATTTCTACAATTAAAGTGCCAACCTTAAGAAATGTTCTTCCCTTGATTTAAAGTTGAGTTGAATACACGATGGAATGTTCACAGAACATACCTGTGTGTGGCTATGTGTACGGTTGTTGTTGAAGTAAGACCGCCTCGATTCAGAGCAGCACATTGGCATAGGTATGACAGATGTGAGTCGGACTGAAGTTGATGCTCCATGAACTCTCCGGTGATCAGTTGTAGTTCACGATTTAGCGTCACACTAGAAAAACTCTCAAATGTTACCTTAGATAAGGTTGTTACGTCACAAAGACAAGTTTAGCTACGACAGTTAATACAGGTGAGCTTTCAGAAAAAAATCTTTGGATAGGCTGTCCCGAAAAAAGCTTGAAGATACCAGACAGCTATCCGCCGTTGTCGTTATTATGTATCGATAGAAGGAGCAACAAAAAACCCGATGAGAATATTTCCCCTTTGTTACCCCGACCTGAAGAAGGAAAAATGTTTAATAACCGTATCGCTCGCTTGCGACAGGAGGGCTCTCCCTCTTTTCCCGTTTAGAAGTATCAACGCTCTTAGAAGACTTCTCAGTTACTAAGCCTGATGGTAAGAGAAGTCAAGACTAGTTTTGGTTCTGGCCTTAACATGGAAGTTATCAATTTACTAGTGAAAGGAAATCCTCGTAATGGCACACTGCACAGCCGAAAGCTTGTATATTTCACAATTACGTACAGGTGACGGTAGTCGGTAGAGTGTGTGATTGTATGTTTTTGTCTTACGATATTACGCAGAGAGTGCAACGTTGAGAGTGCGGAAAGCGGTTGTCTACGTAATGGTACTCCCGATGAACATTTAGGCAGTCTCAATTTCTTCCGGTTAGCGAGCTCGACATGAATTTACTGCGTACACGGCCTATAGTGAGCAGGAAATAGTTCAGTTCAGTATGATACAGTACCCGCGCTAAGTTCTGTACAGTCTACAGCAATAGAAGTAGGACCTGGTGAGGCTGCGGACCCTTCCTAACATACTGTAGTCTGATTGTGTTATCACTCATTTTTTTTGTAATAACTGAGATTGGTCGGTGAGTCTGTGTTTCCACTCTCACATTTTCACCTGTTTTCATTGCATCCACAAGTGTAGTCGTATTGGTGAAAACGCAGACTCACCGATCTATCACAGCTGTATCGGAAAAATGAGTGATACCACTAACAAACTACCGTGTGTTAGAACGAGTCCGCAACCTCACCAGGGGTCGTATTCGCCAACAACCCGCCGAGGGTAGTCGAAGGGAAGCGGAAGGGATGATACCGCGCGCGGCAGAGGAGCAGATCAACCCATCTCACACCATGTAAGGTGGAAATGCAATCTGTGTTACGTATCGATATCACTGCGAAAAGATAAAGATTCCATCGCGAAGCGGCCATTCTTCAGCTATGTTATTCGAAAAATTCCGGCGGTCGCGAAGGAAGCCAAGGGAGGCGAGAGGTGGCCGTGGAGCGCGCATTTTGTACTGAAATTCCACATCATCTACCCTTCGACTCCCCGGGTTGGTGATGGCGAATACGACCCCAGGTCCTACTTCCATTCCATTGCGGTAGACTACAAAAACGGGGAGCATCTGGCAAACTTGGCAAAAAAGCGTCCGATGCATGTAGCCTTTTTGAATGATGACTTTTTTGAATTCTGAAAACGCCATCATATTCACAGATCGAATTCCAATCTAATTATGTGACTTGTATGCCGTAACTCCCTAAAATCGGTTTGTTTTTTCTATGAAATAGTTTTGCAATTGTTTTGCAAAAACGTTGCAAGGGTGGTGAATGCGGCGAAACTATGAGCAGTATTTGTACAAGTAATGGAAAAGCAATCTGTATGCTTTCTTCATAAATTAGGTGCAGGTGAGAGAATCTCAAGGTTTGTGTTGGTTGAATTCTTGAAATCCTCCATTAAACACGTTTGAGAACTACTTGAAAAGTCGGAGTTTTATTGCGAAAACCCTGGAATCTTAGATGAGGGATTTCGAAAAGTCACCCAACAAAAACCTTGAGATTCTCTCACCTGCACCTAATTTATGAAAAAGTCATACAGATTGATATCAAATACTTGTACAAATACTGCCCAAAGTTTCGCCGCACTTCCCCGCGCGCGACGTTTTTGCAAAACGATTGCAAAAACTATTTCTCTCAAAATGGTAGGTTCCCTGAGCTTCATTGATGATTCTTGATATGACTGTATATGAACGCTCAACTTACAACTTTATTCACATGACGTTTCGGGCCTAAGCCCTTCTTCAGGTACGCTGAAAAATTGCAAAACAATGTGCATCACCACTACACAGCAACATAGCAGGGTGCTAACGCCGACCTGACACTATACTGGAAACACCGAAGGGGAAGGAGGGGAGTGGTCACGATGGAGCAGTAGACCAAAATGAAGTGGGACGGACTTAGAGGGCCTTCTTATTAGGGATGATTACGACTGTGTCTTATATGTCGCGATTTTCTTGATCATTCATCCTCATATAGTGATAAGCCTCATCGCCGACTTCATTTCCTCCTTGATATTTATCGGTGGTTTCCAGTTCTTTATCTCCAGCGCCTCCTTTATTTTCCTCTCGACCGTATCCCTCAGATTTCTGTGAAGAACGGAAACGCGAAGTTGTGGCGGATGTTGTAGTGGATGCCGGAGGGTGCGGTGCCTTGAGAATGGGTTGTCTGGGTAGACGTGAGGGCTACGTAAAGCCCTAAGATGTTCCTCCATTCTCAGGTAGAGTGGTCTGGCTGTCTCTCCGATGTAAAACTCTTGACATGAGAGACACTCCACCTTATAAACCACGCACCTCATCTGGCACACCTTGTTTTCACCACTACAAATTGTACAGTTTAGTCTTTCACATCGGCTCTCATATAGACGGGATGTTGTTAAAAGTCGTCGCAGTGACGGTGGTGGTCGAAACACCAGAACTATGGGGAGTCCTGATTGCTTCACGACTTGGTTCACGTCCTTTGCGAAAGAATCTGTGACGAAAGGTAGAATGAGTGGTGTACCACAAGATGAACGGTAGGGTCTCCAGCATCGGCGCAGCATAGAACCGTATCCGTTTTGCTGCAACACTTCGAGAACTTGATCTTCCACCTCACGTTGATTCACCGAGGTCAGCATAGAAGATGTGGTAACCGTGTGACGAATCACGTTGCATTTCATGTACGTAGGATGGCAGCTCCGAGCATGAATGAGGATGTTATGGGATGCCGATTGACAGACGAAGTGAGACAACGCAATTTTGAGGGAGAGGAAAGACTGGAATATCAGAGTTTTGATGTCGTTGCATTGTACACGAATGTTGATACTGGCAGAGCTGTTGAGGCTTGCGTGCGTTTACTACGACAACATTGCCAAAGCCTTCAACTCTATGGTCTCCAACAGTGAAGAAATTCGAAGAGCTGCTGAGAAGTGTAGTAATGATGAGCACTTTCCGCTTTCGAAATGTGTTCTACAGACAAACGCGAGGATTGGCAATGGGAAGTCGACTGGCACCACTTCTAGCTATAGTATTTATGGACAGTCTTGAGCGGCCGGTACTATCTCGAAGAGTGCTATATTTTGGAAGATACGTCGATGACATTTTTATTGTTGGAAAATCAAGAGCAACCCTACGGCAGACGCTGGGAAGACTGAACTCCGCGTTTCCTTCCATCCAATTAACATCGGAAAGTCCAGCGGAAGACGGATTTCTACCGTTCCTCAACACGAAAATCAAGATCACAGAAGGTCAAGTTAGCAACATGTGGTATAGGAAATCGGCATCCCATAACATCCTCATTCATGCTCGGAGCTGCCATCCTACGTACATGAAATGCAACGTGATTCGTCACACGGTTACCACATCTTCTATGCTGACCTCGGTGAATCAACGTGAGGTGGAAGATCAAGTTCTCGAAGTGTTGCAGCAAAACGGATACGGTTCTATGCTGCGCCGATGCTGGAGACTCTACCGTTCATCTTGTGGTACACCACTCATTCTACCTTTCGTCACAGATTCTTTCGCAAAGGACGTGAACCAAGTCGTGAAGCAATCAGGACTCCCCATAGTTCTGGTGTTTCGACCACCACCGTCACTGCGACGACTACTAACAACATCCCGTCTATATGAGAGCCGATGTGAAAGACTAAACTGTACAATTTGTAGTGGTGAAAACAAGGTGTGCCAGATGAGGTGCGTGGTTTATAAGGTGGAGTGTCTCTCATGTCAAGAGTTTTACATCGGAGAGACAGCCAGACCACTCTACCTGAGAATGGAGGAACATCTTAGGGCTTTACGTAGCCCCTCTACGCTCTACCTCCAGACAACCCATTCTCAAGGCACCGCACCCTCCGGCATCCACTACAACATCCGCCACAACTTCGCGTTTCCGTTCTTCACAGAAATCTGAGGGATACGGTCGAGAGGAAAATAAAGGAGGCGCTGGAGATAAAGAACTGGAAACCACCGATAAATATCAAGGAGGAAATGAAGTCGGCGATGAGGCTTATCACTATATGAGGATGAATGATCAAGAAAATCGCGACATATAAGACACAGTCGCCAATCATCCCTAATAAGAAGGCCCTCTAAGTCCGTCCCACTTCATTTTGGTCTACTGCTCCATCGTGACCGCTCCCTCCCTTCCCGTTCGGTGTTTCCAGTATAGTGTCAGGTCGGCGTTAGCACCCTGATATGTTGCTGTGTAGTGGTGATGCACATTGTTTTGCAATTTTTCAGCGTACCTGAAGAAGGGCTTAGGCCCGAAACGTCGTGTCAATAAAGTTGTAAGAAGTTGAGCGTTCATATACAGTCATATCAAAAAACTATTTCCTTAGAGAACAAAGCGATTTTAGGGAGTTACGGCATACAAGCCACGAAAACAGGTAGGAATTTAATCAGTGAATATGATAGCGTTTTCAGAATTTAAAAAATGCTTCATTCAAAAAACTTACATGCGTCGGACGCTTTTTTGCCATGTTTGACAGATGATTCCCGTTTTTACAAAACTTAGCGCGGGTATTGTACCTTCTATACGCATGCTCAATCTTTACCAATGCTGCTGAATCTCTCGGATTTCTCAGTTTTTCTCTCTTTTACAGCAATTTCTTTCTTAAGTCATCAAAATGTTTTCCTGGTTTTCAGTTTTCTTCATTTTTTTGTATGGCGTTCTCCATGGATTTTCTGCCGTTTGGCGTCTGAACCGCAACTTCATTATATCTTTACTTGTTCAAATCCCGGTATTTACACTGATTTATGAAAAGTAACCCACCTTATTGTGACATTCACCCTTGCCGTCATTTCTTTGTCCGGATCTTTCGATCGCAGGCAAACCTCGGCCACATTATGCGCCGATTTCGAGTTTGTTGGCGGCAAGAGCTAAACAAAATGAAAGTTTAAAGACGCTCGTAGTGTACGGGCATCAGCGCATGGTTCCGGAATTCTTGCAGAAGGACTCGAACGCCATATGAGAGACTGCTTGCATGCACCTTTAGCTCCAAAAGTGTTTTCCAGGTATATTGATTTCTGAAGTCTCTATTTTATAGAATACTTCAAGCGACTTTTCGTTAATCAAATTAGGATGATCACGCATGCGCGTATGGCAAGAACAGAAGTGTTGGAAACTTTAGGGAATAAAACTGCATAAAATATTAACGAGCAAGGCACGAACCTGATCCAGGGATATTTTTCCAGCCAATCGGATCACGTCTTTCCGTTGCAAAAACATCTTATCATAGACCTCCAACTCAACAAGAAGATCCCTACAAGCTTGAGAGACATTTTATAAACTTGATATTCACACTAAAAAAATAAAGGTGAGTTATACCTTAGAGGCTCGTCGTTCGAATGGGAATTTTACTATTGATGCTGATGTGGAAGCATCAGTTGGTTGCCATACTAATGAGAATCCCGATTTTGTTACCTTAAATTGTCGGGATATGCCATGAAGAGTTGCGAATGATTATCCGTTTACACAATTTTTTTCGGAAATAGCTCAAACTCGCTTTCACCCTCCCTTCCAGAAATTCGTTGTTCTGCTTTTCCGCCTATCTTGAAGACGGTCCCATGCTGATTCTAATAATGTTTTTGGAATCGTACAAAACCTTCTAGAACCGGAGTTATGGTCCCTCAAAAATTGGTGCATATGAGTTATCGAAAATTGCTCAGTTCTCTTGAACCACTAGAAGATTTTCACATTTCTATTTTTACATACTTTAAACACCTCCGCAGTTTATCTTTTTTTCCCGAAAATTACAGAACTCCTATAACTGCCAAACACTTGAATTACTTGACTTAATCGGTTGGCTTTCGCCTGACGCGGTCATTCCGCATCTTCACCGAGGTGTGCCGTCCTAGTAGTCAGCCGTGTCCATTTTTTCACGGTCTTCAGCCACAATTTGAACACATTCCATCCAGCTGTCACTATTCCATTTCCTGCGAAACGAAACATCGCGCCTGAACTGTCTTTCGATGCCGAGTGACTTTAAATCCTCTTTAACCACATCCGTCCAGAACTTTCGCCTACGCCCAGGTGGCCGTTTCCAGACAGGATTTGGAAGCAATCTTAAAGCGTGTTGTACGAGACGATCCGGCGTTCTTCTTAGTATATGCCCGAGCAGTCGAAGTCGACTTTCTATTGCTGCTTGAGATGGCGTTATGAGATGCTGGCACCTCCCTCGTGTCAAGCGTTGATGTACTGCGTCGATTTCCTTGTTAAGATCTTCGTTATGGCATACAAGCGGCCAGATTTATCCAAGCAAACGCCTAAAAAGCTTCCTCTCCGTGTAATCCAACGTTTCCATCTGCGTCTTCGGTGCTGTCCACGTCTCCGATCCGTACATAATGATAGGGCGAATAGCGGATAGGTAGACGCGCAACTTGACTTCCTTCGCGATGGTGGTAGACCACAACCACTTGGTTAGAGAATTAAATGCAGACGTAGCTTTCGCACATCGCTGTCGAATATCCGCTGCATAACTACCATCGTTCTTCAGCAAACAGCCCAAACAACAGAAATCGTCCACCAGTTCGATACGTTGTCCGTCCACACAAACTCCCGTTGAAGGCCTCTGAGAGACCCACATCTGCTTGCATTTGTCGGGACGAAGACGAAGTCCATGGGCTGCGGCATACTCCGAAACGAGGTTCACAATCCTTTGCAGTTCTGCGTTGTTTTCAGCGATTAACACAATGTCGTCGGCGTACTCCAGGTCGAAAAAGGAGCGTCCTGATGGAGTTAGGATCACATCCGCAGGAAACTGTTCTGCAACTCTACGCATGATGTCATCAACGGCGAAGTTGAAAAGAAAAGGTCCTGCAACGGCTCCTTGCCTTACTCCTGTTTTCACCTCGAAAGCTGACGTAAATCCGACAGGTGTACGAACTGCTGCTGTTGTTCCTTTGTTCATGTCCTCGATTAACCGAACATACTTTTCCGGGACTCCATCTGCTCGCAGAGCATTGAGCAATTGATCACGATGAGGAGAGTCGAACGCGGCTTCAAAGTTCAAAGAAGCAAGGTGTAATGGCTTCGAATACCGCTTCCACGATTCAATTACTCTTCTCACGACGAACACTTGGTCGATGGTCGATCTTCCAGGTCGAAAACCGGCTTGCTCATCTCTGGTCGTTCTTTCACGATGTTTAATAAGTCGCTCGAGAATGATACGTTCTAAAATCTTGTACATGACACGAAGTAGAGAGATTCCACTGTAGTTCTTAGGATCCGTGACGAATAGCTTCTTGTGAAGAGGTACGATGATCACATGTCTCCACGAATCGGGTACCCTTTCGCTCATCCATATAGCATGGATGGTGTTGGTCATTTCACGAATCCCAGACGGAGGAAGAGCTTTCATCATTTCAGCAGTGATGTTGTCATCTCCACCAGCCTTTCCATTCTTCATTTTCCAGACACAATCCAAAACTTCAGACTCAGTCGGCGGTTCCTCACTGACATCGTAACGGGCTCTCTGAACATGCGGGAGCTCAGGTACTGATGGCGCTAGACGATTCAGTAGTGAACTGAAGTAATCCTTCCATATTGGCAGCGTCGCATCACCAACTGCAACTCCATTGGTAGTGTTCAAGACAGGAGAACATCTCTTCATCTTCCCGCTATACTGTCGCAGCAACGTGTAGGCTTTCCTCGGACTCTTCTCCTCCCAAGCCTTCTCGAACTCCTTAGCTCTACACGTCCACTCTCGCTCGCGGTCGCTTTGAAGCTGCCGACGCAACTTCCTCCTCAGACGCTTCTCCTCCACGAAGTTTCCCGCAGTTCGGAGAGCACACACTCTGTTGTAGGTAGATGTTGCTTCTTCTGAGACGTAGGCGAACTTCTTCTCAGGCTGTACAACCGGGAGTGCCTCTCTCGAAGCGTCCTGGATGCACTTGACAAAAGAATCCGCGTCACAAAGTTTTTTCTTCGTCTGTACTCCAATGTGAATGGAAACGAGTTGTCGAAAATTCCTTCTGCATTCTTCATATCTGAAACTTGTCATGTCAATCCTCTGTGGAGGCTGAGCCTACGCTTCCTCTTATGAATCCTCGCAGGGAAGTTGAACAGAACAGGACGGTGATCCGAATCGAATGCGACTTCCCACACAGCTCTAGATCTTCGAATGTTCGATACTGGAATAATCCTCGTCAGGCCATAGTCAAGCTGTAGTTTCAAAGTTGTCATCTTCCGCTTCCGCTGCTCTTCTGGAGATAGCTGGGTAGGTCCATGCCACGTAAGCTGATGGCGGCGATGATTCCTCTTGAATGTCGATGCAATAATCAGACCACTGCGTTCACAAAAGCCGACAAGGCGGTAGCCATTGTCCGATGTTTGCTCCACTGGGTAGAACCATCTACCTAGTACTTCGGATTCCTGATCAAGTCCCATCTTCGCATTTGCGTCAATCCCCACGACAACAGCATGTTGACAAGGTATCCTGGCCAGCAACGTATTGAGTTCCTCATAAAACGCATCCTTCGAATTGTCTTCGGCGGTTTCAGTGGGCGCATGAGCACTGACTATCCACAGATTGAATCCTCTGTGGTCCGCTTTCGTACGAATGCATTCCGGCACGACGTTGAGCCGAACTCCTTGACCATACCATTGAAATCCTTCCTTACAGCTATTGCAAAGCCTCCCACTCTCCTATCGTCAGCGTTACCGCAGTAGATGGTGTGCTCTCCGACGCTGATGACGGGTCTATCCTTGAGGCGGGTTTCCTGCAAAGCAGCAAACGGTGCATGGAAATAGCTCAGAAGTCTAGATAGCGCAGTTTTCCGGATATCACTCGACAGCGATCGACAGTTCAGGGTGGCGAAACTGCGGCTTGTGACCAAAGCCTCCATGAACTCCCTAGGTACGGATCCTAAGGTGTTATGGACCAGAGGCCTTGGTGTGCCGGACGGCGACACCTTTATGCAATGTGCGGGATACTTTCGCGATATAGTTATGCACGCTATACCGCTCGAACGTTCCCTGTGTGCACACAAACGTCTGCTGGGTTCAGTAGAAGCAGAGACACCAACGAGCAGGTACAAACAGACTTTTATACACACCCCCAAACACAATGACTGTAATTTACCTGTTTTTGTGATAAATCCGCGTTGAAAGGGGTTACTTTCTTATTTCCGTAACTGAGCTTCAATCTGAAATCGATTGCAAGTCAACTCTTCAGGCGACAATACATACAGTCGTCCTGGATCCCGCTGATACTTTGCGCTCCTCATTGTGCGTTGGCGCAGACTCGGTGCGGTTCGGGCTTAAATTCAGTGTGCCATTGCGGCCTCGCGCTGCTCATCGGTTTTGTACGATCTTCCGTGCTCGCCCCTCATCAGCTGATCGTGTGCTGTTTTCTTCGTGTTTAATGGTTTTCATTATTTCTCACACTTTTGAAACAGTTTTGGGTTTGCAAACTCTACGTTTCCTATATAACTATTTTTTGCTTGAGTTTCATTTTCGGGGATAGCGGAAATCATCGGCAACGAATAGGAGCCGCCAATTTTGGTGATTTTTAATTTCGTGGTGTTAGCCAATTAGAACCTGTATTTGGTGTCCGTGACCGAATTTTGACTTCTCTAGCAAAATTTTCAGTGATCGAAAATCTTTTTAGAATTTTTCTATTGTTTAGATTGGTCCGAATCCCTAGAAAGGCTCCTTAATGTGGGTTTTTCTTCATTTTCGATTGTTTTTTTTCGAAAATGGTTTTATGATGTGTGTTTTGTTGTGTTACCTCTCCAAACCGTTTTTCCTGGGTAAGGGTCATGCCAATTTTTTTTCTGTTAAAGGCAGTGGTCACGATGAAAAACGTTATCGAAAAAACTACAAAAATTAGCTTAGATCGGAAAAAGCTGAAAAACTGTGAAAATAGCGCGGGCTAGAATTAGAGTTTATAAGGCCCAAAGATGACAGTTCGTGCTCTCGTGCACAGCGCCGCCGAAAATGTTCGGTCTCATGCCGAGCAGTCAAAAATCATCGACATTTAGAGGAGGAAATAAATGCAAATTTACCTAATAAAAACAGTTGAACAATGAAAGCAAGCACTTCAGTCAATGTTTTTGACTAGATGAGTCAATGTTCATTGATTGAAATTCAATTTCAAGCCAGCTGATGTTCTTGATATTAGAGATCATCGATGCCGATGATGTGGAGTGGGCTCGTCCGCCATCAAAAGACAAGAAAGTTCAGGCTTGAACTTTGGCCCCAAACAGCGGTTTTTTCGCAATTTTTTCTTATGGGTCCTACTACTCGAAACCCAGAAAAGAGTTTCTAGAGAAAAAGAAGACAAACATATTTTATCGCGACCACTGCCTTCAAAAATTCAGACGCTGATGAATCCCGCTATTCCTGAACTCAAAACTCTAGCGAATGGCCGTTATATAGCAAACGTAGCTTTTTAAGATCAAAAGCCGTTGAAAAAATCTGAGAAATAAAGAAAACTAAGAAAATTTTGAAAAACTCACGTGATCAGTTGATGAGGGCGGGCGCTTAACGTACGAAACCGATGCGTCGTGGGTCCGCAGCGCGAGTCCGCAACGGTACACACTAATTTTAACCCCGAAACAGAGAATATGTTATAGCATACATATGCACGTGAACCGAGTTTGCGCTATCGCACAGTAAGGAACGCATAATGAACGCAAAGTTTCAACGCGATCCGGGCCGACCGTAAAACATCACTGTCCTTATCAGAACGAAATTCCGGCGTGAGCCACGTGATCAGAGCGCGATTACCCGTAGCCTCAGCACGACTTTGAGTGCTGCGCATGGCGGATCCCGCAGCTGCGGACCGAAATTTGCCTGTGATAAGGATAGTATGGTTTCCGTATCCGATTTAGTCTGACGCATGGGTTGGCCGTGCGGTGTTGGCGGCATCACAGGCCAACCGATTACGTGAACTCTGCAGGCATGTGTAAACTTTCCGAAACCTGTTGGATGTTTGTGATTCCCCATACGGGACAAATTTTATCTTTTGCCATTTGAAGACTTGAGTCTGGGAAAAATGCTATGGCTTTAGAAGGTCAATGTTAGGCGCAGACCTCGCAAATTTTTCCGGTTTGGAACAAAGAAAAACGAAAAGAATGAGAGCAACTTTCTTTTCGTGCGATGCCTTTCGCAGCTATCACATACGTACTGCGTGGGCTCGAACAATGATTTCCAAAAAGGGGCAAAAGCCGTCTTGGAGCCGTTGTACATGCCGGAGAAGCATTCATTGGATAAGATATTTATAAGGTTCGAAAGAATGTGTGTGAATGAAAGCTTCCATGCTGTAGTTAAGTTTCATGCAAATATACGAAAATATGACTCGCGTACCTTAATTGCTCACGTTGAACGGGAATATCCTTGAGTGCTATCGAAGGCACATGTACATCACCGTATGCGATATTTGATAGATCCTGAGTTTCGAAGCCGAGAAATGCCGGTGCATTATGACCCCTGAAAGAAAGGTCTTTGAATTCATCCTTCAGGTTCATCGAGTCTCGACAGGTTTTTCCTGCATTTTTCGGCGCTCAGCGTTTTCCCGGGTTTTCTTATTTTCCAGTACATCAAGTGTCTTGTCAGTTTTTGTCAAGATTCTTCGAATAAACCCGTTCCTTTCCTCTGAAGCTTCTCCTGCGTTATTCGATGACAGCATGAATATGTTTTGACAGTCTGTTGAACGAGCAGAAGCAAAAAGGATCATATATTAGGCTGAAGCGAAAGTTTCCCGCCACTTTTTTCTGCGTCTTGTCAGAAATTTCGGCATTGTTTCAGAACATTCTAACCAAAACATATATTTAGGTTGCCTCATGGCGTACCTATACCTTGCTTGCCTCAAAGCTTCACTGCGATTATGGCAGGGAAGATCGACTTTGATCCAACCATGTTCACCTATTTGTACTCTACGAGTTCAGAAAAAGAAGCAAAGCGAAAAAAGCGGCCAGAGACATATGTGAAGCGATGTGTCCCTTTACTGTCTCTTTCGATCGATCCGGAAAAATGTGGTTGCGCAAGTTCAAAAAAGGTGACTTTTACTTCAACGATGAACCACAATCTGGTCTACCTGCTGAAGTGGATGACGACCGACTTCTGCAGTTGGAGGAAGAGGATCCGCGACGCAATACCCGTGAGCAGGAAGAGGAACTCGAGTGTCATCAAACTAACACGACTGCCCATCTACTTCTTCTTGAAAGAACTAAAAACTCGGCACATGGATACCTCATGTTCTGAGTCGTCAACAGCGTCAGATACACAGAGATGCATGCTCAAACTGGCAGACTTTTCGAAGGACGATAGCTTGGTTGAACAACTTGGTAACCGAATACGAAGAGCGGATACTGTATACAAATCACACAAGGAAGCGTCAATGGCTTGGAGAACGTGAACCAAGAATTTCAACTTTTGAGCTGGACTCGCACCCTTCATAAGCGATGCTAAGCGTTTGGCGGAAACGCAGCGAAAACGCACCGGAGATGCTGCCACCAAACTCTTCTGTTACAGCGAAAAGGAAACCCAGAAGAATTCCCAAAGTCTGGGATGGCTTGTTCTGCCCCATCCACCATACTCACCAGCCAGCGGACAACCACCTGCTTCTGTCGTTATCGAACGATTTACAGGAGAAGAAGGTCGACGACCTCACAGAGTGCCTCCGCGAGTTCTTCGCCTTCAAATCAAAGGATTTCTATAGAAGCGGCGAAGAGAAGTCAGATGGCAATATGCTGTTGATAATAATGGAACATATAATAGTTTACTGAGTTTTGTTTGAAAGGAGAAAAATAAATTTGAAATAAAATTGAAAAGTGGCGGGAAACCTTCGCTTCAACTTAATACAACGCTACACACCCGTATCCTCCACCATTCACCGGTAGGGAAGACTAACTAGAAGGGGGACTCAGTGAAAGGAAATGCGATACTCGGGAGACACTAGATGCACTGAAACATTCTTCCACCGAGAAACTTCAGATGTGTGCGTGCATTATTCAAATGTTCAGATGAACTTTCCGAGCATTCGAGAAATTTTTGAAACATTCATTCGAATCGAACAGTGATGAGCTCATGCTTCAAATTAATTTATATACTACGAAAAATTGGTAAAGCTTCAAACGATTTCAATCGTTAATGCAAGAAGTTTTCGAGGGACCATGTCCAGACAATTAATTTAATTTGGAGTTCTCGAAGGCGCCATTTGAAAAGTTCATTCATTCGATCCTTCGTCGACTGTAGGTTACATATGAACATGACTTTTTGCGGATTTCGAAACACAATCGAAGCGCATGTCTTTAACATCTTTCATAACTCTCTCTGTTTGAACTTTAAAACTCCAATTAGTATTCTCTCCGTACAACTTCCATTTAAACAGCGATCGGAGGTACGCGGCTTCAAATGAATGAATAAATTAAAATATGAAAAGCGCAATTGTGATCCCTTTTTCTCACTGCGTGGGTTTAGGAAGTGCGGGATAGCAGCCATCGTTGCCAATCCTCTTAGGAGACTCAAACCTTCCCGTTGGCGGTTGCGAATCAATTCCTGGCGTCGCTCATTGTCAATTCATCGCTTAATCCCTCTCTTGAGCTGTGGCCCAGCCTGGCTTGGCCGTTTCGCAGTAAGAAATAGCCAACACTCAACGCGGTGGTCATAGCGTCCAGTCAAAACAGCTCATTCATCACCGCATCACCGAAAGTGCCAGCCACCACAGACGCCACCGCGATGAGAAACTGCCGTCCGGGATTCCAGCGGTATTGAACCGAAAGTGCATCCGAGGAGATACCATCGATCGAGAGTGCTAAAGAGATACAATGAATAGGCGATGCCGTAGTCATTTGGGAGAAGTCGTATCCGTCTTTGATTCGTCCCACGAGAATCCATTCCTCGCTTAGGTATAGAGTCGAAGACGTTATCTTCAAGATGAAATGTAATTAAAAAATGCTATGGGACTTGAAGTAGGACATTGAGTTGTGCGGTGGACCCAACGCTCCTGCACGTGATCTGTGAACAGCCAGCTTCATGATGCGCGAAATCGTTTTCAAATCAAACATTCTGTAGCGTGAATGATTTTTACGAAAAGTTTCAAAGCCTCAACATTCAAGGACGAAAAATTGTTGTACAACCACTAGTTTGGTCGAAACTTTCGAGAAATATAACGAAACTGTGGGGGGCAGTCTATGGGAGTATGCAGGAAGAGACCTTCGCAAGTGTGTAAACCCTGGGGATATCTAGTGAGCTCTTCATTTCGATTATCATCAGCAGCGGAGCGGTGAACCCCGGTGAGAAATATAAGTGGTGTTAAGGATGTTCCGATGAGAAAGCGACCGCTCGTTGCTTGGTTGATCGAAATAAAGAGTCTCTTAAAAATGTTCCTAAGCTCATGTGGTCTTGTGGTCTAAAGCGCTTTGTTGGGCATCCAGTAATTGGTTCAGACCCTTCGCCAGTATGAGTTTTGCATTAAACACCACTCTCCCAGAATATATCTCTTTCGACGGAGGCCGCCCATGGGTGGCATCCGCGAGCCACCTACCTAAGGTTGGCTGCCATTTTAAGGTCACCACAAAGGGGGTCGGTGCTGGCTAAGACTATACCGTGGAACCGAGCGATGCCAGCCAAACATTTTTGACAAAAGCTTATATGAAGTGAGTACTAATAAAAAAAAGCACGATAAAATATTATGAGTTGAAAGTCCAAAAAATAAAGAAATAAGAAATAATGACTCACGTACCTGAACATGCACCCTCTTCGCCAGAACGGTTCCTCAAAGTGGGTTGCCCAGAGCTTCTTGGTAAGAGCTTCACCCTTCAGCAGTTTGCTACCCTTGGTACGGTCGTTCACTGTATCATCGTGTTTCAATAATGAGCCAAATATTGCCGTACAGTCGCGAAGATAGTTTAGCGGGTGGACCTGAAAGAGCATTTGTGTCCATACTATGTAATGCACGGACATTTTATATTGTGTTGCTGTCAAGTGTTTTGTGATGGAATAATAATACCCAATACATTTCAAGCAATGAATGAGGACAAATAGTCATAACAGACTAAGCGGAAGTTTAGGAAACAGAAAACGAACTTCTCAAGACGTTTCCAATCTATTTATCTTCTCTTCTTTGAAAGATGAAATGAGAATTAGGACTCCAGTGTGACACCATGCCTGCATTCCTATGTTACATTGGATTCCAAATGGATCTATCCGGCTTTGCACCCCTCCTTTAACGCCTGGTCCCCCATTCGGTACTCCAATATTTGGCAATAGAGAATTAATTTTCACAAGTGACGCTCTACCCACGCGCTTCTCTTAAAACTCAGAATGGCGTCTGTTTAGGAAGTGTCAAATTTCCAGTCCCATGATGCGAAATGACGAGGGAAACGGCTGAAGAATGCCATGTATGAGAAAGTGGGAGGAACATGAGGGCCATAGATAAAGGAGGAACTAAAGGAAAAACATCGACACAAAAAGAAATCGAACTGAAATTGTGAAAACAGCTAAAGATCTACGTATTGATTAAATTCTCAATCGACATCTACGTATTCTGTACGCCAATAACAAAGAAATTCAAACAATAAACAAATTATAATATGCACAAACCTGATGCGTATGCCAGACAATGTCAAAATCATAGCAAGGCGTGAGAAATTGATCTGAATAAGTCTGTTTGAGCAGGAGAAATTGAATGTATCGTTTGACGGCTTCAGAAAGAAACTTCGTGGATGTGTAGTGAGGCAGTGAAATCTGAAAAGCAACATCCATAATCGTAGCTAACTTCTACGTCTAAGCAGGTGTGGCATTAGACTGGCGTGGAACTATTGGCTTGACACCGTTCAATGTATCAGTATCAGGCTCAGCAAATCCTTAATCTCAGCCACCTTCCAGACACTTGGGAGGTTGAAACGTATGAGGGATTATGAAACTCTTCCTTCGATAATAATAAAGAGAGCAGTGGCAGATATTACACGCTGGATCATGTTCATTCAATTCTTGTCAACACATTGTGTACTCATGCTCCACTTGCGCACCAGCTGTTGACCGTAACAGGAATGACTCGACATATGCTCTATGTCATTCGTTTAAGAAGCCGCCAAGCTGCTGGGCGGAAGAAGTGGCAAGCGCGAAAACGAGGGGATGATGTACACCGATAGAAGGATTTGCCGTAGCGTAGCTGAGTGTGGCTTCCTAAATGAAAGACACAGGTGAAACGAAGAAAACGTTCTCCACGACCAAACGATTAAGGGGTCGAACTAATCAATGGATTTCATCGCTGGTGGACTGATCAACGGAAGGTTACTACCGTGTACAAATAATTTGCTAACCACTGTAGCCTATCTTGTTCTAGAGTCGGGTACGGCTCCACCAGCGCGGTACTACCCCGCAAATTTTCGCGCTCTGTTGATGGTTGCGAGCGCAAGTCCTTTAAACAGTCGCTTTGCCATTCAAATGGTTTTTTGGTTTCTATGGCAATTATTATACCTAACGTGAATCACTGGGTGGGCGGTTGTATGCAACGCTGCTCGGCGAGAAAAATCGCGCGCGGGACAACGGAGAGAGGACGGCTACTGATTGAGTGATTTCGCGACCGATTGCTGAGCTCGGTTTCCTACATGATAGACACTGACGGTATATGGGTTCCCTTTTCATTTTAGTCTGACGCATGGACCAGGCGGGTGGCAGTGTGCACAAAGGTGCACCAGACAATATCGATTCATAGAGTTGAAATCTCATGTAGTTGTATTTTGATATTGCACTAACTTTGTATGGTATATTTCGAAGTAATGGTAAACTGTATCTCAACAATCAGTAAGCTGTAGTAGCCGTAAACTGTAAATATATGCCTATTTTTCTCCAATAGATCAAGTATTATGTCCATCTCTTTCTTTGTACTCTCTCTGATGAGAGGTTATTTTTCCTCTCCATAAGTTGCGCTAGTCCGTTCATATAGCTCTCTGTTTCTCTGCGCCCTCTATCACTTTAGAGTGATTTCGCAAGGGTCCCGACCCATGTACGGTAGCCCATAGGAGCACTCGAAATGGGTTTTGTTCACTCTAATTCACTATTATTCCTACCATTCTACCACTGATATTCTGCGTTGTGTATAGTGCCTTCGGGTCAATAAAGAAGATCTGCAGTACTCGAGGTGTGTCATCGGACGGAGGCTGAGTCCTGAATATTTCTTCCGCTGTAGCCTGTTGTTGCAACTCTACTTCCAGATCGGATAACAGGCACGGGACTGGAGGAGTAGCTGGCACTGACCAGAAAGAAGAAATCGCCATCAAGCCACGAGCAAAGGTTACCTGGCAGCCAGCCAGAAAGAAGAACTCAAGCCGGCAATAGCCGAAAGAAGACCCATCTCACCTGGCCAACAGCCAAAGGAAGACGGCTATAAGACAGGCAAGTCAGCCGTCATCCCTCATAAATTGTAGGCCTGCTGCATATGGTGCATCGGTTATATAAGAACCTGGTAATCGATAGCTTCTTTTAACCCAGAAAGGCGGTACTCTGATTCACTGGATCCCTCGATTCATCATCGATCGTTCCGACGCGTCCAGCAATGTTAAAAATAGCCAAAAGCCGATTGACCAAGGCCCGTAACGAGCTCGAAGAAGCCATGAGAGAGGCGCATAGCCTCCTCACACCAGTTACAAGAGCCGAAGAATCAAGGAGCACAGAAGAGCTGAAGACATTCAGGCGTGCAATCGAATCGAACCGAACGTGGATCCAGGCGACCAAAGAACTCGTCAACGACGCAATGGAAAAGCTGCATGCTGAGTTCCGGAATCTGCAAGACGATACTCAAGAAAGCGAACTGGAAGCTTGCGAAAGCTACCTCGAGACGGCCGCGGAAGTCATGGACGATGCGGACATACTCAGCGCAAAGCTCCTTTGCAAGAAATCTGAGGTCGAACTGCTCATCGCTGATCTGCAGCCAACCCCAGTTCCAGAGCGAACTGAAAGAAGATATGCAGTGATGGATCTAACCGAAAACTCGACACCTCCTACCCAGCGACTTGCGCCAGCAATTCCCTTATATCTACCACAATTGCAAATACCGAAATTTGCAGGAAAACGATCCGAATGGGACAATTTCTGGGCAATCTTCAATGCGAATATCCATATTCAGTCAATTCCATCGACGCTGAAATTCAACTATTTGTGGCAGTACCTGACAGGAGAAGCTCGAGAGTTGGTATCAAAGTACCAAATCAACGAAGAAAACTATCCATTGGCCATATCGTGTCTCCAGGCGAAGTATGCAAACGACGACACAAGGATAGAAGAACTCTTCGCTGAAATCCAGCAATGCACACTTGAAGAAAGAACCACCACTTCGCAAATGCAGCTACTGGAAAGGATCTCAGCCATGATGAATCAATTAGCTGTCAAAGGCCAAGATGTTGATCATCGGATGCTGCTAAACACCGTCTTCAGCAAATTCAACGAAGACGTCCAAGTCAAAGCGTTGGAGAAACGCGCAGAGATGAAACCCGAGGATTGGACATGGTCTACAATGTACAAGGAGATCCATGGAATTCTTCAAAGGAAAGAATACGTTGAAACAACACGGATCAAAATCAACAAAATCCAGGACAACTCCAAAAGCAAACCGAATCGACCAGCCAACTTCTCCAAAAACGCATGCATATACTGCAAGCGACTCAATCATCAGTCCACAGACTGTCGCACTGTTCCCGAGATGGAAAGACTGTCGTTTCTCTCTACAAACAAGCTCTGCCGAAACTGTGGAAAACCAAATCACTTCGCAGAAGCATGCCGGAGCCAAGGATGCACGAGATGCGGGAAGAAACATCACATCTCCATCTGCAACATCCTGAGCCGCAGCTCAAACGAAGCTCCTGTTCAAGGAAATCGTCAAGCAATGACGAAAAGAAGCCAGCCTACAGTTCCAAAAGAAGCAGTCCAGGGGCATAAGATTATGCCACCAAAGAAGAAGACAACAAATGCTTCGACAGCTCACCAGAATGCGGTCACTCTGGACCAGGATGACGAGCATGTGGATTCCGAAGACGAGACAACAGTGAACCACGTCACTGGCGCAGCCAAACAGACGGGCACAATACTCTTAACAGGAACCGCAACCATTCTAGGCAGAAGAGGATCGCAGAAAGTGAAAATCCTGATGGACACAGGCTCGGAAAAGTCATTCATCGACACAAAGCTCATGGAAGAATTGGATCTGCCAGTTGTTGGAACGTCAAAACTTCGTGTGAGAACCTTTGGCTCAACCGAAGTCAAAGAATGCGAGCACAAGATCGTAGAAGCAAAGCTGATCGACAAACATGACAAAGTGCACACGTTCCATCTCTTCCACAGCCCAGTAATAACCAGCCACCGATCTATGCCGAAGCTTAGCAAAGAAGATCTCCGTATCATCAAGGACAAAGGAATTCAACTATCGTCAGATTTGAATGAAGAACCGCGTCCACCTCAGATCCTGCTCGGGTGCGACCAACTATGGGACATGATGGAAAGTACGAAAGAAAGACTACCGTCAGGGCTGCACGTCATATCAACCAAGTTTGGCTATATGATATCTGGAAAGCAGTCAGAAACGAAGAAGTCCGAAGAAAATGCAGTACTTAACGTCATCCAAGAAGAGGACGAGTTGGACAAATACGAACAATACTGGGGATTCGACTCAACAGGAATAAGTGAGTATGCAGGCCCCGAAGCAACAGAGAAACATCGAATAAACGAAGAAGTAGCCAAAAAGTTCAAAGAGACAATCGAGAAACGCGAAGACGGCTACTATGTGCACTTGCCTTGGAAAGAAGGAAGCAAACACCTGCCAACCAACAGGTCAATCGCAGTGAAAAGGCTGCAAGGACTATGGAACCAGTTGAGTAAAAAGCCTGCACTTCTGGAAGGCTACCAGAATATCTTTGAAGATCAACTACAAAAAGGTATCATCGAACCAGTTCAACAAGGCCGCTCTACTGGGAACACGATCCACCATTATTTGCCCCATCAAGCAGTGATAACTCCAGAAAAGCCTAACACAAAACTACGAATCGTGTTCGACGCTTCTGCCCATTACACCGGGAAGCCATCATTGAATGACGCCTTACATCAAGGGCCTCTCTTCCTTCCGACACTCGTTGGAATGATGCAGCGCTTCCGCACAGGGAAGATAGCACTCATAGCCGATGTAGAGAAGGCATTTTTGCAAGTCCATCTTCACGAGGATGACCGTGACGCCACAAGATTTCTATGGCTGAATGATGCTTCAAGGCCACCAACAAACGACAACATCGTGGAATACCGTTTCACCAGAGTGACCTTTGGACTCAACGCATCACCGTTCCTCCTTGCCGCAACAATCAGATTCCATCTGGATACCGCGGATGTCGACACAGACTTTGCCAAAGAACTCAACGACAACCTCTACGTTGACAATTTGCTCCTATGCGCTCGATCACCGAAGGAAGCGCTCAAGAAATACTCAGAAGCAAAGAAGACATTCATCGAATTGAGCATGAATCTTCGCGAATTCATATCCAACAACCAAAAGGTGAACAATTCCATCAAACAGGAGGATCGAAGCAAGCATACGCAGCCCAAAGTGCTCGGTATCACTTGGGATACGAAGAAGGATAGTTTTATGGTGAAATGTGAAATTCCGAGACTTCGCAAAGTAACGAAACGAACAGTCCTACATGCAAACGCATCAATCTATGATCCGATGGGATGGCTCAATCCATTGATGATTCAGAACAAAACGTTTTTTCAATCTCTATGGAAAAAGGAGTACCAGTGGGACGATTCACTGACTGAAGAAGATCAACAACAATGGAACAACTCTCTGCAATAAAATCCAAGGATTTACAAAGGAGTTACCAAGAAGAATTGTTTCCGGAACGGAGATACACAATATCGTGATCTTTTCCGACGCAAGCATTTCCGCGATGGCTACATGTGCATACCTTTGCAGTGAAGAAGAGCAACATCTCCTTATATCAAAATCGAAACTGCTGAAATTGAAGGAAAAGCACACCGTACCCAAACTGGAGCTCAACGCCCTTACCCTATCTGCAAGGCTAGCCAAATCCGTAGTGGAGGAACTACAGAGTTCTGTTACAATCGGCGGAATCTATCTTCTGTCAGACTCCGAAATTGCACTCAGCTGGATAAAAGGCGTAAAAGACACTGCTAAGCATGGCGTGCTAATTTCCAATCGAGTGAAGGAAATCGCCAAGATCGTGAAGCTCTGAATCAACGTGGAATACCCGTCAAGTTCGGCTATGTGGAGAACAGCAACAAACCCAGCAGACTGCGCAACAAGAGGTTTGTCGGCGGTGGAGTTGGAAAATCACTATTGGTGGACAGGGCCCACCTTTCTCAAGAAGAATCCTGGAAAATGGCCGTCTGAGACCAAACTATTCGATCTCAAATTGGAAGAGACCTCAGTGAACGTCGTAGACGAGTCAACACCTTGGATAGAGTACCAGAGATACAGCTCCATCAAGAAACTCACACGCGTAGGAGCATGGATTTTACGTTTTCTTCGGAAATCAACAACAAATTTGTCAAAGGATTCAAGAAAACGGATTCAAAAAGCGATTCCGGAACTTCGAAGTGTGCATAAAACTTCTCAGCTCAACGCAGAAGAACTTAGAAGATCCCGGAAGCTGCTCATCAGAACCCACCAGCGAGAAAACGTGCATGCAATCACCCGCAAGCAAAACAAGAAACCTAACATCACCGAAAATTGCGATGGAATCTATGTGCAATGGAAGACTTGGCAAAAGCGACCTGTCACAAGAAGCCAAGAATCCTGTGTTCATAGCGCCGAACACAAGTTTTGCGTCATTGCTCATTGAAGAAGCACACGGAAAATGCATCGATCAACGGCACACACGATGTCAGAAGTTCGATCAAAATTCTGGATTCCTTGTCTACGTCAGCAAGTCAACAAGATCATCAGAAGATGCATCCAGTGCCAGAAATTTAACAATCTGCCGTATCGATATCCGAAGATGAAAGACCTGCCTCAACGCAGAGTAGTGAAATCACGCCCATTCGAACACGTCGGGTTGGACTACTTCGGTCCGTTGCAAGTTAAATTGCATACAGGTGATACGGGAAAAACATACGGATGCATCCTCACATGTGCGGCAACAAGGCTTATCCATCTCGAACTTGTCAACGATAACACAACGGTAGCATTCGTGAATGCGATGAGACGATTTATAGCAAGAAGAGGCGTGCCGAAGTCTATCACCAGCGACAACGCACCAACATTCCTACTCGGACAGAAAATAATGACTGATAGCATCAGACACGTTATCGACTCAGATGACACGGACCATTTCATGGCAGACCAGTCGATCAACTGGATTAAAATAACCCCTTATGCTCCGTGGCAAGGAGGATTCTACGAGAGATTAATCCAGTCTGTCAAGAAAGCCCTCTACAAAGCGATTGGAAAGCGAAAGCTTAACGAAGACGCTTTCAGAACAGTCCTGACCGAAGTGGAAGCATGTCTAAACAGCAGACCCTTGACTTACCAGGAATCAAACTGGGACGATACGCCATGTCTGAGACCCATCGACTTCATCCAAAATGGTATCAACGTCACGCTTCCAATGGAACCTATCCAGAGCGACGAAGCAAACGATGAAAGCTACATACCCTCTGAAGAAAGAGCAGCCCTTATAACTCGTAGGCAAACCGAAAAGGCTCTCAAATCTTCATGCGATACCACGCAGAAATTCTGGGACGTATGGCAAACCCAGTACATTACTGCGTTGAGGGAGCATCATCAATCGCTACTCACCCAAGGAAAAAGAGACGTCTATGGAAGAGACCAAGTTCGAGGATGAGGCGATAGTAAAGGAAGAAGCTCAACTCGGAGAACAGCCAAAGTCGGAAGATCCAAAGGATGATAGCTCAGACATCATGGGAGAACGAGCACCACTCCACTACATCAACATCGTAGAAGCTGAGGAAATTCAAGAAAAATCCATGGCAGACGAGTCGAGTTACAAGTCTAGCCTCAGATTGGACGTCAACCTCGAAGAGATGAAGAAGCTCCTTCATAATGTGGCAATGAGACGGAAATCAGCGATCGACGAAATCAAAACTGAGCTTTATCCACTGTGGACCATCGATCCAGAGGTGCCGATCAAGGACCAGCTCGAGCAGTCGTCGACGCACATGAGTAATATCGCCCGTGGGGAGGGTCGTTCGTCATCAGAAGAAGACTGCACGACTGAGCTGAAGAAACAGCTGAAAGTAATGTCAGAGAGGATAACGAAAACGGAAGAGAAGATGGCCAACATGCAGGCAGCGTTCGCTGAAGAAATCAAAGATTTCGAGAAACTCATCGAAAGAAAAGTGGAGACCGGCATACAGCAGATCCGTGACATGCTTGAAAAGGCCTCAAACAAGTCGTGAACCAGGTGGTTACGAAAGCTGTTGCGGGGTTCCGACGAGTGCTGATGGAAGCCGAGCGAAAGGAAACGTCACCTCTACTGGACAAACTCGTCACGCTCGAAAACGATCTCGAAGTAGCTGAAAGTTTCAGAAGATTGAGAGAGACGAATCAGTATGTCGACCGAGAGCCTCACGAAAAACAGGCTCGAAGAAAAAGCACTCCTCTTAGAATTCCGGAGACACGATCGAATTCCAAAAGACTGAAGTCTCTACACACCTGATGAACGCTCTGCGCACGTGTGGGACGCAAGAAGTATACAACGTCCGCACTATTCATCTGTATCGACGATGTCCAGATTGCGAACGTCACGGGATAGGCCAGATACTTCGTTGCACAAATCGCCAAGATGATTCTCCTGCGACTCACTGGGAGCTCTGCCCGGATAAGAGGACGATCAAGCGAACATCATCGACGAACACAACAAGGACTGCCGCCGGGAATGTGCACAAAGGTGCACCAGACAATATCGATTCATAGAGTTGAAATCTCATGTAGTTGTATTTTGATATTGCACTAACTTTGTATGGTATATTTCGAAGTAATGGTAAACTGTATCTCAACAATCAGTAAGCTGTAGTAGCCGTAAACTGTAAATATATGCCTATTTTTCTCCAATAGATCAAGTATTATGTCCATCTCTTTCTTGTACTGTCTCTGATGAGAGGTTATTTTTCCTCTCCATAAGTTGCGCTAGTCCGTTCATATAGCTCTCTGTTTCTCTGCGCCCTCTATCACTTTAGAGTGATTTCGCAAGGGTCCCGACCCATGTACGGTAGCCCATAGGAGCACTCGAAATGGGTTTGTTCACTCTAATTCACCATTATTCCTACCATTCTACCACTGATATTCTGCGTTGTGTATAGTGCCTTCGGGTCAATAAAGAAGATCTGCAGTACTCGAGGTGTGTCATCGGACGGAGGCTGAGTCCTGAATATTTCTTCCGCTGTAGCCTGTTGTTGCAACTCTACTTCCAGATCGGATAACAGGCACGGGACTGGAGGAGTAGCTGGCACTGACCAGAAAGAAGAAATCGCCATCAAGCCACGAGCAAAGGTTACCTGGCAGCCAGCCAGAAAGAAGAACTCAAGCCGGCAATAGCCGAAAGAAGACCCATCTCACCTGGCCAACAGCCAAAGGAAGACGGCTATAAGACAGGCAAGTCAGCCGTCATCCCTCATAAATTGTAGGCCTGCTGCATAGGCAGTGCGGGGGCGGTATGCACGTACGCGGCGGGTTAGGTTGGGGTTAGGCAGGGTTTGGGGCGTCGGCGCGTTTCACGATTGATGTGCGAGTGCTGGAGGTAATCAATAGTTGGGGTCTCAACGGGTTTCGGCTGCCCCACCTTCCTAGGTAGGGTTTGCGAGGGAAAGATTTTTCAGTGCTAGCCTAACCCTTTCAGCCATCGTGCCGCTATCATCAAACGCGCCGACGCTTCAAACTCTGCCTAACCCCACCTAACCCGGCGCGTACGTGCATGCCGCCCGGGGTTGGCGGACTCACTGGGGTGGGGTTTCGATTTGCGCGAGGTGATCTACCGTTGCAGCCCCGTCCAGTCATCAGAACTAAAAGGATTCGGGTTCCTACATGATAGACACTGACGATATATGTATGGGATGCTTTTTTCAATGCTTCTCGTGATGTGTTTCTCATTGCGTATATATCGTTGTCGCTATCTCTGGCGTAGCTATTTTTCTGGGCATACATTATCGATTTTACAGCTTGTTTAAATTGCTATTTGTTTGTCCACAAATAGGATTTGAGAGGTGAATTAAGTTCTTTTATCGAACAACATTTTCATTCACAAAGTGGTAAACGGAGGACTGAGAGCTTGTAGAAACTCAAATCATGGTGACCGTTCCTCATGTGTTCCTAGTAACGGATCCGTTCGGAGCTCGAGTGATTAGGAGTTTCGTCAGCAATTTCGGCTAAAACTGTGGCTTTCCAGTTTTCCCTTGATATGGTGGCAGAACACTTCAGATCTCAAACATCTAGTTCAAGATCCTTGATGCAGTCTCTCGCCACACATGTTTCTTGGAAGTTATCAGCTCTTTATTAGCAGTCAGGCTATGCCATATTTAGATCAATGGTTTGGATGTCTTGTGTACGGCGCGTTTAGCTGAAGATAATATGTAATAGAATAAATAAAACCATTTGGAAATAAACAAGTGGTGCAAATTACTTTTTTTCACCTCGGTGAGAGTCGCCCCCACAGGTCTTTAGGAATAATTTTTAATAAACAATAAATTATGTTTTCTCTTTCAATTTCGTAAATGATGCTATCCTGTTCGAGATACAGTACCGAGCAGATTTTTCAAAGAGAAAGTGTTTGCAGTACTGGTTTGGTGATTTTTCGCAGAGAAAGCGTTTTGTAGCGTTTTTTGCGCTCACAAAGCGCCGTATCGCTATAACTCACTTCTTGAATTGACTTTAAATGGAGTATTTCAGGTACTTTTCGTGTTACTCCCTCAGTGAGCGAATGCAATGGTATGTAAAGAAAGTCTTTTTCAAGTTCGACATTTGATCTAAAAGGATTTTCCCTAAACTCACATCGACCACAGATCAAAGCTTCTTCGACAGATTTCTGCTTTCGTGACCGTCTGATCAGTTTATTACGAAGGATTTTGCGATGCAAAATTCGCTTTTTCGATAAACTTAGAGTTTAATCTATTACTTTGTAAACTTCGACATGACGACTCAGTCTAAGCAATTCATAAATGACTTCAAAACTGAAAGCGGATCACTTTGGTGAAGCAGCAGTTATAAATGCGGCGCTTTGTCAGCGCAAAAACGTCGCAAAACGTTTTCTTTTTCAAAAAATTGCTCGTTACTGTAGTTCCCAGCCGTTGTTTGACAGCTTTTTTTAGGTAATCTATCTGAGAACGGGAATAATCAGCAAAATTCTCCTTATATACAGTTTTCCGATTCGATGTTATCGCAGTTTCAGTCTGCAAAGTGCACGCTGATTGCGAAAAATCAGCCATGGCGTGTTTCGGAGGATCCTCAGGCGGGGATGTCGGAAGTACTTCCGGGATCACCCGGCCGCGGCGCATTATTACGTAAATGATTGCGAACAGAATACTACGCGGCCTCGATGATCCCAGGCGGGAGCGCCGACGTCTTGATCACCTGGCCGCGCAAAAAGGTACCGCCCGGCAAGTGATCCTGACATCTCCGGCTTCGAGCATCCTCGAAACCGACACGCTTCCGCAATCAGCGTGCACTTTGCGTGCACTGGAACCGCTGACTGCATAATCGCGATGAATTGTATCCACAACTGGTCTCCGAGCCAGATGATTTACCTGTTCCTCGCGCGCCTGTGCGGAGCGAGGGAAGAGACAGCGAGAAAGTTGGGAGAAGGAGAAGTAGCGTACGCGCGCAGACGCACGCGATGAATGTAAAGTAGGGAAATAAATCACACTCGGAAACTGGAGGATACATAGAGTTCGTATATAATAATTTTAGTCTGATGAATGGACGGGGCTGCGACGGTATATCACCCTGCGCGGAATCGGAAACCCCATTTTCTCAGTGAGTGGGAAGCTGAAGCCAACCCCATTAACGGCTATCGCCAGTCCTGGTCCATGCGTTAGATTAAAGCTTCGAAAACGGAAGACCATAAAGTGCAGTTCTTCGATGAACACCACCTTCTCGCCAGCTTGACAAGAAGTCTTAGCATATCTCCAGACCTCGAAATTCTCGTGATCTCACCTGGGACACAAAGTTATATTGGGCTCAATGGCGCTTCGATCCTCTCAAATTGATTGCTTTGTTTACGTAAACACTCAAACCTTTGTTAATGTTTAGTCTGTCTCGATAGAGTTTATCCCAGCAGTTCTTCTTTCCACCGCACCACTCTTCCCCACCTCTACTCCACCGTCGCATTCTAGTGTAAGCTGCTCCGAAGGTCCCTCTTCAAATGGGAAACGTGTTTAATTTCGGGAGAAACCACGAGTGATTGGCATGATTCTACATAAATTCTTTTCTACTCCTGGATGGCGTTTTGCTGAAATTTTAGCCAGCGGGTTTTTTCTTATGAGAAAGGATTGATGGAAAATGTAACCCAATCTCCTCCCCTTCCTCTGTAACATAGAACTTCAAATCAACGTGAACGCAAAGTGTTCCTTCCAGCTAAACTTTCATGAATGGCTTTAATCTCTGCTGGTTTAGCTCCACGCTCGGATTCACAAACCATCAGAACACATGGGATCATTATTTCAGCCTCAGTGTAGCAAACCGAACTGGAAACGAGTGCAAGAGCTATTTTTACTGGGCAACAACGACATAGATCTGCGCCGACATATGTAAATTGAGACGGCATCTCATTACCCGGTCAATCTTTCATGGCTCTGAGAATAACACTGAGATTTTGCGCCTCCACGGGTGGCAGGAGGTGCGTTAAGCAAAGCTGCCGGATCAACACGCGAACAGTTGTAGTGGTTAGCTAGGCATGGTTTCTCACTCTGAGAATAATTATGAATGGCCTGTCCTTAGCTTTTCTTGTAAGAGCCCAACAATCGATACTAACTCCTTGTTTGAGTTGGCATCGACCTGGTTACAAGCAAATCAATTTATCTCAGGGGACAGAGATCGCGCTTTCTTTCTGTTGGTTTTCTGGGTGAAGAACCACTGTTACTTTGCAATACTTAATGGTATATCATGTGTTATCCAAAATGACCACAGTTTTAGATTAAAGCGTGCCTCAAGCAAAAACATTCTGGGATTGAGGAGGGTTTCTGTGCCATCAGGTGGACCAAACGCAGCCGAGTGTATGGAATGTATGGATGTTTTTGTGGATTGCTTTCAGGGAAGATGAAAGTGCATTGGTCATCCTCTGCAGTGATCTTTCTGTCCCCTCACATATTACGTATCAGATTTCTTTTTCACAACTAGTGCCACTCATGGTATCTAATTTCAGTTGTTCTCGCTTGACGCTCTGTTCCTATTGGAAATAGTTTCTGCAAAATGCCTGCATAATCAGTATGCCGTTATCTACTATGTGATGCGGCTACAGCAAGAGATGCCACACTTTTGGAACGATTTTTTTTTTTCGTGACAGAACGTGGAGTTGCTAATTGTAGCTTCGCAAACTGATGAAAGGCAGCATCAACTCTGGAGCGGGCACAATAATCTACTACATATTATGAGCGCATGAGTAATAGCATAGGCATGCCAATCGCTCTAAAAAGCTTCAGACGAAGAAAATGTATCCCTTTGATGGTGAACCATTGTTCGAGAAAAGTCAATAAATCGGCAACGAAATTTGATGCTCCCGGGACAATAAATTTTCGGGCTTGAGCGGTCGTGACGTGTTGGCAAGGATGATGTATTCTACATCACGTCAACCTATAGTCGACATACTACAGGAAAAAATCTGCGCTCAAAAGTGGTTCCAAAGTGCGTCCGTCAATGATGATGCGATGATCCGCGATTCTCTAACAATCTCTGGAGAAAATTCTGCACCGGCAGCAGACCAACCCTGCCTTGAAGGCTCCTTTAATCGGGCATGCCTGCAGGGTAGGGTTTATCCAGAGTCTTTCCACCAGCTTATGCCATTGCATCAACCCTGCAGTCGGTGTCTCAACCTGGTACGTGACGGCTCCGAAACCCGTTTTGGAATTACCTCGACCCTATCTCGACGGTATCTGACTCGGGCCGCGACGGTGCCTGAATTCATTATATACTTCCACCCTGATTTTCAGTCGAAACGCTCTACAGCGTCTCGAAGTTCGTTTTCCACTAGCATTATCGGATTCAGGGTGTTGAAAAACCTGTAAATCCTAACTTCCAGTATTTCACCTTTTCGAGAACTTTTTGATAACACTTTCACATTTTCGGGCGTTTTATAATGATACTTCCAATTTCTCAAAAATAGCGATTAAAAATCCTTTCCTGTTTCAACCCGGCCAACCTTTGCTGACAGTGATTGGGAGGAGTCATTGGTTGGTTTCTGAGTTACATGAGAAATAAAGACCGCTACGACAGTGATTCTGCTTGGGGACGTCCATACGAAAGCTTCGTAGGAAGAGATGAACGGCGGATTTTGGAGACGCCTCCAATACAATGGTGCAAGCGTCAACCAGATTTGGGCTGAGCTGAGCATTCCTGTGTCCAAGTCCACTGTCTGGAGGGCGATGCGACGCAACGAAAACATTGTAGGAGAGGTGATGCAGTAAGTGCTCCTAATCTTACAAGTGCTCACAAACCGTATGTCTCCAATTCGTGCAGAAGGAACATGACAAACCGATTGGGAGTAAGGTGAGACTATTACATTAGATTGAAGATGAGAGCAGCATGCGCATCTCAGAAACTGATTTGACAGTTCAGGTGGTATTCTCAGACGAAGAAGCGTCAACCTCGACGGATCTGATGGCGCCGAGATCCTACTGGCGTGACTCTGAGGTAGAAACCCGAATATTTCCAGCCGTCGCAACTTTGGCGGTGGGTCCTGATGGTGAGGGGGCACTCTGTCGTGCCAGCAAGCTTGACTTGGCTTTTGTATCCTGTTGCATGAACTCAGACGAATACCAAGGAGTGTTGCAGTCCCACCTTCTGCCATTTTTGAGACGTCGTGCAGACGGCAAATGTTGATTCTACTAACAGGATAATACCAGCGTGCACCGCAGTAGACTCAACTTGCACCTGGATCCAGCAACACAGTATTAATGTTTTTGACTGGCCAGCGTGTAACTCTGATCTGAAACCCCATGGAAAACCTCTGGGGAATCATCGTACGCAAGGTGTACGCAAACGGCAGGCAATTCAATCCAACTGAAGAGCTTGGGAAACCGCGATTCTCGAGGCATGGAACGATATCGACATCTCAGTCCTACGAAATCAAAACGGATAGCATGTTGATCTAGTGCAGTGCGAAGCGCGCACCAAGATTTGGGTTTGATCTCTTCCCGCGCAGATGTTCTACAACGACATCACCTATTCAGACTGTCACCAGAGGTATGGATCTGTACACCATTCGACGCGCTGTAAGCACCCTACATATGTGTGCAAATTCTTCAATCTAACTGGTCCCCGCTCTTCAAAGTTATGACCTCCTCAAAGTACGCAAAACGTTCCCTGAAGCGTCGGTGGCTGACTATGCGAGACCGAAGCAGGAGTACGCACGATCATCGTGGACGGGTGCAGGACCCCAATAGTGGTGTGCGGTGACGTCGTAGAATGTGCAGGACCTCAGTAGGAGGTGCAGGACCCCAGCAGAGGTGTGCAGAGACCACTATCGGACGTGTGCAGGACCTTCTGTACGAGTGTGCAGGACATCATGGAACGTGTGCAGGATCCCAGTAGGGTTGTGCAGGACGCTCGTAGATTGTGTGCAGGACCTCAGTAGAAGTGTGCAGGACATCGTGGAACGTGAGCAGGACCTCTGGCAGAGGTGTGCAGGACATCGCGGAACGTGTGCAGGACCTGAGCAGAGGTGTGCAGTGACGTCGTAGAATGTGTGCAGGACATCATGGAACCTGTGCATGATCTCAGTAGTGGTGTGCAGAAAGTCATGGAGCGTGTGCAGGATCTCAGTAGGAGTTTGCAGGACATCATGCGGAACGAGTGCAGGACCCCAATACAGGTGGGTACAGGATCGTCGCGCTATATGTGCAGGACCTCAGTAGGAGTGTGTGCAGGACATCAAGTGGGACGAGCAGGGTAGCAGTATGGGTGTGCAGTATTATCATGGAACGTGTGCAGGATCCCAGTAGGGGTGTGCAGGACGTCATAGAACGTGGATAGGGTCCCAGTAGGTGTGCAGGACATCGGCGGAACGTGCAGCACCTCAGTTTAATGGCACAGAACACCGTATACAAGTCATGCCTTCGAATCAGACATATGGGCTGGCGCAGACGAGCCTCATCATCAAGAACCGGTGCAAGTTTAAGGAGCGACTGACCCTGATCTAATCCTAGACGGGTGGGGCCACTCAAGGTTTGAACACAGAATATGATGAAAAGTGTTTGATAAAAGATGCCTGATACTGTTATCAGTTATTGTTTTTATAAGAGCTCTATGGAAATACTTCGACTATTAGCCTTACCAATTGGGTGTAATTCAATTCTGTCTTGAATGGTGAGAGGGCCTCCCTGTCTAGGATATAGTTTCTAACACTGTACAACCCGGGCATTTTAAAACTCATTTCTTCACTTTCTCAAGTTTTAAATTCAAAAAGTATAAGTTTCTGTATTTTATCTGTAGGGAAGCCGCAGCTGCAACTATTACCTTGCAGTCTTAGCAGCGGAGCGGTTGTTTCTTCATTCCTACCACTATGTTTTCGAAAATAAACTTGACTTTTAGAGTTTGAATGATATTGTAGACGGAAATCTTTGTAAAAAGTTGCGAAATTTCTGAAAGTTGGGGTTCGCAGAAAAGGTCAAGGATTTGGTATTGCTTTTGAATGTCGTTTAACGGTTTTATTGGATTTATCTCAACTTGATTTTTCACATGTACTGAAACCTCGTCGAATTGATTTGGCTGTGATGGTACTATATGCAGATAAAGATAATCATCAAACGTAGTGAAATTGTTGTAAACGGATTTGGCAGGAGCTCTCTGAATTATCACAGCCAAATCACGCGTCAGAAGTTGCCTTTCCTGGAGCGTATATTGAATCAAATGAGAACACAAAGACATAGCGTCAGTAGCTAGAAAAAGGCGTTACATTTCGTTTCACACAATGTGAATCCTTGAAAGCGTTATAGACACGAAGACATAGCGTCAGTAGCTAATAAAATGCGTTACATTTCGTTTTCATGATTTTTATCTAATCGGTGAGGGAAGGCCCAGGAACACTAGTGGGGGCCAGCACTGAAAAGCGCAGAACAATATCTGAAAAACCTTATTTCTACTCCACAAGGCCAAATTTCGTCTAGCATTGCCAATTGATTAACAGCTTTTTCTTTTTGTCTTCATTCGCTCGCCTGAGGACCCTCCTGACGCGTGACGGTCGTGATAATTCATAGAGCTCCCGCGAAACTGGTCGGCAACATTTTCACCACATTTAATGATTATGTTTCCTGCATACAGTACCATCACAGCCACAGCCAAATCAATCTGACAATTTCAGTACATTTGAAAAATCAAGTTGAGAGCCAAATCCAACAAACAATGTCACGACATATAAGAGCAATGCCAAATCCTTGGACTTTTTCTAGTGGAGCCCAACCCTTCGAACGCTTTTGAATTGGCCACAAAACGAGGAGCTAATATAGGCTATTAAATAGTGGGAAGTTGTTTCAGAAATCAAGCTTTTCGGATACAAATTGTTTCTCACAAGACTGAGTGGCCAAGTACCTATAATGAATGAAGTTGTTTAAACGATAGAAAATAAAAAAAATGTTACAAAAAAAGTTCTTAGAAAGATAAAACCCTGGAAACATTTACGGATGTATAAAAGCCAACAACCTGAGTTCACTCGTGATAGCAGAAAAGGCCCATGACAGCGATGAAGAGCGATATACTCCAGAATTTTAGGTGAAAGTATATAATGGAACGCACCTGGGTAGGAGAATTCCAGCTATCTATACATATAGATATGCAGTTGTACACACTATAGTAGTTTGAACGTTCCCTGTGGATACTCAAAGGTCTGCTAATTCAGTGGCAAGGTCAGGAGCTAATTGAACAAAGCCAATCAGGACTTGTAGATCTGACCAAGCTCTAGATGTCTCGCCAAGGTTAGTGTTAGTTTGCAGGATAGCAGAAAGATAGGTATGATCATAATTTCCCAGGTTTTGTAAGTGAAGACTATCATGCTTTTAAAGCTAAGAATTTGTAGGTTTTTCTTCCAGCTTTGAGGGAGACTTTACATACACATAGAACTTCACATACGTATTAGTATAATTTATTTGAGTTAGCTCTAACCAACTCTTTGGCCAGAGCAGAGAGAAAATAGCGTGCCAGGCCAGAAAAACGCTCCCGACTTTATGTCCCACTATAGCTGGTGCTATTTGCATCCAGATCCTCTTGCACCCCCCCCGCACCTCAACACTCCCCACCCCTGGGAACACCAATTCCTGGTCGATACGTATGTTTAAATGATGGAGTGAGGTTGAGAAATACCGATGCATCCCAACAGATATGACGATGATTACGTGGCTACCAGGATTGCACCTGTTCAGAGAAACAGGTGAAGGCGAGATGGCAAGTCACGGAGGTAGCAGCAAGGTTAATGAAGATACGCAATGTTTTATCTTTTCGACCTGCCCACCCGGTGATTTTCTCATCCACGTATTGCATGGATATCGACCGCGTTTATTACACCTATGATTTTCAACTTCCACTCCATCATTTTAAAGCCATACGTATCGACCAAAAAGCTGGGGGATGGGGTGGTGGGGTGTATTACACCGAGCGATTTTTGCATCCCATTTCCAAATGATCAGGTATCGACCTGGCTGAGGCGTCGGCTCATCCAACCAAGACCGGGCCAAAAAGAGCGGCAGAGAAACTTAAATCATTCAGAATAGATATCAGCTCATCAATATCAGCTTACAAAAAACAACCAATATTTCATTTATTGAGAAAAGGAGCATGAGGTTGGTCGATCAGTGAATCACCGTGTGCAGAATGACGGTAGGTTGTCTTTATCGCGAAAGGTATCACCACATTCTTATCATATCATGAATATGCGATATGGCCGCTCGAATGCAAACTACCAATCACTAGCAATTTCGGACTCGCCTGAATGTGAGCTGTGCCTGAAATATTCTGGCTTGTTTTATCACCCACTCAATCGAATTTTGACTGAGTAATTGAAGCTCCACCGTAGAGACTGGTGTTATTAACCTTCTTTTTGCGACGTTTCTGGTCGTAAACATCGCCCACATGACTCTACATATTGACCGCGCCAACATTAGCTTCACACTGGGTGTTTTTGAAACCTCCATCGTCCATGTGTTTCATACCTATCGACCGGCCAGTTTTTTCAAAAACAACTTTGACAGATAAGAACTTAATGGCCACCCGGCCGGGAACAGCCAGCTCTGAACGCGGTCGCGTTGCGGTAACGCGAAATCGCAGTAGAGCGCGTCATTGGCGGTTACGTAAATCGCTGAATTAAGCATGTGTGAGGTTTGCTTTTTGACACTTCACTACATGCTTCTATTAAACAAATACAAATATTTCTGTAATGAATGTGCTTCAGGAAGTTGTACAAAATAACTGGCTGCATAATATGTGTGGTAGGGGCTACTTCACAAAGTGGAGAAGCCGTATTTCGTTTTGTCGGTCCCAGACGCGGGAAAAACTTGCACGCAGGTATTAATTCAAACTGTTCAATCACGGGACATTTTTTGCTCCTCAAATCCATCCACATCGCATGTGTAAAGAGGGAAAGTGAGTTAAGCGTTTCCACATACATTCTTCTGCGAAATAATTAAAAGTGTTCTGATGATGGTACACAAATGATTTTGAGCTCTTAGGAAGACAAAAGTTAGCGTTGTATTTGCAATTTTATGGACAGGTTTCGGAGGAATGTCTCTTATTCGGACGCTTTATTACAACGCGAATCTGTCCACATTACTCGGGTGACGTTCTGCAGTTGTACATGGTTAATCCTAATAGCGAGATCATTTCTTGCGGGTGAGATGCACCCATAGTTTATTTTTTAGCTTAAGATGTTCAAGAGATGCATATTATCGGTAGATGTAATATCTTAAAAGGAAAGGTGCTGCTGGGTAGATGATTCTGAAAAGCCCATTCCAGTGAACGAAAAAGCATGGACTATGTTGATATTTGGAAACAAACCTTTGGCACATCCAAGATAACCTCCCAGCGAATTGTCGATCTGCACTGCTCAGATTCTCTACGTTTTGGGCTTCATTCAGTCTCGGCACAGAAGAGAGCCAATGGCCTGAGAGCAGCTTTAGTAATTTGGCTTCCAAGATATCTAGTAGCTTCCGCAGCTAACTTCTGGTATATTTTCACACTCACACCATCATAGTCATACACCTGGATACTTCCAATCCTAAGGCAAGAAAACAATTACAACAACACAACCAAGCCTGCTTTGGATGGGAATAAATACTATTTGGAGCACCCACATTGCTGAGTCATGTTCAACACGCCTTGCCCTAATGAAATGTGTTCTAAATGGCAACCCGCGTCCTTTTTCGACGAAAAGAAGAAAGCCAGACACTGATAACGCAGACAAATGATAGTTTCCAAAATTGCCACATCAGTCCTTCTGTGGCTGCAACTCGCTTGTAGAAATCTTTCGATGGGGATAGCGCGCTCCATCAGTGAATTGGGCGCGACTCCCGCGACGCACATGTCTGGTTTGGCTGTTACGTATGAGGCTACAAGTTCTTATTTCTGACAGGGCCTTAGTGCCCATCTCTTGGATCCCTGCGGCCTCTCTTAAGCCTCTCTCCACTGTATTCGAGATGGCTTTGCGCAAAATGGTACGATCGTTCCCCAAACTGCACTGGTCAAGTGCCGGTGCGCATGATGCCCGGAGAAGGTGCTGCTTGGTTATGAGAGTTCGGTGCAGCGCAATGCTCTGGCGTTCATCTAGTCGAACTCGTAGTATTTTGTTAATAGAATAATCGCCACCATTTTGCACAAAACATTCCAGATAAGCAGGGATATGGAAAAGAAGAGTGGCGATCGGAATCCAGAGATGGGCTCCGGCCATGCGAATAACAAGAGAGGAAATGGAGGCGTTGAGACTATTTCCACCACGAGGCATTAGGCATTGATAACCGGCTTTTGACCCACTTTCACAAAACGGCCTCCCTGCCAATTATTTGTCAGTCTTAACTCGTATTGAGAATCGGTCAATCAACACCAGCAATCGTTTGTAGGAAAAAAGATCCAACCTGACCGAAGGCTATCATTCTAATACCGTTTGAACTCTCATTATCTGTTTCCGATAACCTTGTGGTTGTGCTCGAACCGCGTTCTACACTGTAATGATTTACAGCCTGACGACGGGTCTACCACCGTAAACGCGCCAACAAAGGAGGTTATTAACAGCGATGTTTTTTCTTCTATCAACCATGAAAGCTCTTGCTTTGGAATTTATTGGCAACGTTTTGCATTAAGCCCTTCAGGCCAACTGAAAAACGAAGCAAATTGACTATTAGACAACAAATGCAAGAACGAATAATGACCAATCCCGGTCCTCTTTGGCAGGGTCACAACCTGCAAGGCAGATGTGCGCTATAATCTGCAAATGAAAGGTCAGGAATGATGTGGGATGGATGTCGACGCATCATGCTAACCTACCGAGTTGCAGGAAGGTAGAGGGAAATGAGATGAGATGGAGGGGTTGGAGGATGTTGATCGGGCACCCAGCGAAGCGCTTCTTAACAATATCCTCATAATGTTATCAGCCCATTGCAGTTTTGGCTTCTTCCTTTATAGCTAATTTGCGGTGACCTCTTCTTGATTTCCCCCCAAAGCCTCCTTGACCTTGCGTTCCACCGGGTCTGATAGGTCTCCAGGAGAATGGTAATGAGGAGTGAAATGGGGCTTGTTCCATTGCATGCCGGAAGAGTCTGGTGACGAGAGAGTGAGTTGTTTCTGAAAGTTTAGGTTTTGGCAAAAGTGAAGATTTACATGGCCATCAGGAATATATTTATTTAAAAAGGGAAAGAAAGAAAAATGAAAAAAGGTTTTGAAATATTCCTGAGAACGATTTGGCGTAGAATACCGTTTTTCGGGAACAGTGAAACAGCCAAGCGCGATTTGGCAGTCGAGCTTCAACCTGTTATTGATAAGAGTTGTGCAAAACGAGATTATTGCCTATTCTGCGCTTATCCGTAGAAATATATCAAAGCGAAATTACGCGTGAAACAATATCCAAACTTTTTCGGGAGCCGTAATGCGGCGGTCTTCACGTAACAGGTGAAGCAAAATCAACACGCGTGACTGCTCGATATTTTCTACGGATAAGCACAGACATGGCGATCTCTCGTTTGTGGTGCACAACTCTAACCGTTAGCTGGTCTAAACTCGACTGCCAAACCATACTTTCTAACTATTTCACTGCATTTCCTGAAAAACAAATTATTCTACGCCAAATCGTTCTCATGAATATTTCAAAACCTTTTTTTCTATTTTTCTTTATTTTCCCTTTTTAACTGAGTATATTTCTATAGCCATGCCAAGTCTTCACTTTTGCCAGGAACCTAAACTTTCAGGAATTTCAATGATTTTTCCTAAAGGTTTCCTTTTCTAATATAAGATTTATGCCCAGGTGGTGTTAGATGAAAGTAAACCCACCAAGTCCCCGCCCCTCCCCTTCTATGACGCACTGCGCACTGTCAACCGATGTCCTGCACACCTCTCTGATGTCCCGCACACTTTATGAGACGTCCCGCACACTCCCACCAATGTCCTGGTGCAGATTCTATACATCTTGGTCACTTCCACCGATGTCTCGCACACTTTATTGGCAGCTGCGTACGCCCATATTTGGGAATACAAGCACGCTCATGCCGACTATTCTTCCGCAGGGCTACCAGCCCTCTCCTTCAAAATCCCTGAGTGTCAGCTTACTGCTGGAGCAACATCGTAATAGTCAACAAACGTGTTTGCACAATTTCGACCTCCCCAGCCACTTCCCGCGGCTTCTCGAAGAGAACGGTGTGTGAATGAATGCATACCGCTCCATTCCCTTGCAGCACCCGCATGTTATGAGCGTGCGTTATCGTTCCCTATCATGTTTTGCTCAAGAATGTCATGATACGGCAGCCCTGCGGAAAACATCGATCGGCATAGGCGTGCTTCCATTTGGGTCCCGCACACTTTCTACGGCGTTCGGCATGAACCTTCACTTGTATCAATGGACACTTAATGGCGTCCGGCGCACTCTCATTTGGGTCCCGTACACTTTCTACTATAGTCCGGCGCACTCCCACCGGGTCCTGCATCGCTTTCTACGGCGTGTGGCGCACTCTCATTTGGGTCCCGCATACCTTTCTACGGCGTCCGGGCGCACTCCTACTTGGAGTCCCGCACCACTTTCTACGGCGTCCGGCGCACTCCCTTTTGGGTCCCGCACGCTTTCTACGGCGTTCTGCGCACGCCCATTTGGGTCCCGCACATTTCTACGGCGTCTGGCGCACTCCCACCTGAGTCCCAAACACTTTCTACGGCGTCCGGCGCACTACCTTTGGGTCCCGGCACGCTTTCTACGGCGTTCAGAAGCACCAGCCATTTGGGTCCTGCACACTTTCTTACGTTGGCGTCCGGCGCACTCCCACTTGAGTCCTGCACACTTTCTACGGCGTCCGGCGCACTCCAC
>JAPDOI010001434.1:0-180877 GCA_029168955.1 Aplectana chamaeleonis
ATGACGCCATCAGAAGCCCGAAGCACTTTTCACGACGTCTCGATGACGTCATCAGAAGCCCGAAGCAGTTTTCACGACGATCCCGATGACGTCATCAGAAGCCCGGGAAGCACTTCTTTTTCACGACGTCCCGATGACGTCATCAGAAGCCTGAAGCACTTTTCACGATGTCCCGGATGACGCTTCATCAGAAGCCCGGGAAGCATCTTTCTTCACGACGTCCCGATGAGCGTCAATCAGAAGCCCGGAAGCATCTTTTCACGACGTCCCGATGACGTCATCAGGTATAGCCCGGAAGCACTTTTCACGACGTCCCGATGACGTCATCAGAAGCCCGAAGCACTCTTCACGACGTCCCGATGACGTCATCAGAAGCCCGAAGCGCACTTTTCACGACGTCCCGATGACGTCATCAGAAGCCCGAAGCACTTTTCACGACGTCCCGATGACGTCATCAGAAGCTCGGAAGCACTTTTCACGACGTCCCAATTGGACGTCATCAGAAGCCCGAAGCTTACTTTTCTAACGACGTCCCGATGACGTCATCAGAAGCCCGAAGCACTTTTCACGATGTCCCGATGACGTCATCAGGAAGCCCGAAGCACTTTTCACGATGTCCCGATGACGTCATCAGAAGCCCGAACGCATCTTTTTCACGACGTCCCGATGACGATCACCAGAAATGCACTGAAAGCTTAGACTTTCACGACGTCCCGATGACGTCATCAGAAAGCCCGAAGCACTCCTTCACGACGTCCCGATGACGTCATCAGAAGCCCGCAGCACTTTTCACGACGTCCCGTTGACCCTCCAGCGTCATCACGAAGCCCGGAGCGCCTTCTTTTCACGGGACGTCCCGGGATGACGTCATCAGAAGCCCGGAAGCACTTTTCACGACGTCCCGATGACGTCATCAGAAGCCTGAAGCACTTTTTCACGACGTCCCGATGACGTCATCAGAAGCCCGGAAGCACTTTTCACGACGTGTCCCGATGACGTCATCAGAAGCCCGGAAGCAGTTCTGATCATTGTTGGCGATGTGGATCAGACAGTTTCCATCGTCACGATTAACATCATCGGACTCAGAAGCGGTTGCACGACGACCCGATGACGCCTTCATCAGGAAGCCCGAAGTAGTTTTCACGACGTCCCGATGAGCGTCATCAGAAGCCCGAAGCGCAGTTTTTGACGATCCGGTAATGTTCGCGTGAAGAAATGACGCTTTTCACGACGTCCCGATGACGTCATCAGAAGCCCGAAGCACTCTTTCACGACGTCACGATGACGCTCACCAGCAGCCCGAAGCACTTCTTCACGATGTCCTGATGAAGGCGTCATCAGAAGCCCAAAGCGCACTTTTCACGACGTCCCGATGACGTCATCAGAAGCCCGAAGCACTTTTCACGACGTCCCGATGACGTCATCAGAAAGCCCGAAGCACTTTTCACGACGTCCCGATGACGTCATCAGAAGCCCGAAGCACTTTCACGACGTCCCGATGACGTCATGAAGCCCGAACGCAGTTTTCTTCACGACGTCCCGATGAGCGCTCATCAGAAGCTCGAAGCAGTTTTCACGACGTCCCGGATGACGTCATCAGAAGCCCGAAGCACTTTTTCACGACGTCCCGATGACGTCATCAGAAGCCCGAAGCACTTTTCACGATGTCCCGATAACGTCATCAGAAGCCCGAAGCACTTTCACGACGTCCCGATGACGTCATCAGAAGCCCGAAGCACTTTCACGACGTCCCGATGCCGTCACCAGAAGCCCGAAGCACTCTCACGACGTCCCGATGACGTCATCAGAAGCCCGAAGCACTTTTCACGACGTCCCCATGACGTCATCAGAAACCCGAAGCACTTTCACGACGTCTCAATGACGTCATCAGAAGCCCGAAGCACTTTTCACGACGTCCCGATGACGTCATCAGAAGCCCGAAGCACTTTTCACGACGTCCCGATGACGTCATCAGAAGCCCGAAGCACTTTTCACGACGTCCCGATGACGTCATTAGAAGCCCGAAGCACACTTCACGACGTCCCGATGACGTCATCAGAAGCCTGAAGCACTTTTCACGACGTCCCGATGACGTCGTCAGAAGCCCGAAGCACTTTTCACGACGTCCCGATGACGTAAGCAGAAGCCCGAAGCACTTTTCACGACGTCCCGATGACGTCATCAGAAGCCCGAAGCACTTTTCACGACGTCCCGATGACGTCATCAGAAGCCCGAAGCACTTTTCACGACGTCCCGATGACGTCATCAGAAGCCCGAAGCACTTTTCACCGCGTCCCGATGACGTCATCAGAAGCGCGAAGCACTTCCCGACGTCACGATGACGTCATCAGAAGCCCGAAGCACTTTTCACGACGTCCCGATGACGTCATCAGAAGCCCGAAGCACTTTTCACGACGTCCCGATGACGTCATCAGAAGCCTGAAGCACTTTTCACGACGTCTCGATGACGTCATCAGAAGCCCGAAGCGCTTTTCACGATGTCCCGATGACGTCATCAGAAGCCCGAAGCACTTTTCACGATGTCCCGATGACGTCATCAGAAGCCCGAAGCACTTTTCACGACGTCCCGATGACGTCATCAGAAGCCCGAAGCACTTTTCACGACGTCCCGATGACGTCATCAGAAGCCCGAAGCACTTTTCACGACGTCCCGATGACGTCATCAGAAGCCCGAAGCACTTTTCACGACGTCCCAATGACGTCATCAGAAGCCCGAAGCACTTTTCACGACGTCCCGTTGACGTCATTAGAAGCCCGAAGCAGTTTTCACGACGTCCCGATGACGTCACCAGAAGCCTGAAGCACTCTTCACGACGTCCCGATGACGTCATCAGAAGCCCGAAGCACTTTTCACGATGTCCCGATGACGTCATCAGAAGCCCGAAGCACTTTTCACGACGTCCCGATGACGTCATCAGAAGCCTGAAGCACTTTTCACGACGTCCCGATGACGTCATCAGAAGCCCGAAGCACTTTTCACGACGTCCCGATGACGTCATCAGAAGCCCGAAGCACTTTTCACGACGTCCCGATGACGTCATCAGAAGCCCGAAGCACTTTTCACGACGTCCCGATGACGTCATCAGAAGCCTGAAGCACTTTTCACGACGTCCCGATGACGTCATCAGAAGCCCGAAGCACTTTTCACGACGTCCCGATGACGTCATCAGAAGCCCGAAGCACTTTTCACGATGTCCCGATGACGTCATCCGAAGCCCGAAGCACTTTTCACGATGTCCCGACGACGTCATCAGAAGCCCGGAGCACTTTTCACGACGTCCCCATGACGTCATCAGAAGCCCAAGCACTTTTCACGACCTCCCGATGACGTCATCAGAAGCCCGAAGCACTTTTCACGACGTCCCGATGACGTCATCAGAAGCCCGAAGCACTTTTCACGATGTCCCGATGACGTCATCAGAAGCCCGAAGCACTTTTCACGACGTCCCGATGACGTCATCAGAAGCCCGAAGCACTTTTCACGACGTCCCGATGACGTCATCAGAAGCCTGAAGCACTTTTCGCGACGTCCCGATGACGTTATCAGAAGCCCGAAGCACTTTTCACGACGTCCCGATGACGTCATCAAGCCCGAAGCACTTTCACGACGTCCCGATGACGTCATCAGAAGCCCGAAGCTTTTTTCACGACGTCCCGATGACGTCATCAGAAGCCTGAAGCACTTTTCACGACGTCCCGATGACGTCATCAGAAGCCCGAAGCACTTTTCACGACGTCCCGATGACGTCATCAGAAGCCCGAAGCACTTTTCACGACGTCCCGATGACGTCATCAGAAGCCCGAAGCAGTTTTCACGACGTCCCGATGACGTCATCAGAAGCCTGAAGCACTTTTCACGACGTCCCGATGACGTCATCAGAAGCCCGAAGCACTTTTCACGATGTCCCGATGACGTCATCAGAAGCCCGAAGCACTTTCACGACGTCCCGATGACGTCATCAGAAGCCCGAAGCACTTTTCACGACGTCCCGATGACGTCATCAGAAGCCCGAAGCACTTTTCACGACGTCCCGATGACGTCATCAGAAGCCCGAAGCACTTTTCACGATGTCCCGATGACGTCATCAGAAGCCCGAAGCACTTTTCACGACGTCCCGATGACGTCATCAGAAGCCCGAAGCACTTTTCACGACGTCCCGATGACGTCATCAGAAGCCCGAAGCTTTTTTTCACGACGTTCCGATGACGTCATCAGAAGCCCGAAGCACTTTTCACGACTTACCGATGACGTCATTAGAAGCCCGAAGCACTTTTCACGACTTACCGATGACGTCCTCAGAAGCCCGAAGCACTTTTCACGACGACCCGATAACGTCATCAGAAGCCCGAAGCACTTTTCACGACTTACCGATGACGTCATCAGGAGCCTGAAGCACTTTTTCACGACGTCCCGATGACGTCATCAGAAGCCCGAAGCACTTTTCACGACGTCTCGATGACGTCATCAGAAGCCCGAAGCACTTTTCACGACGTCCCGATGACGTCATCAGAAGCCCGAAGCACTTTTCACGACGTCCCGATGACGTCATCAGAAGCCCGAAGCACTTTTCACGACGTCCCGATGACGTCATCAGAAGCCCGAAGCACTTTTCAGGACGTCCCGATGATGTCATCAGAAGCCCGGAGCACTTTTCACGAAGTCCCGATGTTGTCATCAGAAACCCGAAGCACTTTTCTCGACGTCCCGATGACGTCATCAGAAGCCCGGAGCACTTTTCACGACGTCCCGTTGACGTCATCAGAAGCCCGATGCACTTTCACGACGTCCCGATGACGTCATCAGAAGCCCGAAGCACTTTTCACGACGTCCCGATGACGTCATCAGAAGCCTGAAGCACTTTTCACGACGTCCCGATGACGTCATCAGAAGCCCGAAGCACTTTCACGACGTCCCGATGACGTCATCAGAAGCCTGAAGCACTTTTCGCAACGTCCCGATAACGTCATCAGAAGCCCGGAGCACTTTTCACGAAGTCCCGATGACGTCATCATAGGCCTGAAGCACTTTTCACGAAGCCCCGATGACGTCATCAGAAGCCCGAAGCACTTTTCACGAAGTCCCGATGACGTCATCAGAAGCCTGAAGCACTCTTCACGACGTCCCGATGACGTCATCAGAAGCCCGGAAGCACTTTTCACGAAGTCCCGATGACGTCATCAGAAGCCTGAAGCACTTTTCAGGATGTCCCGATGACGTCACCAGAAGCCCGAAGCACTTTCCACGACGTCCCGATGACGTCATCGGAAGCTCGAAGCACTTTTCACGACGTCCCGATGACGTCATCAGAAGCCCGAAGCACTTTTCACGACGTCCCGATGACGTCATCAGAAGCCCGAAGCACTTTTCACGACGTCCCGATGACGTCATCAGAAGCCCGAAGCACTTTTCACGACGTCCCGATGACGTCATCAGAAGCCCGAAGCACTTTCACGACGTCCCGATGACGTCATCAGAAGCCCGAAGCACTTTTCACGACGTCCCGATGACGTCATCAGAAGCCCGAAGCACTTTTCACGACGTCACGATGACGTCATCAGAAGCCCGAAGCACTTTTCACGACGTCACGATGACGTCATAAGAAGCCCGAAGCACTTTTCGCGATGTCCCGATGACGTCATCAGAAGCCCGAAGCACTTTTCACGACGTCCCGATGACGTCATCAGAAGCCCGAAGCACTTTTCACGACGTCCCGATGACGTCATCAGAAGCCCGAAGCACTTTCACGACGTCCCGATGACGTCATCAGAAGCCCGAAGCACTTTTCACGACGTCCCGATGACGTCATCAGAAGCCTGAAGCACTTTTCACGACGTCCCGATGACGTCATCAGAAGCCCGAAGCACTTTTCACGACGTCCCGATGACGTCATCAGGAGCCCGAAGCACTTTTCACGACGTCCCGATGACGTCATCAGAAGCCCGAAGCACTTTTCACGACGTCCCGATGACGTCATCAGAAGCCCGAAGCACTTTTCACGACGTCCCGATGACGTCATCAGAAGCCCGAAGCACTTTTCACGACGTCCCGATGACGTCATCAGAAGCCCGAAGCACTTTTCACGACGTCCCGATGACGTCATCAGAAGCCCGAAGCACTTTTCACGACGTCCCGATGACGTCATCAGAAGCCCGGAAGCACTTTCACGACGTCCCGATGACGTCATCAGAAGCCCGAAGCACTTTTCACGACGTCCCGATGACGTCATCAGAAGCCCGAAGCACTTTTCACGACGTCCCGATGACGTCATCAGAAGCCCGAAGCACTTTTCACGACGTCCCGATGACGTCATCAGAAGCCCGAAGCACTTTTCACGACGTCCCGATGACGTCATCAGAAGCGCGAAGCACTTTTCACGACGTCCCGATGACGTCATCAGAAGCCCCAAGCACTTTTCACGACGTCCCGATGACGTCATCAGAAGCCCGAAGCACTTTTCACGACGTCCCGATGACGTCAACAGAAGCCCGAAGCATTTTTCACGACGTCCCGATGACGTCATCAGAAGCGCGAAGCACTTTCACGACGTCCCGATGACTTCAATAGAAGCCCGAAGCAGTTTTCACGACGTCCCGATGACGGCCCGAAGCACTTTTCACGACGTCCCGATGACGTCATCAGAAGCCCGAAGCACTTTTCACGACGTCCCGATGACGTCATCAGAAGCCCGAAGCACTTTCCACGACGTCCCGATGACGTCACCGGAAGCCCGAAGCACTTTTCACGACGTCCCGATGACGTCATCAGAAGCGCGAAGCACTTTTCACGACGTCCCGATGACGTCATCGGAAGCCCGAGGCACTTTTCACGACGTCCCGATGACGTCATCAGAAGCCCGAATCACATTTCACGACGTCTCGATGATGTGGTCAGAAGCCCGAAGCACTTTTCACGATGTCCCGATAACGTCAGCAAAAGCCTGAAGCACTCTTCACGACGTCCCGATGACGTCATCAGAAGCCCGAAGCACTTTTCACGATGTCCCGATGACGTCATAAAAATCCCGAAGCAGTTTTCACGACGTCCCGATGACGTCATCAGAAGCCTGAAGCAGTTTTCACGACGTCCCGATGACGTCATCAGAAGCCGGAAGCACGTTTCACGACGTCCCGATGACGTCATCAGAAGCCCGAAGCACTTTTCACGACGTCCCGATGACGTCATCAGAAGCCCGAAGCACTTTTCACGACGTCCCGATGACGTCATCAGAAGCCCGAAGCACTTTTCACGACGTCCCGATGACGTCATCAGAAGCCCGAAGCACTTTTCACGACGTCCCGATGACGTCATCAGAAGCCCGAAGCCCTTTCCACGACGTCCCGATGACGTCACCAGAAGCCCGAAGCAGTTTTCACGACGTCCCGATGACGTCATCAGAAGCCCGAAGCACTTTTCTCGACGTCCCGATGACGTCTTCAGAAGCCCGAAGCACTTTCCGCGACGTCCCGATGACGTCATCAGAAGCCCGAAGCACTTTTCACGACGTCCCGATGACGTCATCAGAAGCCCGAAGCAGTTTTCACGACGTCCCGATGACGTCATCAGAAGCCCGAAGCACTTTCACGACGTCCCGATGACGTCATCAGAAGCCCGAAGCACTTTTCACGACGTCCCGATGACGTCATCAGAAGCCCGAAGCACTTTTCACGACGTCCCGATGACGTCATCGGAAGCTTCGAAGCACTTTTTCACGACGTCCCGATGACGTCATCAGAAGCCCGAAGCAGTTTTCACGACGTCCCGATGACGTCATCAGAAGCCCGAAGCACTTTTCACGACGTCCCAATGACGGCATCAGAAGCCCGAAGCACTTTTCGCGACGTCCCGATGACGTCATCAGAAGCCCGAAGCACTTTTCACGACGTCCCGATGACGTCATCAGAAGCCCGAAGCAGTTTTCACGACGTCCCGATGACGTCATCAGAAGCCCGAAGCACTTTTCACGACGTCCCGATGACGTCATCAGAAGCCCGAAGCACTTTTCACGACGTCCCGATGACGTCATCAGAAGCCCGAAGCACTTTTCACGACGTCCCGATGACGTCATCAGAAGCCCGAAGCACTTTTCACGACGTCCCGATGACGTCACCAGAAGCCCGAAGCACTTTTCACGACGTCCCGATGACGTCATCAGAAGCCCGAAGCACTTTTCACGACGTCCCGATGACGTCATCAGAAGCCCGAAGCACTTTTCACGACGTCCCGATGACGTCATCAGAAGCCCGAAGCAGTTTTCACGACGTCCCGATGACGTCATCAGAAGCCCGAAGCACTTTTCACGACGTCCCGATGACGTCATCAGAAGCCCGAAGCACTTTTCACGACGTCCCGATGACGTCATCAGAAGCCCGAAGCACTTTTCACGACGTCCCGATGACGTCATCAGAAGCCCGAAGCAGTTTTCACGACGTCCCGATGACGTCATCAGAAGCCCGAAGCACTTTTCACGACGTCCCGATGACGTCATCAGAAGCCCGGAAGCACTTTTCACGACGTCCCGATGACGTCATCAGAAGCCCGAAGCACTTTTCACGACGTCCCGATGACGTCATCAGAAGCCCGAAGCACTTTCACGACGTCCCGATGACGTCATCAGAAGCCCGAAGCACTTTTCACGACGTCCCGATTACGTCATCAGAAGCCCGAAGCACTTTTCACGACGTCCCGATGACGTCATCAGAAGCCCGAAACACTTTTCACGACGTCCCGATGACGTCATCAGAAGCCCGAAGCACTTTTCACGACGTCCCGATGACGTCATCAGAAGCCCGGAAGCACTTTTCACGACGTCCCGATGACGTCATCAGAAGCCCGAAGCACTTTTCACGACGTCCCGATGACGTCATCAGAAGCCCGAAGCACTTTTCACGACGTCCCGATGACGTCATCAGAAGCCCGAAGCACTTTTCACGACGTCCCGATGACGTCATCAGAAGCCCGAAGCACTTTCACGACGTCCCGATGAGGTGATTAGAAGCCCGAAGCACTTTCACGACGTCCCGATGACGTCATCAGAAGCCCGAAGCACTTTTCACGACGTCCCTATGACGTCATCAGAAGCACGAAGCACTTTTCACGACGTCCCGATGACGTCATCAGAAGCACGAAGCACTTTTCACGACGTCCCGATGACGTCATCAGAAGCCCGAAGCACTTTTCACGACGTCCCTATGACGTCATCAGAAGCCCGAGGCACTTTTCACGACGTCCCGATGACGTCATCAGAAGCCCGAAGCACTTTTCACGACGTCCCGATGACGTCATCAGAAGCTCGAAGCACTTTTCACGACGTCCCGATGACGTCATCAGAAGCCCGAAGCAGTTTTCACGACGTCCCGATGACGTCATCAGAAGCCCGGAGCACTTTTCACGACGTCCCGATGACGTCATCAGAATCCCGAAGCACTTTTCACGACGTCCCGATGACGTCATCAGAAGCCCGAAGCACTTTTCACGACGTCCCGATGACGTCATCAGAAGCCCGAAGCACTTTTCACGACGTCCCGATGACGTCATCAGAAGCCCGAAGCACTCTTCACGACGTCCCGATGACGTCATCAGAAGCCCGAAGCACTTTTCACGACGTCCCGATGACGTCATCAGAAGCCCGAAGCACTTTTCACGACGTCCCGATGACGTCATCAGAAGCCCGAAGCACTTTTCACGACGTCCCGATGACGTCATCAGAAGCCCGAAGCACTTTTCACGACGTCCCGATGACGTCATCAGAAGCCCGAAGCACTTTTCACGACGTCCCGATGACGTCATCAGAAGCCCGAAGCACTTTTCACGACGTCCCGATGACGTCATCAGAAGCCCGAAGCACTTTTCACGACGTCCCGATGACGTCATCAGAAGCCCGAAGCACTTTTCACGACGTCCCGATGACGTCATCAGAAGCCCGAAGCACTTTTCACGACGTCCCGATGACGTCATCAGAAGCCCGAAGCACTTTCACGACGTCCCGATGACGTCATCAGAAGCCCGAAGCAGTTTTCACGACGTCCCGATGACGTCATCAGAAGCCCGAAGCACTTTTCACGACGTCCCGATGACGTCATCAGAAGCCCGAAGCACTTTTCACGACGTCCCGATGACGTCATCAGAAGCCCGAAGCACTTTTCACGACGTCCCGATGACGTCATCAGAAGCCCGAAGCACTTTTCACGACGTCCCGATGACGTCATCAGAAGCCCGAAGCACTTTTCACGACGTCCCGATGACGTCATCAGAAGCCCGAAGCACTTTTCACGACGTCCCGATGACGTCATCAGAAGCCCGAAGCACTTTTCACGACGTCCCTATGACGTCATCAGAAGCCCGAAGCAGTTTTCACGACGTCCCGATGACGTCATCAGAAGCCGGAAGCACTTTTCACGACGTCCCGATGACGTCATCAGAAGCCCGAAGCACTTTTCACGACGTCCCGATGACGTCATCAGAAGCCCGAAGCACTTTTCACGACGTCCCGATGACGTCATCAGAAGCCCGAAGCACCTTTCACGACGTCCCGATGACGTCATCAGACGCCCGAAGCACTTTTCACGACGTCCCGATGACGTCATCAGAAGCCCGAAGCACTTTTCACGACGTCCCGATGACGTCATCAGAAGCCCGAAGCACTTTTCACGACTTCCCGATGACGTCATCAGGAGCCCGAAGCACTTTTCACGACGTCCCGATGACGTCATCAAAATCCCGAAGCACTTTTCACGACGTCCCGATGACGTCATCAGAAGCCCGAAGCACTTTTCACGACGTCCCAATGACGTCATCAGAAGCCCGAAGCACTTTCACGACGTCCCGATGACGTCATCAGAAGCCCGAAGCACTTTCACGACGTCCCGATGACGTCATCAGAAGCCCGAAGCACTTTTCACGACGTCCCGATGACGTCATCAGAAGCCCGAAGCACTTTTCACGACGTCCCGATGACGTCATCAGAAGCCCGAAGCACTTTTCACGACGTCCCGATGACGTCATCAGAAGCCGGAAGCACTTTTCACGACGTCCCGATGACGTCATCAGAAGCCCGAAGCATTTTTCACGACGTCCCGATGACGTCATCAGAAGCCCGAAGCACTTTTCACGACGTCCCGATGACGTCATCAGAAGCCCGAAGCACTTTTCACGACGTCCCGATGACGTCATCAGAAGCCCGAAGCACTTTTCACGACGTCCCGATGACGTCATCAGAAGCCCGAAGCACTTTTCACGACGTCCCGATGACGTCATTAGAAGCCCGAAGCACTTTTCACGACGTCCCGATGACGTCATCAGAAGCCCGAGGCACTTTTCACGGCATTCCGATGACGTCATTAGAAGCCCGAAGCACTTTTCACGACGTCCCGATGACGTCATCAGAAGCCCGAAGCACTTTTCACGACGTCCCGATGACGTCATCAGAAGCCCGAAGCAGTTTTCACGACGTCCCGATGACGTCATCAGAAGCCCGAAGCACTTTTCACGACGTCCCGATGACGTCATCAGAAGCCCGAAGCAGTTTTCACGACGTCCCGATGACGTCATCAGAAGCCCGAAGCACTTTTCACGACGTCCCGATGACGTCATCAGAAGCCCGAAGCACTTTTCCCGGCGTGCCGATGACGTCATCAGAAGCCCGGAAGCACTTTTCACGACGTCCCGATGACGTCATCAGAAGCCCGAAGCACTTTCACGACGTCCCGATGACGTCAACAGAAGCCCGAAGCACTTTCACGACGTCCCGCCGACGTCATCAGAAGCCCGAAGCACTTTTCACGACGTCCCGATGCCGTCATCAGAAGCCCGAAGCACTTTTCACGACGTCCCGATGACGTCATCAGAAGCCCGAAGCACTTTTCACGACGTCCCGATGACGTCATCAGAAGCCCGAAGCACTTTTCACGACGTCCCGATGACGTCATCAGAAGCCCGAAGCAGTTTTCACGACGTCCCGATGACGTCATCAGAAGCCCGAAGCACTTTTCACGACGTCCCGATGACGTCATCAGAAGCCCGAAGCACTTTTCACGACGTCCCGATGACGTCATCGGAAGCCCGAAGCACTTTTCACGACGTCCCGATGACGTCATCAGAAGCCCGAAGCAGTTTTCACGACGTCCCGATGACGTCATCAGAATCCCGAAGTATTTTTCACGCCGTCCTGATGACGTTAGCAGAAGCCCGAAGCAGGTTTCACGATGTCCCGATGACGTCATCAGAAGCCCGAAGAACTTCTCACGACGTCCCGATGACGGCATGAGAAGCCCGAAGAACTTTTCACGAGGTCCCGATGACGTCATCAGAAGCCCGAAGCACTTTTCACGACGTCCCGATGACGTCATCAGAAGCCCGAAGCACTTTTCACGACGTCCCGATGACGTCATCAGAAGCCCGAAGCATTTTTCACGACGTCCCGATGACGTCATCAGAAACCCGAAGCACTTTTCACGACGTCCCGATGACGTCATCAGAAGCCCGAAGCAGTTTTCACGACGTCCCGATGACGTCATCAGAAGCCCGAAGCAGTTTTCACGACGTCCCGATGACGTCATCAGAAGCCCGAAGCAGTTTTCACGACGTCCCGATGACGTCATCAGAAGCCCGAAGCACTTTTCACGACGTCCCGATGACGTCATCAGAAGCCCGAAGCACTTTTCACGACGTCCCGATGACGTCATCAGAAGCCCGAAGCACTTTTCACGACGTCCCGATGACGTCATCAGAAGCCCGAAGCACTTTTCACGACGTCCCGATGACGTCATCAGAAGCCCGAAGCACTTTTCACGACGTCCCGATGACGTCATCAGAAGCCCGAAGCAGTTTTCACGACGTCCCGATGACGTCATCAGAAGCCCGAAGCACTTTTCACGACGTCCCGATGACGTCATCAGAAGCCCGAAGCACTTTTCACGACGTCCCGATGACGTCATCAGAAGCCCGAAGCAGTTTTCACGACGTCCCGATGACGTCATCAGAAGCCCGAAGCACTTTTCACGACGTCCCGATGACGTCATCAGAAGCCCGAAGCACTTTTCACGACGTCCCGATGACGTCATCAGAAGCCCGAAGCAGTTTTCACGACGTCCCGATGACGTCATCAGAAGCCCGAAGCACTTTTCACGACGTCCCGATGACGTCACCAGAAGCCAGAAGCAGTTTTCACGACGTCCCGTTGACGTCATCAGAAGCCAGAGGCACTTTTCGCGACGTCCCGATGACGTCATCAGAAGCCCGAAGCACTTTTCACGACGTCCCGATGACGTCATCAGAAGCCCGAAGCAGTTTTCACGACGTCCCGATGACGTCATCAGAAGCCCGAAGCACTTTTCACGACGTCCCGATGACGTCATCAGAAGCCTGAAGCACTTTCACGACGTCCCGATGACGTCATCAGAAGCCCGAAGCACTTTTCACGACGTCCCGATGACGTCATCAGAAGCCCGAAGCACTTTTCACGACGTCCCGATGACGTCATCAGAAGCCCGAAGCACTTTTCACGACGTCCCGATGACGTCATCAGAAGCCAGATGCACTTTTCACGACGTCCCGATGACGTCATCAGAAGCCCGAAGCACTTTTCACGACGTCCCGATGACGTCATCAGAAGCCCGAAGCACTTTTCACGACGTCCCGATGACGTCATCAGAAGCCCGAAGCACTTTTCACGACGTCCCGATGACGTCATCAGAAGCCCGAAGCACTTTTCACGACGTCCCGATGACGTCATCAGAAGCCCGAAGCACTTTTCACGACGTCCCGATGACGTCATTAGAAGCCCGAAGCACTTTTCACGACGTCCCGATGACGTCATCAGAAGCCCGAAGCACTTTTCACGACGTCCCGATGACGTCATCAGAAGCCCGAAGCACTTTTCACGACGTCCCGATGACGTCATCAGAAGCCCGAAGCAGTTTTCACGACGTCCCGATGACGTCATTAGAGGCCCGAAGCACTTTTCACGACGTCCCGATGACGTCATCAGAAGCCATATGCACTTTTCACGACGTCCCGATGACGTCATCAGAAGCCCGAAGCACTTTTCACGACGTCCCGATGACGTCATCAGAAGCCCGAAGCACTTTTCACGACGTCCCGATGACGTCATCAGAAGCCCGAAGCACTTTTCACGACGTCCCGATGACGTCATCAGAAGCCCGAAGCACTTTTCACGATGTCCCGATGACGTCATCAGAAGCGCGAAGCACTTTTCACGACGTCCCGATGACGTCATCAGAAGCCCGAAGCACCTTTCACGACGTCTCGATGACGTCATCAGAAGCGCGAAGCACTTTTCACGACGTCCCGATGACGTCATCGGAAGCCCGAAGCACTTCTGACGACGTCCCAATGACGTCATCAGAAGCCCGAAGCACTTTTCACGACGTCCCGTTGACGTCATTAGAAGCCCGAAGCAGTTTTCACGACGTCCCGATGACGTCATCAGAAGCTCGAAGCAGTTTTCACGACGTCCCGATGACGTCATCAGAAGCCCGAAGCACTTTCCACGACGTCCCGATGACGTCACCAGAAGCCCGAAGCACTTTTCACGACGTCCCGATGACGTCATCAGAAGCCCGAAGCACTTTTCACGACGTCCCGTTGACGTCATTAGAAGCCCGAAGCAGTTTTCACGACGTCCCGATGACGTCATCAGAAGCCCGAATCACATTTCACGACGTCCCGATGACGTGGTCAGAAGCCCGAAGCACTTTTCACGATGTCCCGATAACGTCAGCAGAAGCCTGAAGCACTCTTCACGACGTCCCGATGACGTCATCAGAAGCCCGAAGCACTTTTCACGACGTCCCGATGACGTCATCAGAAGCCCGAAGCACTTTTCACGACGTCCCGATGACGTCATCAGAAGCCCGAAGCACCTTTCACGACGTCCCGATGACGTCATCAGAAGCCCGAAGCACTTTTCACGACGTCCCGTTGACGTCATTAGAAGCCCGAAGCAGTTTTCACGACGTCCCGATGACGTCATCAGAAGCTCGAAGCAGTTTTCACGACGTCCCGATGACGTCATCAGAAGCCCGAAGCACTTTTCACGATGTCCCGATGACGTCATCAGAAGCCCGAAGCACTTTTCACGACGTCCCGATGACGTCATCAGAAGCCCGAAGCAGTTTTCACGACGTCCCGATGACGTCATCAGAAGCCCGAAGCACTTTTCACGACGTCCCGATGACGTCATCAGAAGCCCGAAGCACTTTTCACGACGTCCCGATGACGTCATCAGAAGCCCGAAGCAGTTTTCACGACGTCCCGATGACGTCATCAGAAGCCCGAAGCACTTTTCACGACGTCCCGATGACGTCATCAGAAGCCCGAAGCACTTTTCACGACGTCCCGATGACGTCATCAGAAGCCCGAAGCACTTTTCACGACGTCCCGATGACGTCATCAGAAGCCCGAAGCACTTTTCACGACGTCCCGATGACGTCATCAGAAGCCCGAAGCACTTTTCGCGACGTCCAGATGACGTCATCAGAAGCCCGAAGCAGTTTTCACGACGTCCCGATGACGTCATCAGAAGCCCGAAGCACTTTTCACGACGTCCCGATGACGTCATCAGAAGCCCGAAGCACTTTTCACGACGTCCCGATGACGTCATCAGAAGCCCGAAGCACTTTTCACGACGTCCCGATGACGTCATCAGAAGCCCGAAGCACTTTTCACGGCGTCCCGATGACGTCATCAGAAGCCCGAAGCACTTTTCACGACGTCCCGATGACGTCATCAGAAGCCCGAAGCACTTTTCACGACGTCCCGATGACGTCATCAGAAGCCCGAAGCAGTTTTCACGACGTCCCGATGACGTCATCAGAAGCCCGAAGCACTTTTCACGACGTCCCGATGACGTCATCAGAAGCCCGAAGCAGTTTTCACGACGTCCCGATGACGTCATCAGAAGCCCGAAGCACTTTTCACGACGTCCCGATGACGTCATCAGAAGCCCGAAGCACTTTTCACGACGTCCCGATGACGTCATCAGAAGCCCGAAGCACTTTTCACGACGTCCCGATGACGTCACCAGAAGCCCGAAGCATTTTTCACGACGTCCCCATGACGTCATCAGAAGCCCGAAGCACTTTTCACGACGTCCCGATGACGTCATCAGAAGCCCGAAGCACCTTTCACGATGTCCCGATGACGTCATCAGAAGCCCGAAGCAGTTTTCACGACGTCCCGATGACGTCATCAGAAGCCCGAAGCACTTTTCACGACGTCCCGATGACGTCACCAGAAGCCCGAAGCATTTTTCACGACGTCCCGATGACGTCATCAGAAGCCCGAAGCACTTTTCACGACGTCCCGATGACGTCATCAGAAGCCCGAAGCACTTTTCACGACGTCCCGATGACGTCATCAGAAGCCCGAAGCAGTTTTCACGACGTCCCGATGACGTCATCAGAAGCCCGAAGCACTTTTCACGACGTCCCGATGACGTCATCAGAAGCCCGAAGCACTTTTCACGACGTCCCGATGACGTCATCAGAAGGCCGAAGCAGTTTTCACGACGTCCCGATGACGTCATCAGAAGGCCGAAGCAGTTTTCACGACGTCCCGATGACGTCATCAGAAGCCCGAAGCACTTTTCACGACGTCCCGATGACGTCATCAGAAGCCCGAAGCACTTTTCACGACGTCCCGATGACGTCATCAGAAGCCCGAAGCACTTTTCACGACGTCCCGATGACGTCATCAGAAGCCCGAAGCAGTTTTCACGACGTCCCGATGACGTCATCAGAAGCCCGAAGCATTTTTCACGACGTCCCGATGACGTCATCAGAAGCCCGAAGCACTTTTCACGACGTCCCGATAACGTCATCAGAAGCCTGAAGCACTTTTCACGACGTCCCGATGACGTCATCAGAAGCCCGAAGCACTTTTCGCGACGTCCCGGTGACGTCATCAGAAGCCCGAAGCAGTTTTCACGACGTCCCGATGACGTCATCAGAAGCCCGAAGCACTTTTTCACGACGTCCCGATGACGTCATCAGAAGCCCGAAGCAGTTTTCACGACGTCCCGATGACGCCCCCAGAACCCCGAAGCACTTTTCACGACGTCCCGATGACGTCTTCAGAAGCCCGAAGCACTTTTCACGACGTCCCGATGACGTCATCAGAAGCGCGAAGCACTTTTCACGACGTCCCGATGACGTCATCAGAAGCCCGAAGCAGTTTTCACGGCGACCCGATGACGTCATCAGAAGCCCGAAGCACTTTTCACGACGTCCCGATGACGTCATCAGAAGCCCGAAGCACTCTTCACGACGTCCCGATGACGTCATCAGAAGCCCGAAGCACTTTTCACGATGTCCCGATGACGTCATAAAAATCCCGAAGCAGTTTTCACGACGTCCCGATGACGTCATCAGAAGCTCGAAGCAGTTTTCACGACGTCCCGATGACGTCATCAGAAGCCCGAAGCACTTTCCACGACGTCCCGATGACGTCACCAGAAGCCCGAAGCACTTTTCACGACGTCCCGATGACGTCATCAGAAGCCCGAAGCACTTTTCACGATGTCCCGATGACGTCACCGGAAGCCCGAAGCACTTTTCACGACGTCCCGATGACGTCTTTAGAACCCCGAAACACTTCTGACGACGTCCCAATGACGTCATCGGAAGCCCGAAGCACTTTTCACGACGTCCCGTTGACGTCATTAGAAGCCCGAAGCAGTTTTCACGACGTCCCGATGACGTCATCAGAAGCCCGAATCACATTTCACGACGTCCCGATGACGTGGTCAGAAGCCCGAAGCACTTTTCACGATGTCCCGATAACGTCAGCAGAAGCCTGAAGCACTCTTCACGATGTCCCGATGACGTCACCGGAAGCCCGAAGCACTTTTCACGACGTCCCGATGACGTCATCAGAAGCCCGAAGCACCTTTCACGACGTCCCGATGACGTCATCAGAAGCCCGAAGCAGTTTTCACGACGTCCCGATGACGTCATCAGAAGCCCGAAGCACTTTCCACGACGTCCCGATGACGTCACCAGAAGCCCGAAGCACTTTTCACGACGTCCCGATGACGTCATCAGAAGCCCGAAGCACTTTTCACGACGTCCCGATGACGTCATCAGAAGCTCGAAGCAGTTTTCACGACGTCCCGATGACGTCATCAGAAGCCCGAAGCACTTTCCACGACGTCCCGATGACGTCATCAGAAGCCCGAAGCAGTTTTCACGACGTCCCGATGACGTCATCAGAAGCCCGAAGCACTTTTCACGACGTCCCGATGACGTCATCAGAAGCCAGATGCAGTTTTCATGACGTCCCGGTGACGGCATCAGAACCCCCAAGCAGTTTTCACCACGGCCCGATGACGTCATCAGAAGCCCGAAGCAGTTTTCACGACGTCCCGATGACGTCATCAGAAGCCCGAAGCAGTTTTCACGACGTCCCGATGACGTCATCAGAAGCCCGGAAGCACTTTCATGACGTCCCGATGACGTCATCAGAAGCCCGAAGCACTTTTCACGCCGTCCCGATGACGCCATCAGAAGCCCGAAGCAGTTTTCACGACGTCCCGATGACGTCATCAGAATCCCGAAGCACTTTTCACGACGTCCCGATGACGTCATCAGAAGCCCGAAGCACTTTTCACGACGTCCCGATGACGTCATCAGAAGCCCGAAGCAGTTTTCACGACGTCCCGATGACGTCATCAGAAGCCCGAAGCAGTTTTCACGACGTCCCGATGACGTCATCAGAAGCCCGAAGCACTTTTCACGACGTCCCGATGACGTCATCAGAAGCCCGAAGCACTTTTCACGACGTCCCGATGACGTCATCAGAAGCCCGAAGCACTTTTCACGACGTCCCGATGATGTCATCAGAAGCCCGAAGCACTTTTCACGACGTCCCGATGACGTCATCAGAAGCCCGAACCGATTTTCACGACGTCCCGATGACGTCATCAGAAGCACGAAGCAATTTTCACGACGTCCCGATGACGTCATCAGAAGCCCGAAGCATTTTTCACGACGTCCCGATGCCGGCAACAGAAGCCCCAAGCACTTTTCACGACGTCCCGATGACGTCATCAGAAGCCCGAAGCATTTTTCACGACGTCCCGATGGCGTCATCAGAAGCCCGAAGCATTTTTCACGACGTCCCGATGGCGTCATCGGAAGCCCGAACCACTTTTCACGACGTCCCGATGACGTCATCAGAAGCCCGAAGCACTTTTCACGACGTCCCGATGACGTCATTAGAAGCCCTATGCATTTTTCACGACGTCCCGATGGCGTCATCAGAAGCCCGAAGCACTTTTCACCACGTCCCGATGACGTCATCAGAAGCCCGAAGCACTTTTCACGACGTCCCGATGACGTCATCAGAAGCCCGAAGCACTTTTCACGACGTCCCGATGACGTCATCAGAAGCCCGAAGCACTTTTCACGACGTCCCGATGACGTCATCAGAAGCCCGAAGCACTTTTCACGACGTCCCGATGACGTCATCAGAAGCCCGAAGCAGTTTTCACGACGTCCCGATGACGTCATCAGAAGCCCGAAGCAGTTTTCACGACGTCCCGATGACGTCACCAGAAGCCCGAAGCACTTTTCACGACGTCCCGATGACGTCATCAGAAGCCCGAAGCACTTTTCACGACGTCCCGATGACGTCATCAGAAGCCCGAAGCAGTTTTCACGACGTCCCGATGACGTCATCAGAAGCCCGAAGCACTTTTCACGACGTCCCGATGACGTCATCAGAAGCCCGAAGCACTTTTCACGACGTCCCGATGACGTCATCAGAAGCCCGAAGCACTTTTCACGACGTCCCGATGACGTCATCAGAAGCCCGAAGCACTTTCACGACGTCCCGATGACGTCATCAGAAGCCCGAAGCACTTTTCACGACGTCCCGATGACGTCATCAGAAGCCCGAAGCAGTTTTCACGACGTCCCGATGACGTCATCAGAAGCCCGAAGCACTTTTCACGACGTCCCGATGACGTCATCAGAAGCCCGAAGCACTTTTCACGACGTCTCGATGACGTCATCAGAAGCCCGAAGCAGTTTTCACGACGTCCCGATGACGTCATCAGAAGCCCGAAGCACTTTTCACGACGTCCCGATGACGTCACCGGAAGCCCGAAGCACTTTTCACGACGTCCCGATGACGTCATCAGAAGCCCGAAGCACTTTTCACGACGTCCCGATGACGTCATCAGAAGCCCGAAGCACTTTTCACGACGTCCCGTTGACGTCATTAGAAGCCCGAAGCAGTTTTCACGACGTCCCGATGACGTCATCAGAAGCTCGAAGCAGTTTTCACGACGTCCCGATGACGTCATCAGAAGCCCGAAGCACTTTTCACGACGTCTCGATGACGTGGTCAGAAGCCCGAAGCACTTTTCACGATGTCCCGATAACGTCAGCAAAAGCCTGAAGCACTCTTCACGACGTCCCGATGACGTCATCAGAAGCCCGAAGCACTTTTCACGACGTCCCGATGACGTCATCAGAAGCCCGAAGCACTTTTCACGACGTCCCGATGACGTCATCAGAAGCCCGAAGCACTTTTCACGACGTCCCGATGACGTCATCAGAAGCCCGAAGCACTTTTCACGACGTCCCGATGACGTCATCAGAAGCCCGAAGCACTTTTCACGACGTCCCGATGACGTCATCAGAAGCCCGAAGCACTTTTCACGATGTCCCGATAACGTCAGCAAAAGCCTGAAGCACTCTTCACGACGTCCCGATGACGTCATCAGAAGCCCGAAGCACTTTTCACGATGTCCCGATGACGTCATAAAAATCCCGAAGCAGTTTTCACGACGTCCCGATGACGTCATCAGAAGCTCGAAGCAGTTTTCACGACGTCCCGATGACGTCATCAGAAGCCCGAAGCACTTTTCACGATGTCGGGATGACGTCATCAGAAGCCCGAAGCACTTTTCACGACGTCCCGATGACGTCACCAGAAGCACGAAGCACTTTTCGCGACGTCCCGATGACGTCATTAGAAGCCCGAAGCAGTTTTCACGACGTCCCAATGACGTCATCAGAAGCCCGAAGCACTTTTCACGACGTCCCGTTGACGTCATTAGAAGCCCGAAGCAGTTTTCACGACGTCCCGATGACGTCATCAGAAGCTCGAAGCAGTTTTCACGACGTCCCGATGACGTCATCAGAAGCCCGAAGCACTTTCCACGACGTCCCGATGACGTCACCAGAAGCCCGAAGCACTTTTCACGACGTCTCGATGACGTCATCAGAAGCCCGAAGCACTTTTCACGATGTCCCGATGACGTCACCGGAAGCCCGAAGCAGTTTTCACGACGTCCCGATGACGTCATCAGAAGCCCGAAGCACTTTCCACGACGTCCCGATGACGTCACCAGAAGCCCGAAGCACTTTTCACGACGTCCCGTTGACGTCATTAGAAGCCCGAAGCAGTTTTCACGACGTCCCGATGACGTCATCAGAAGCCCGAAGCACTTTTCACGATGTCCCGATGACGTCATCAGAAGCCCGGAGCACTTTTCACGACGTCCCGTTGACGTCATCAGAAGCCCGAAGCAGTTTTCACGACGTCCCGATGACGGCATCAGAAGCCCGAAGCACTTTTCACGGCGGCCCGATGACGTCGTCAGAAGCCCGAAGCACTTTTCACGACGACCCGATGACGTCATCAGAAGCCAGAAGCAGTTTTCACGACGTCCCGGTGACGTCATCAGAAGCCCGAAGCAGTTTTCACGACGTCCCGATGACGTCATCAGAAGCCGGAAGCAGGTTTCACGACGTCCGATGACGTCATCAGAAGCACGAAGCACTTTTCACGACAACCCGATGAGGTCATCAGAAGCCCGAAGCACTTATCACGACGTCCCGATGACGTCATCAGAAGCCCGAAGCAGTTCACAGTCGTCCCGTTGACGTCATCAGAAGCTCGAAGCAGTTTTCACGTCGTCCCGTTGACGTCATCAGAAGCTCGAAGCAGTTTTCACGACGACCCGATGACGTCATCAGAAGCCCGAAGCAGTTTTCACGACGACCCGATGACGTCATCAGAAGCTCGAAGTAGTTTTCACGACGTCCCGACGACGTCATCAGACCTAGAAATCGATTACTGACCAGCCTACCAACTTACCTGCCTGCCAAACTGATCGCCTGCTATCATTGGCAGTGGCTACTCCTGAGTTCCCTTAGTAGTGAATGGAAAGCGTGACGGCCTACGGCGCACACCATGAATTTTTCTTAAGCTTTAGGGCTCACAACGGCGTTATTTGTGAACCGATTTGGCCCAAATTTTGACTGGTTTTATAAACTACTTCATAAAATTCTAAATGATCACAAGGCCTAGGCAGAACCAAACGACCAACCAAGCGATTACGCTTTGCCAAACAGAGCACAGAAGATCAAGAAACCACTCGATACAAAAAAACACAAAAGCTTTTCCAACTACTCTACAGTAATGATAATAAAATTGCGCGGGGTAGGATGCGATGCGTTGGAAAGCTGAAGAATGATAAGCAATGAAAGACGCTATATAAGCCTCGCTATTGGATAGACGTGTTCAACTGTTTGTGACTGGCAATAGTCAACTTGCGATTAGTCTGGGGCCGTATTCATGAAATACTAGGAGCCTTCCGGAAGGGTCCAAAGTCCGCCCGCTGATGGACGAGTTCCCGAAGTTGCAGCTTCCTGGGTACCCGGCAGGTAGACAGGAAGGCTCCCGGCTACCTGACGGGTAGACAAGGGGGTTTCTAGCCATCTGGCGGGTGGACGGAGAGTTTCACGGCTGCCTGCTACGTTGATGTTGCGTTTTAGAACGTGATCAATATGTTACTGGCAGGGAGCACGCGCTTTGCCCGTCCACCCGCACAATCGAGGTCGGGCATGCTGTGCCCACCGGAATGCATTGATAGCGGAGCTGAGACACAGCAGCCTCGGGACAGGGTCTCTCTACACACGGGGGGAAAGCACGAACGAGATTTCATGTTGACGCGACGCGCGCGGCGGAATTTTTTATCTGATTACCCCATCACTGGAGCTCGCTTGCCACAATCTCGCGAGATTTCATGAAATTTCATGTGTTTATTGATTCTCATATGACTATTTCTTTATGTTTCATAATCCAGAGCCAAACTAGCTGTCGGCGGCAACGTTCCCATCACTACATCTAAGATGGTGGTCGATATTTCATACCATATTATATTTTCTATAAATATCAAGCGGTACAACGGCACGAGAACATACAAGAGTTATTGAAATGAGTGTCCAGGATAAGATGATGAGAGGAACAACTCAGGAACCTAAAGAAAAGTCATGTGAGAATGAATAAAAAGATGAAAGCCCGTGAAATCTCGTGAGCTTGTGGTAAGCGCGCTCCAGTGATGGGGTAATAGGATAAAAAGTTCCGCCGCGCGCGTCGCGTCAGCAATGAATCTCGTCCGTGCTCCTCCCTCCGTGTGTAGAGAGACCCTGTCCCGCAGCCTCTTACCCGGCAGTCCCCTCGCCTTCTCTGCGGGTGGCTACCCATGCCTGTCTCTGCTCTGACAGGTGAGGAAGAGGAGGAAGCCACTATTGAAATCTGTGGACAGGGGAATTATTGTTTTACTGCTTCGCTGCTGGAGGAGCGATTCTCGATGGTGGCTGATCATCGCTCCAACGCTGCCATTATGGCAGCGATGGAGCGATTGCCAGCGAATGACACGTTTCTTTCTGTGCACATTGCTCCATTAACATGACGATATTAGTGCTTACGAGTCGGAACGTGTTATTGATAACTATTTATTGTTATTGATTGGTCCCAATAGAGCCAGAACGGGAAGTCGGTCACGAGGGGTCGAAAAAACCGCCCGGTAACCGAGGCGCCGCTCGGAGGCAGCTGTCTCCAAACGGGTGGCTTTGGTTTCAAAAAGACCTATACTGAGCCTAGTTTCAATAGCAGACCTTTTGCAGCCGATCCAAGGACGATGAGTGTGTCTGCCGGGGCATCAAGGTTGAGAAGAAACGCAGTTTTAACTTAGTGCTTCTGAAAAAGGTGACTAGGCGAGTTTCCCTGCTTGGGCTGGTGCAGTGCTTATTTGGAAGGGGATCACAAAAAAAAGTTACTGCCCGAGTCCCAGGTCGATTGGCCCCATTTGAGCCGAGAACGGGACGTCGGCTACCAGGGGTGGAAAAAACCGCCCAGTAACCGAGGCACCGCTCGGCGGCAAATGTCTCCCGACGGAAGGCTTCGGTTTTAAAGTGACCTATGCTGAGCCCAGTTTCAATCGCGGACCTTTTGCAGCCGAACCAAGGACGATGAGTGTGTCTGCCGGGGCGTCAAAGTTGCGAAAAAACGCAGTTTTGACTTAGTTCGTCCGAAGGTAAAAAAACGCGTATTATTTCATTATATTATTTCACAACATTATTTCAGAAAGGTATCGTTAAAGGGACCTCATTTCGTGGAAGTTTCCTCATAATTATCTTTTTTTTGCACATAATTGAAATCCAGTACAATTTACTCTCTTTGCATGGTATGCAGTGTATACACTCGCTGCCATTTTGAGTTGTGGGGGGGGGGACGCAGATATTTCTAACATGGAGGGGAGGCCTCACCTCAGAAGGGCCGGTAACCAGGGGTGCGTTCCAAGTACGTTCCCACGACGCTGTGGGAGGGAAAGAAACCTCACCATAGACAAATTTGCTTTCCATGGATGCGAATGATAACTGAAAATTGCTCCCACATGGCTTACGATTCCATGGACGCGTTTTGCCATGGAAATGTTCTTGGAACGCACCCCTGGTTACCGGCCCACATGTGGCCGGGGCGGCCACATGTGGGCTATGACAATGCCACACGTGGGCTATTTCGATGCCACATGTGAGTCATTTCAATGTCACATGTGGGTTATATCGATGCCACATTTGGGTTATTCCGATGGTTCCCACCCCGGTCTCCGTGTGTGGGACCACCCCCCTCCCCTAGCCGTGGGGACCATCCCCTCAGCACCCAAAAATTATTCTTCGGCTTCTAGACTCTGTTCCATTCCGAGTGAACTCATGTTTTCGGTTATCTCAGCGCGGAGCGGTGGCTTTTTCGTCGGAACCTCCTTATCACTGGTTATATTTAACCGAGGCCCACCGCTCCGTTGGTGGTGATAATCGAAATAGACAGGTCACTACGGCTGTACCAGAGTTTACCTTACCCTGTGCTCCATTTCAAAAGCCAACTGGAGTAGAGCGGTTTTCTTGAAAATGAATGCGAATTAATCGGCATGTATACATGCTACATTTAGTTAAATCGAGCTGATTCTCTCTTAGGGGCTGAGCAGAGTGCCACCGCGGCGCGGCGCGGTCTGATGATGGAGAGCCGTATTGATAGATCGCCGCGATCTATCAATACGGCTCAAATTCTGTTCTCTGGATGGTTCGCAGGGCTTCAAGCGCTGCTGACCACATGGTAGGGGTCGTGCGGGCCTATTTGTGCTGTTATCCCGACCATGTTTGCAAGCGTGTATGCTGTCCTTAATGTTGATTATTATGGTAGTGCAACGTATTGTTCATATTTAGCTCGGAATGGACTGCTGAAATCGTCCTACCATCATTTCATATTGTCATGTCAGTTTCGCATCTTTCACAGCGCTAACCGCAGGCGCGGCACGCGCGGGACGAGCGTTGGACTATGAAACTTTTTCCCGCGCGGAATACGCGGGAAGTTACTATGAAATCTCCGGCGGCACCGCCATGGCGGTGCGGATTTAAGTTGGGCTTCAGCCGTGACATGCACTGTATTTCCTAGCTTGAATATATAGCGTAGGATAATCCCGGAATTATTTGTGTTGGAGTGTTTCATTTATGTTCGAATGAGCTTGAGAAGACGAGTGTGTATTGATTCAGACAACAAGACCGCCTTAAAGGCACAGTACACCCTCAGACATGAATTTTGAGATTTGCATTTGAATGTGTAGTAGACATCTCCAATATAACACGTGCCAAGTGTGAGATCTCAATTCCTCCGAATAACCGAGATATAAGCGACCACCACAGGCCCGACCCCCTTCGCTCACCACCACAGGCCCGGCCCCCTACCAGATTTCCGAACTCGATAGCGACCAGATGGATGGATGAATTTCGACCGCGTCGCGTTCTTCAGTCCATTGTCGGACTGTCTCCTTATCCTGGCTTGCATTCGCGCAACGATTACGGATGAAGAGAAATACAGGCCTGAGACAACTCGTCCACCAATTTTTCATCCTCAAAATATAGACATTTTTAAGGAGCCATAACTCTGTTCATAAGGGGTCTTGGACAATTTAAAAGATACCATTGTGATCCGCGTGTGACCGTCTTCAAGAGAAGCATAAAATCTGAAAAATAATTTTCTGGGTGCCTTTAAAGGCACAGTCCAACTCAGAGGTAATTTTTGATATTTTGGTCCGGTCGCCGTCTATAGCAACCCTGCCAAGCGCGGAATCTCAGTTCGCTCAAATAAGCGAGAAAAAGCCAGGAAAAAAGTCGGCCACGCCTCCTTGAAAGAAAAAATGGGTAACGCCCACTGGCAGATTTCCGATCTCAATTGGGAAGAGACGCACGAATGATTTTATTCAAAAACTATGTTCTTCAATTTGTTTTCGGTCTGGCTTTATATTGTGACCTTATTCAGAATTATGGCTGCGAATAACGAGAAAATACAGGCTCGAGACAACTCGTCCGCGAACTTCTATCAGTTCAAATTCAAAATTTTTGAGGAGCCGTAACTCAGTTTGTAGTGAGTTCTGAGCGATTCTGGAGACACCATTGTGATCAGCGTGAAATTTTTTCCAAGATGGGCTGAAATACAAAAAATCCATTCTGAGCTTGGACTGTGGCTTTAACGGTTTGGGCGGCGCCGTCATGGTAGCTGTTGGATGGGCGGCACGCGCGGAGATAGGTTTCATAGTCCACCGCAGGTCCCGCGCGTGCCGCGCTTGAAGGAGGATTATGAAAAAAGTCTGTAGATAAAAGGGTGAACGATAATATGTACATACTATACTTTGGTCCGAATCGAATAATATTCGAATAAATATTCGAATTTTCGAATGTTCGAATATTCGATTTATTCGGAAAATCAAATTATTCGTTTTTTCGAATATTCGGTTCATTCGGAAAAGCAAAGTATTCGTTTTTCGAATATTCGGTTTATTCGGAGAATCAAAATATTCGTTTTTTCGAATATTCGGTTCATTCGGAAAAGCAAAGTATTCGTTTTTTCGAATATTCGGTTTATTCGGAGAATCAAAATATTCGTTTTTTCGAATATTCGGTTCATTCGGAAAAGCAAAGTATTCGTTTTTTCGAATATTCGGTTTATTCGGAGAATCAAAATATTCGTTTTTTCGAATATTCGATTCATTCGGAAAAGCAAAATATTCGTTTTTTCGAATATTCGAATTATTCGGAAAACAGAATAATTGCTTTTTCGAATATTCGGTTTATTCGAAAAACCAAAATATTCGTTTTTTCGAATATTCGGTTTATTCGGAAAATCAGAATATTCGCTTTTTCAAATATTCGGCCGAACTTTGGTGGTAATATTCGAATATTCGCAAGAGCGTATACTGCCATTTCGCCACGAATCATGGCTGCCGGTTGCATACCCTACGAACCGTTGAGAACACTCCATCCTCATTCAATTTTTGTGAAATCCCAAGGTGAGTTGTAAAGAGCTGGAGGTGACATCATTAACGAGATTTGCTCGAATCTTACTAAGTGAGGTCCAAATAAGAAGAGTCCACCTCGCGAAGAGAAACAGAACAAATCCACTTTGTGAACCTCGACCTTTCTTTGTACAGTCGGTCGAATGTTGCGCCCAATGTTCGATCCTCATCAAGCTGCGCGCGAGGCTATAAATTTTTCTCTTGGAGTTGTTTGAAGTGCTCAACACAAATATGAGGTCCGATCATTGAGTTTCGGCAGATCGCGGTAGATAACGGTGGGTGTACGGTAGTTCGGCGAAGTCTCAGATCCGACTCAAAATTTCTACGTGGGAATTATTCAGGGTGCTGAATACGAATTTTACCACTTTTCGAAATAGTATGGTAGGTTCTGCTCCTAAATGGCAATTTACCTACCGCAACCTGCAGTAAACCTCGGAGTTTCGACAAACGGACCCCAGATTCGTCTTCAACTCCCTAAATAACGCTACGGACAAGTTTTCAGCCAAATCCGAAACTTTTTTCCAAACACCTCATAAATTGCCTAATGGGTACCGTTACCCTACCGCGAAGCTCCAGAAACGCTTATTTCTGGAACCAGCAGCTCGGGACGCGATTTTGCGCGTTTTTACTATGGATGCCAGAAAGATTTTCGTAATATTTGTTCTAAAATAGTGTCTATCCCTATGATTATCAATGTGAACATAATTTCGGACAAGGAATAGTGAGTGCATTGCAATCAAAAATCATGAAAAAAGAAAATGTGAAATGATAGAAATTGACTTACTTGACTTAATCGGTTGGCTTTCGCCTGACGCGGTCATTCCGCATCTTCACCGAGGTGTGCCGTCCTAGTAGTCAGCCGTGTCCATTTTTCACGGTCTTCAGCCACAATTTGAACACATTCCATCCAGCTGTCACTGTTCCATTTCCTGCGAAACGAAACATCGCGCCTGAACTGTCTTTCGATGCCGGGTGACTTTAAATCCACTTTAACCACATCCGTCCAGAACTTTCGCCTACGCCCAGGTGGCCGTTTCCAGACAGGATTTGGAAGCATTCTTAAAGCGTGTTGTACGAGACGATCCGGCGTTCTTCTTAGTATATGCCCGAGCAGTCGAAGTCGACTTTCCATTGCTGCTTGAGATGGCGTTAGGAGATGCTGGCACCTCCCTCGTGTCAAGCGTTGATGTACTACGTCGATTTCCTTGTAAAGGTCTTCGTTATGGCATACACGCGGCCAGAAATATCCAAGTAAACGCCTAAAAAGCTTCCTCTCCGTGCGATCCAACCTTTCCATCTGCGTCTTCGGTGCTGCCCACGTCTCCGATCCGTACATCATGATAGGGCGAATAGCGGATAGGTAGACGCGCAACTTGACTTCCTTCGCGATGTTGGTAGACCACAAACACTTGGTTAGAGAATTAAATCAGACGTAGCTTTCGCACATCGTTGTCGAATATCCGCTGCATAACTACCATCGTTCTTCAGCAAACAGCCCAAATCACAGAGATCGTCCACCAGTTCGATACGTTGTCCGTCCACACAAACTCCCGTTGAAGGCCTCTGAGAGACCCACATCTGCTTGCATTTGTCGGGACGAAGACGAAGTCCATAGGCTGCGGCATACTTCGAAACGAGGTTCACAATCCTTTGCAAGTTGCGTTGTTTTTAGCGAATAACACAATGTCGTCGGCGTACTCCAGGTCGACAAGGGAGCGTCCTGATGGTGTTAGGATCACATCCGCAGGAAACTGTTCTGCAACTCTACGCATGATGTCATCAACGGCGAAGTTAAAAAGAAAAGGTCCTGCAACAGCTCCTTGCCTTACTCCTGTTTTCACCTCGAAAGCTGACGTAAACCCGACAGGTGTACGAACTGCTGCTGTTGTTCCTTTGTTCACGTCCTCGATTAACCGAACATACTTTTCCGGGACTCCATCTGCTCGCAGAGCATTGAGCAATCGATCACGATGAGGAGAGTCGAACGCGGCTTCAAAGTCCAAAAAAGCAGGCTGTAATGGCTTCGAATACCGCTGCCATGATTCAATTACTCTTCTCACGACGAACACTTGGTCGATGGTCGATCTTCCAGGTCGAAAACCGGCTTGCTCATCTCAGATCGTTCTTTCACGATGTTTGATAAGTCGCTCGAGAATAATACGTTCCAAAACCTAGTACATGACACGAAGTAGAGAGATTCCTCTGTAGTTCTTAGGATCCGTGACGGATAGCTACTTGTGAAGAGGTACGATGATCGCATGTCTCCACGAATCGGGTATCCTTTCGCTTATCCATATGGTACGGATGGTGTTGGTCATTTCACGAATCCCAGACGGAGGAAGAGCTTTCAGCATTTCAGCAGTGATGTTGTCATCTCCACCTTCCTCTCCATTCTTCATTTTCCGGACACAATCCAAAACTTCAGACTCAGTCGGCGGTTCCTCACTGACATCGTAATGTGCTCTCTGAACATGCGGGAGCTCAGGTACTGATGGCGCTGGACGATTCAGTAGTGAACTGAAGTAATCCTTCCATATTGGCAGCGTCGCATCACCAACTGCAACTCCATTGGTAGTGTTCAAGACAGGAGAACATCTCTTCATCTTCCCGCTATACTGTCGCAGCAAGGTGTAGGCTTTCTTCGGATTCTTCTTCTCCCAAGCCTTCTCGAACTCCTTAGCTCTACACGTCCACTCTCGTTCGCGGTCACTTTGAAGCTGCCGACGCAACTTCCTCCTCAGACGCTTCTCCTCCACGAAGTTTCCTGCAGTTCGGAGAGCACATACTCTGTTGTAGGTAGATGTTGTTTCTTCTGAGACGTAGGCGAACTTCTTCTTAGGCTGTACAACCGGGAGTGCCTCTTTTGAAGCGTCCTGGATGCACTTGACAAAAGAATCCGCGTCGCAAAGTTTCTTCTTAGTCCGTACTCCGATGTGAATAGAAACGCGTTGTCGAAAATTCCTTCTGCACTCTTCATCTCTGAGACTTGTCATGTCAATCCTCTGGAGAGGCTGAGCCCCTCGCTTCCTCTTATGAATCCTCGCAGTGAAGTTCAACAGAACAGGACGGTGATCCGAATCGAATGCGACATCCCACACAGCTCTAGATCTTCGAATGTCCGACACTGGAATATTTCCCGTCAGGACATAGTCAAGCTGTGGTTTCAAAGTTGTCATATTCCGCTTCCGCTGCTCTTCTGGAGATAGCTGGGTTGGTTCCTGCCACGTAAGCTGATGGCGGCGATGATTCCTCTTGAATGTCGATGCAATAATCAGACCACTGCGTTCACAAAAATCGACAAGGCGGTAGCCATTGTCCGATGTATGCTCCACTGGGTAGAACCATTTACCGAGTACTTCGGATTCCTGATCAAGTCCCATCTTCGCATTTGCGTCAATCCCCACGACAACAGCATGTTGACAAGGTATCCTGGCCAGCAACGTATCGAGTTCCTCATAAAACGCATCCTTCGAATTGTCTTCGGCGGTTTCAGTGGGTGCATGAGCACTCACTATCCACAGATTGAATCCTCTGTGATCCCGCAGTCGTACGAATGCATTCCGGCACGACGTTGAACCAAACTCCTTGACCATACCATTGAAATCCTTCCTTACAGCTATTGCACAGCCTCCCACTCTCCTATCGTCAGCGTTACTGCAGTAGATGGTGTACTCTCCGACGCTGATGACGGGTCTATCCTTGAGGCGGGTTTCCTGCAAAGCAGCAAACGGTGCATGGAAATAGCTCAGAAGTCTGGATAGCGCAGTTTTTTGGATTTCACTCGACAGCGATCGACACTTCAGGGTGGCGAAATTGTGGCTTGTGGCCAAAGACTCCATGACTCCTTAGGTACGGATCCTAAGGTGTTATGGACCAGAGGCCTTAGTGTGCCGGACGGCGACACCTTTATGCAATGTGTGGGATACTTTCGCGATATAGTTGTGCACGCTATATCGCTCGAACGTTCCCTGTGTACACTCAAACGTCTGCTGGGTTCAGTAGAAGCAGGGGCACCAACGAGCAGGTACCAACAGACTTGTATACACACCCCCAATGATAGAAATAATGAAAAAAATCGTTTCATGACAGTATTCGGGAAAATGAAAACAGCCGATTGGCCGATCGTCGTTATATAATCTACGCGAACTGTCGACTGAACACATAACAAACGAATTCGAGGCCATGTACCCACCAAAAATTGTTGAAACAAACGTATTATTGCCTTCCAGGACGGATTTCTGGCGTTTTCGTGGCGGTGTCGTAGTGCAGTGCACGACGACACGACACACCATCCAGATGGCGCTAAACAGCGCGCACATTGTGGAAAAGTGTAGATTGGCCGCGACGCAGGCACGACACCGTCGCGTGTAGCAGCTCCCACTAGATCGGCCGCGCGCGACGACTGTCAGTGCTAGGCGCGATCGATCACTGCGCTTTGCAAGGCGGGTTGTACCAGTTCCTACACCGCGACCCGTCGCCGCGACGCAAGTATGCACTAGTCCTATGAGATGGGTCCCCTTATATACGTGCTGCGCGGTTGATGGGCGCCTGATCAATTGTGAAGCGATCGATCAACGTGTCCAAGCAAAGGCATAGTGGCTCATTTGTCGTCCAAATTGCATCGTAGTCGAATCGAAAGCGGGTCTCGGCCCAGTGGAACGCCTATGGCCTACTGCATACTTCTCACGACGCACCGCCGTGACAGTGCATATCAGCAAAATCGATTTTCGGTCGATATAGATGAAAAACATTATGTCGCGTCGCTCGTCGTGGAAAATATGCACTAGGCCTATGTGTAGCGGCACGTCCTTCTCACTTCGACGACGATTAGGCCACGTGACGCTCGAAAAGTACGGGCCGTTATGTCGTCCGCAGTGCTTTGTATTCGAATCGAAAGCCTTTTGTGGCCGAATCGGACACCCCAATTGTCTGAGGTAGTGTCGTCCTTCACGTCCTTCGCATCCTAGTGTGATCCTTCGCAGAAAAGTAACTGAATTTTGGATTCATGATCAGCGACTCGGAGAACCGTCTGAGCGGAGTTTGAGGAACGCGAAAACTACCTACAAGGGAATTGTTTAGAGTGTCAAACGAATCTGCGAAAACAACTATCGCTCCAGCCGCAAAGCGGCTGGAGAGGTTTGGTTCTGCCTAGGCCTTGTGATCACTTATAATTTTATAAAGTAGTTGATAAAACCATTAAAACAAATTTTCTGCAGATTTCCTTCTGGATAAAGTTAAGGGGCCAAAAGAAACCAGCTGTCACAATTTGGGCCGAATTGGTTCACAAATAACAAAGTTGTGAGCCCGAAAGCTTAGGAAAAATTCATGGTGTGCGCCGTAGGCCGTCACGCTTTCCATTCCTCACTGCTAGTATCCACCGCCAATGGTCACAGGCGGTCAATTTCAGGCAGGTAAGTTGGCAGAGGGACGCAGGCTGGTGAAAGTGCATCTGGCTTCTGATGACGTCATCGGGACGTCGTGAAAAGTGCATCTGGCTTCCGATGACGTCATCGGGACGTCGTGAAAAGTGCATCTGGCTTCTGATGACGTCATCGGGACGTCGTGAAAAGTGCATCTGACTTCTGATGACGTCATCGGGATGTCGTGAAAAGTGCATCTGGCTCCTGATGACGTCATCGGGACGTCGTGAAAAGTGCATCTGGCTTCTGATGACGTCATCGGGACGTCGTGAAGTGCTTCTGGCTTCTGATGACGTCATCGGGACGTCGTGAAAAGTGCATCTGGCTTCTGATGACGTCATCGGGACGACGTGAAAAGTGCATCTGGCTTCTGATGACGTCATCGGGACGTCGTGAAAAGTGCTTCTGGCTTCTGATGACGTCATCGGGACGTCGTGAAAAGTGCATCTGGCTTCTGATGACGTCATCGGGACGTCGTCTTTACTTCTGCAGGGCTTTATGAATCTTTCGCACAGATATTGACAGTAAATAAAGTATTTGCATTCACTGCAGTTGCAGAAGGAGCGCTGATAATGGATTAAGAATCGAACTATTCAGGTGCTCAAAATACGATTTCGCCTAATGTAAATTTCTGTAATTATAAATCTTTCACAAAGACGAGAAGTCGGTGTATATTAGCAGCCTATGTATGCACCGAATAAGTAAGCGCATTGAAGTATGCTAGTTTTGCATGAATTACATACAGTTCAGCTCCGCAATCGCGTTCAGTCCTCATTATCACAATCGTAGAAGCGAAGCGGTTGTTTTCAAAAAATTCAACTAGAATCATTCTCAAAACAACCGCTTCGCTTCTGCGATTGTGATAATGAGACTTTACGGACTGAACGCGAATGCGGAACTAGATCATACATGGGATATTACTGCTTAATATCGATAAAAAGTGAACAGTTCTATCAAAAAGGGGTTTTCCAAGCGAAAGAGGTTTGGTTCGAGTCAGAAACGTTCCAACAAAAAGGGAACAATAGGAAAGTGAAATGAAGAGAGTGTACAAAAAGTGAACAATATAATTTCAAGGCGATATTCTTGGTCGACTTTCTTCTAAACAGCTAAAACAAACCGTTGTGGTATTTTACGAGGAGAAGTTTAGTGTTCTCCAGAAAACGGCTTCTATTCCTTTCTCGACATTTTATGGGAGTACTCTTGTTTGATGCTGTACTTCTATTCTGCAGTTTCGCTTCTCCTTACAGCTGAAGCAAACCATCTGTGTGAGTCTTTTCGAAATCATCTTCAGTTTTGATGGTAAGTATTAGGTTTGCATGCATATACATTTTAATGGTTCTTGCGTAGTCAGAACCATTTTCGGAACCACAAAGTGATTCCGTGTAGAACACCGCAACGGTTTGTTTTCGCTGTTTAGAAGAGTCGACCAAGAATTTCGCCTTGAAATTACATTGTTCACTTTTTGTACACTCTCTTCATTTCACTTTCCTATTGTTCCCTTTTTGTTGGAACGTTTCTGACTCGAACCAAACCTCTTTCGCTTGGAAGACCCCTTTTTGATAGATTATTGTTGGTATCTCTAGCGCCCAAAACTGTGTTCAGCGCCCAAACTACCAACCTGAGTAAAATTTGGGTGAAGGCGCCTTTTCCATACTTTGTCGAGACTGACAGCGTTTTGGACTTGCACGGATTTTCGGTTGAGTTTATTTATACCGATTACAGGGCTCTGGAAGCGTTTAAGAGAAATGTTCCAGATCTGACTTAAAAATCTCCCAGGGTAGTTTTTTGGAGAGCTGATCACGAGTCTGTGGTTTCTTCGTCGATTTCTCAAAGTGTTCGGCTAATTTCGTTCGAAGCTTCCCAACCGGGGAAAATTTCGACGAAAAAACGCCTTTTTCGAGATTTCCGGAGCGCTAGATATTGCTCAAATTGTTCCTTTGTGGGTTATTTGGAAAACTGAACATGAATCTGGAATCCGTTCATGGATTTTTTTTTGCAAATTACGGTAGATTACGGTGGGTATACGGTAGTTTGGACAAAGTCTCCGATTTTACTCAAAATTAGTATACGGGGGTTGTTCGGGGTGGAGAATACGAATTTAACGTCCATTTGTCGATTTCCAAAATACTAAGATGGGTTTTGGCCCCTAAATGACATGTTACCTACCGTAACCTACAGTAAACCTCGAAATTTCGACAAATGGGCTCCAGATTCGTGTTCACCACCCAAGATTACCCCTACATGCAAGTTTTGGGCTAAACCCCAAAAAAAAATTTTAAACACCAGAAAAAAATGCCTCTCTTCTCTTCCCCTGCTTCCCTTGCCTTTTCGCGGAGCTTGAAAAATGCTCATAACTTGTTCGAACCTGCAGCTCGGGGCGGGATACAGCGCATTTTTACTATTGAGCCAGAAGACATACTAACGATACTAGTCGTTTTCGTGGATGCGTTTACCACTCTAAACACTTCCCTTCTTAGTTATTTAGGAATGTTAGACAGACTTTGAGATCCGCTTAACGATTTTCGGTGGTTCATTTCGCTCAACAAACTATATTGTTGTTGAAGGAATCCTCTGTTGTGGAATTTGTCATCGGAATAATCGTCGGTAATAAATGTAACAATTTATAGAACTTGTGAAGCTACATATAGACAGATTCAAGTCTGTTACTTAATTTTTGGTAGCTCAGATCCAAATAAGCGAAGATTATTCGAATATTCGAAAAATATTCAATTTTCCGAATGAATATGTATTTGAATATTCATTCGATCCGAGTGAAGAAAACACTTCTCAAATTATTCATTCATTCGACGCTTTTGTTAAGGTGATATTCGGAAAGTTCATTCATTCGAGAATTTAGGAAAACACAATATTCGAAAAATTCATTCATTCGGAAATCTTGAAAAACGCAATATTCGAAAAACTCATTCATTCGGAAATCCTGAGAAATCCATATTCGAAAAATTCATTCATTCGAAGATCCTGAAAAATCCATATTCGAAAAATTCATTCATTTGGAAATCATGAAAAATCCATATTCGAAAAATTCATTCGTTTGGAAATCTTGAAAAACGCAATATTCGAAAAATTCATTCATTCGGAAATTTCGAAAAACATGTTCGAAAAATTCATTCATTCGGAAATTTCGAAAAACACAAATTCGAAAAAGTCATTCATTCGGAAATTTTGAAAAACACCATATTCGAATTATTCATTCATTCGAAAATTCCGAAAATTCAATATTCGAATTATTCATTCATTCGAAAAAATCCTCGAATACCAAAGTATAGTACATACCGTCCAATAGCCGCATTAATGTCTCTAAGTTGAACGGGGATCTACCTCCTCGTTGGTGTACGGTGGAAGCGTTCACAGACCCTGTAGGGTTGCCTGGCAAGCCTTGGTGTGAACGACGAACAGATCCAAACTGTCTCCCCCCTAGAATGTCAGCGTCAAGCCAGCGCTGAAGCGTTCATGGGGCTCATCCCACGCCCTTGCCCGGCTAAGGATGAGATCTAGGAGACGAATGCCTTTACGCATCGACATCCAATCAGCTGCCCCAGTCCTCCGCACACCGCGCCCAGCCGTCTACGACGTCGGAAGGTATGGCAACCGGTGAGGGGCGATCAAATCTCGGAGTACGCAGGACGTTTTATGGAAACGGACAAACTGGACCGGACAAACACAGGCATCACGACTGTGTACGATTTTGCTCCTTCAACGCCCGAACTCTTTCAACTGAAGCGGATCAGGACGTCTTTCTGAGAGCTGCGGATCGAATACTTTACGATGTTATAGCAGTACAGGAGACAAAGACGAACAAAGATTCCGTGCAGAAATTGAAAGATGGAAGATTGTTGATTCTCGGAAAAAAAGTGGAGGGACGGAATGTTGGCGGTGTTGGCTTCTTACTCAACAGCACCATGGCACATACTATGGATTCGCACTTCATCTACTCCCCGCGCCTGGCCGTTTTACGACTCAAGCCCAAAGGACACCCAGCAATCTCTATCATCAACGCATATGCACCAACATCAGCTGCTGCGGATGATGAGCTCGATGAGTTCTACGGACAACTCGAGGATGTAGTAGCTAAAGAAAGAGGCTTTTACAAGATTTGTCTGGGCGACTTCAATGCTGTCCTCGGAAGAGCAGTAGATGGAGAAGGAAGAATCGGATCGTATGGAGGCAACATCAGAAACGATAACGGTTCTCGCCTGGCAGACTTTTTGTGTAGCGCACGTATGTTCCACGGTAATTCGTTTTACAAGAAGCCCGAAAGTCGAAGATGGACCTGGAAGTCACCGAACGGAACGACGACCAATGAGATTGATCATATTCTCGTTAATCGGCGATGGGCCCTCCTAGACGTCGGCACTGTTCCATCATTCGTGACAGGCTCTGACCACAGAATGCTTCGTGCAAAGCTTCGACTTCACAACAACTTTACGAGGAAACATCTTAGTCAGAGATTTTGCAGCAAAATCCGAACCGTGGATTCAGAAGTGATGCAGCGCAGTGTAGCCGATACGCAATGGAATGTTTTTGATGATCCCACAGACGATTACGAGGACCTGTGTCGCAAGATAAAGGACGCCGAAAAAAATTCATTGGTTGGAGCAGTGGAACCAATTGATAGGCTGCGCAAGGAGACTAAACTGTTGCTGGAAAAACGCCGCCTGGTACATCTCGATCAGAACACCAGTCACTTGGAACGTGTTACGATCAGCAAAGTTTGCAGAGCTGAGGTATCGAGCGATTTGAAGCAATATCGAGCGCGGAAGTTGTTGGACACCGTGAACCAGAGGAAAAGCATCAGGTTTTGTCGGAGAGAGCTGTCAGATCGCAGAGAACAAGTGTCAGCACTTCGGGATTCCTCGGGTTGCATTTGCACGTCCCGCGCTGGTATGGAAAAAATTGTGGTGGATTTCTACAGCACTCTCTTCAACTCAACACTGTCCGTGCCGCGTAGCCCACTACCTGCAATAGCAGATGACCCGCCTCCAATCCTTGAGAGTGAAGTTGCTTTTGCTGTCAAAGGGATGAAGGAAAACACAGCTACTGGACCAGATGGCATTACAACCGAGTCCCTCAGAGCGGGTGGTTCACCTTTATGGAAAGTTCTTGCGGAACACTTCTCCAGATACCTCGCGCAAGGATTGGTTCCCGCGCAGTGGAAATCGTCAAGAACGATTCTCCTATTCAAAAAGGGTGATCGGGATGACATCAACAACTACAGGCCAATCGCTCTACTCTCAGTGCCGTACAAGGTCTTTACGAAGATTCTGCTGAACAGGATAGAGAAGGCTCTGGACGACTTCCAGCCCAGAGAACAGGCAGGCTTCCGTAAGGGTTACTGCTGTCTTGATCACATTCAGGCGCTATCGCAAGTCATTGAACGGACAAGGGAGTACCATCTACCTCTAGCGCTCGTCTTCGTGGACTATACCAAGGCATTCGATTCGGTTGAAGTCCCGGCTGTTCTTAACGCTCTCATCCACGCTGGTGTTGACGCTCAGTACATCAGAATATTGGAAGAGTGCAACAACGGAAGCAACACCATTATTCAACTATTCGAGAGGAAACTGAAGGTGTCAATTGGAAAGGGTGTCAGACAGGGAGATACCATCTCGCCGAAGCTGTTCACGACCGCGTTACAAGACGTGATGCGCCACATCGACTGGGAGGGCAAAGGTATCCTCATAGACGGGTGCAGACTATCCAACTTGCGCTTCGCTGACGACATTGTGCTGCTGGGTTCGTCTTCCACAGAAGTCGAAGGAATGCTTAACGAACTGGACGCTGCAGGAAAAGCGATTGGCCTTACAATGAATCTAAGGAAAACCCAAGTGATGCGCAACCAGTGGTGTGACGACAGCCCCATTCGTCTCTCTGGCACTCCCCTACCCACTACGAACAGCTACGTCTATCTCGGAAGAGAGGTGAACATGCAAAACGACTTGTCTACGGAGATCGGACGGAGACGACGAGCGGCCTGGTCTGCACTTGGATCGATAGTGGAAGTGACAGACAAATTGCGGGATGTGAAGACACGAGCACGTTTGTTCGACACCACGGTGCTACCTGCGCTGTGCTATGGAACCGAGACATGGGCGGAAACGAAGGCGACCACACAGGCTATAAGGACAGCTCACAGGGCCTTGGAACGCAGACTACTGAAGACTAATCGTCGTGCCCAGCGAGCTGGTGGCCTACGCAGTGCCGATCTTCGAAAGCAGTCGCAGTTAATGAACCCTCTTCTGTTCATGGCCCAGTCTAAACACCGATGGGCAGGACACGTGTTGCGCCGCATGGATGACCGATGGAGCCTCCGTACAACAGTCTGGTTACCACGTGATTGCCACCGGCCTCTAGGCCGTCCTCCCACAAGATGGAACTCTGTATTTTCAGGCAGAGTCAAGACGTTCTGCACCGAGCGAGGGCTTCCTGAAAATCACCATCACTGGATGTCCCTTGCTCGGGATCGGTCGAGCTGGTTGAGATGTGGTCCACACGGCGGCGACGCGCAGTGAAGATGGATCATCAAGGTATCAAGGTAAGGTAAGTTGAACGGAAGGCACAGGTAATTTCTAGATAATTTCGGAGGACATCCATAGGGGGCTTCATTCAATCTAACTGTTCATTTATGTGGAAGTCTAATGTTCTTAATTAGCTCGCGATTGGTCTTGGGAGGCAAGGTCTATTCCTCCAAATTGTACTGGAAGGCATTGCTCAAATCGAGGCAGGATATTGTTGCTGTTGAGCACGGAACAGAGCTCCTGATCGGATCGGTTGTGTTCTTCATGTACAATGGTGTTGACGGGTCATTGCTCATGCTTCTCAGCGAACACCAGTTGAGTGATCCCTTTATATCATCATTAGAATTTATTACGGACACCCCACTTTGTTCACAGTTGCTGGGATTAGTAAGGGACAACAATTCATTTTTCTTCAAGATCTCAGGCGGGGAGTTGGCGGCAAGATCTGCTAGTCTTATAAAATGTCCTGCCACCATCATGTCTTTTGATGATCTCAGTTTCGCATCTTTGCTGTAGCGCTTATTTCGAGATGTGAATCATTTTGTATGTTACAACTAACAATAAGTCAGTCACATGTCGAATATGCTATTTGCAAATATCTAGGAGAACGAACTTGAAACTAAATATTTGAAAAAAAAACCTGCACCAGATATCATTCATTTCATTTTTAGTTTCTTTGAGGTTGTAATTTGAATATGCTCTTTTTGAATTATTTGAATTCATGATCATCTTTTGTTTTGATCTTTACAGAATAACATATTCAACTTTTGATTTATTCTCATGTCATAACATTTAAATACTCCGAGCAAGTTGTTTTCCTAATACTTGAATTCATATTTTGAAAAAAAAACGAAATCAAATATATACTGAAGAAAGTGTCGAATAATTTTGTACGTTGTTCCTTTTCTTTGCTAGCCAAGAATTTGTTGTGTAATTCTTGTTTCATGAATTGTTGATGTGCTATGAAGTGGTAAATTTGTTGTCAATAAATTTGTATATTGTAGAATTTTTTGTAATTACGCCTTGGTATTCAACAGGAGCTATCAAGACTCATTACTATCCGGTAATGGGCAACATGATCGTAGGGTTACCTGCTAGAGAATTGCGCTGGTTTAAGCCCCGCCCACTGGGCAGTAGCCGTGGTTTCATCTTTGTCCGCGGTCCGAACGCAGAGTGCCGTGATGCGGATTTTCGTTCGGAACGCGTACACTTCCGGACTGACCGCGCCGGTATACCGGTTGGAACGCGCGCAATGGTGCGGTCGGAACGTCGCCGATCCCGAAGTCGGGCCTATTGTTGTGCGAGATCGGTCCTCATATTCGTCTGAGCAATAAAAGATCAAGAGAGTTTCATCATTATCAATACAACATATTTCCGTGTAATAAAGTGATACACATTATCCACTGCTACTTATCGGAGCCATTACCTTTGCTGACTTGGCTATTCACGTATTCAAGCTTCTTCAGAATGGATTAGTTTGGGAGGCGGGGTGACCCGATGGGTTGACTGACCCGCGCGATTTTCACCCACTTCCCGTTAGTTTTTCGTGTATCTCTCTTCTCTGTTTTTATCGCTAGGTCACAAAGCTCATGCTTCTATAAGAAAAAAAAAACTAGAGATTTTTCAATCGTGAACACTGCCTTCAAGACAGCCAGCAGTCTTCTTGTGGCATGCGGACAGAGTGACTGATTGGTCTATTTAGGTCAGCTCTTCCTCTGATACTACTAGAAGTTGGAATCAGAAAGCTATTAGAAGTTAGCTATCAATCCGAAATAGGAAAATCCTCTTATTTGTCGGATCCGAGATGCTCAAAATACGCGTGGTGGATCGGTGAAGACGACTACCAAGATCAAGAAAACTCATCAAACGAGCGTCAACAACTCCACGAGGAGATTTTCTCATAATTGTCAGGTTGATACGCCACAAAGCAAAGAAAAAGCGGTCATCGCCGATGATAACCGTGCCCGAGTAATCGCTTACAAGTGGAAAGAGAAAAAAATACTCTAAAAACGAAATCATCTCGTACAGTAAGAGACGGATCGCGAACAAAAACTTGACTTTCTCACTTATGGTAAAACCGCTGCTACTTTACTGTGAAAAAAAATGCATGAGATGCGTTATGGTCCGGATGTAGACTAACAGGTGATTGGGTGCGGCGCTGCGGCATTATAGGGCGCTTTGCACCAGGTTGTCTTTGAGAGGTCCACAACTGGTCACACCCTTGACAAGGTCGGATGCACCTCAATTCGAATTCACTTTACCTAGAGCTATTTCTGCATTCAAATTGTCGTGGATGCGTTTGAAAAACTGGCTTTCGATTGGAGCCTGACGGATGAGCATGCCGAGATATTTGTCAATCTTGTTCTGAGTAGTTATGATTATGCCTGAAAAAAAAACATTCAAACTGTGGAAAACAAAGCGGAACATCGTCATCAGGTCGAATAACTATGTATCTCATCCGTACCATGCCCCTCATTTTCAAATTGAGGACGTCCGGCACGTCCAAAAATCTGTTGAACGTCGAGCACTCCAAGATCAGCAAATCGTCCTTTCTCAGCATCGAACACTTCTGTTCCCTAGAAAGTTTTGACTTGGAAAAACATTGAGTGTTGTTGGAACTGCAATTTTCTGAATTGCTCACACGAATGACAACCGCATGCGCAGGCAAATTCACTCCCCACGCAAGTGTGGCTGTGCAGAAAAGAACCTGAAAAATAGGAACGAAACTGACCAACAAAAAAGAGAAGAGATAATATAACAAGTAGGTGGAACACAAAAATGGCAGCTTCTAACCATTATATGTCCTTGATGGAAGACTTTCTCCATCAGTAAGCGATCATGTCGTATAAGACCTGCATGATGGACGCCGAAGCCAAAGCGGAAGAACTCGAACAGCTTGTGATTTCGAGATGCTTGAACCTGTAACTTGCAGACATAATTCTTGATTCTCCCCTGTCACAGGAATTATATTTAGACAAAAGTCTCTGTAATTTGAGAGCATACCGATTTCTCAGACGCCACATAGCTTCTGGTACCAGCCGACTGAGGAACAAACATATCCAGATTACCCTAAATTGGTAACTATAAAGACTTAATATTGATTGCTCATATTATGCTCACCGCTAGAGCAACTTGTGGAAGCGTTTACCCAAAAAGCATTAAGGGAATCGTAGGCGCTTAAAACAACTTAAGGGCAGTATTCAAGATGAATATCACATTCGAGTTAGACTCAAACACGGGGTTTCTCGATCAATTGGCGAAAGCTCATCCGCCACTGCCGACCACTTCGAGCCTTAGTTTTCTTTACGGAATGTGGTGTTCGAAGGGCTCGTCCGCCATTTTCATTTACTTGGGGTGCACTAACTTGAAAATATGAAAAAATAGAATATGGTTTTATGTGCGTGCGTTGCCCTTAGAAGAATGTTGGCAACTATGATCCCTCGATTATAAGCTTCAGTGAGTAGAAAATTGCCGACGCAGTCAGCTACCAGATCTCATGTTTTTGAAACGTTGAAACCACATTTCAAAGGGGCTAACCTGCTATGGAAAGCTGTTAAAGCATGAACCTAACGCCTCCCGCCGTTTGAGCTGTTTTATTTCTCAGCAAAATTTGCTTTGCTCCTTCGCGTGCGTGTTGGAGCGAGAGGAGAGAAAGCTAGAGGGCGTGGGAGGAAAGAAACATAGCATACGCACGATTGACCCTAGTGAATTTTGCTTCATAATCTAAGGTACAGTTGGCACGGATACTTCGCGTTCCTCATTGCGCGTTGGCGCAAACTCGGTGCACGTAGGTTATAACATAGTTGCACCCAGTTTGCGCCAACGCACATTGAGGAACGTAAGGCATCAGTGCGATTCCTGCCGACTATGTATATATAGAGTCAGCCCGAATGAGATCTTTCGTCCACGCGGTTGGCGTGCGTGTCCAGCAGCTCTTGCCAAGGAATCCTATGAACTTGAGATTCGTATAGCACGAATAATAGACTGATAGTGAATGATATCCCAGTCAGCCGCCTGCAGCCGTGAAAACGTTCCTCGAAAAAACGCCTTTGCGACCGTTGCTCGACGCGCACGCCGAGCGCGTGGGCGGACAGCCTCAATCGGACAGACGCTATAAACGCGTCAAAATATGCAATGCACTACAGAGGCGTTATAACACTGCTGGTTTCCTTTGAGTTTCCCATTTCCTGAAGTACTATGATTTTTTTTCATTTATTTATCATCACGCCCTCAACGGAAGCTCCAGTCAAGACAATAAAAAACTGAACGGTCAACAGAAAGCTGGAGTCAATAAAAACAGGAAGAAAGAAACAAAAAACTCTAGCAAACTAAGGACGTACCAGTTGAGAGGCTCTGTCACGAAAGGCCTGTGCCAAAGTCGCTGTGGCATTCCGCGCATGAACGAACACCTAGATTGAATCGGGATGAGTGAACTCTTAGCACGACAATTATTAATATTACTCATGTTATAAGCAAACTAGCTTCTCAGTACGTAGCAGAAGCATGAAGGAAAATCGACATTGGGTTCTCAATCTACGCGACCTTCAACTCTTTTTCAACATTTTCCTTTTTGCAGAAAAAGTTGTCTACGTCGACAGCTGTTCCTCACAGAATTCACCACTTTATCCTCTTGTTTTACAGTTGTGTATAAGCAGACGACTTCTATAAACTCCCGCCCTATACCTTCCTTTCCTTCGGAGAAAAACAAGGACAGAAACAAGGCCGACACTTATTCGGGAGTGATCCCAGCATAACCTGGAGTTTCGAAAAATAGTCTGTAGAGTGTTGTGCGGAAGGTAAAAAGGAAACAATTCAAAGTAAAGTTTGGTAAATTGCCTTAAAGGCAACGCACGCGCAAAAACCGTGTTCAAGTTTTTCACTATTTTGCGCCGGTAGGCCGACCAGGTCAAAGGCAGTGTTCACGATGATTTTCGTTCCCGAGTTATGCACTCAAAACAATACGTTAGCCACCAAGTGTTACTAAAATTACGAAGAAATGGCGAGAAACGCACTAAAACGGCTTATTTCAGTGAGCTTATTCTCTGGCTTGGACTAGTTGCCCGATTGGATGAACATGTTCACGGTGGTTGTCACAGGTGAAAAATGGGGCTCATCGAAAATGGAAGGCTATTTCAGGCAAACAGTATTACTTAGGGTTCGAAGAAAAGAGCAACAGAGAAAAGAGAATTGCAAAAGACGGGTCCACAAAAGATTACATTGTCACAACGAACAGTTGCAGTGAGAGTAAAGAGGTGGTGTGAGAGTAAAGGATTTCGTGCCCTTCTGGTGCGTTTTTCCCGATTTCTTCGTCATTTCAGCTCTACCCAGGGACCACACAATCGATTTAGCGAATAATCTCAAAATCGAATATTATCGTGAACACTGCCTTTAAGATATATCGCAGAAAGGCCACCCAAAACACTCAAATGTCGCAGAAAAACTCGACTGAGAATCCCGGTGAATTCAGCTTCTTTTTTTCCACGTCTGTCTGGTGTGTCTTGTGTAATACACAAGAATTGGAAATTCTGGACGTCTGGAATAATTTAGCCCCTATAACTTCTCAGGTTGATTATTTATTTTGGCCTTTCCATTGTCAAGAATTCTCTTAAAATAAGAAGCTTCCAATACACACGTTTGAAAGCGAGCATTTTTCGAAATAAAGAATATGGATTTTTGGATTTCCTCGGTCTGTCGGAGCCTGTTGTGCCGCTTCTGTTCCTCGTGCTAGATGATCGACCGGGAAAACGCCTTTTCAGACCATGGAGGAGATTTCAAGAGGCTATAGTATTATGAAAACGCAGCATTGAGGTCTCAAGCTTTGAAAGCAATATCCACTTGGTTCAAAAGTTGGTTTGAGACAAAACAATCAAATGCGATTTTTTGCGCGGACGTTGCCTTTAATGCACCTGGGTAGATCGAAAACGGAAAAAAATGTTTTTTTTTCGGATTTCAGAACTTGAAACATTTCCAGCCCAAAATTTGTCTTACAAGGGGAGTATAGAAAGCGTAGGTCTGATCTGCCAAAACGACTAGTGTCGTTAGTATCTCTTGTGGCTCAATAGTAAAACTGCGCAGTATCCCGCCGCGAGCCGCAGGTTCCAAGAAGTTACAAGCTTAAAAAGCTCATTTTTTGTGCTTTTTGTACCTTCCAAAAAGCGCGTTATTCTTCGGAAAATCCGGAAACGGACCTCATAAATGTGTTCAGCACCCAAAACTACCACCCTGAGCAAATTTTGGGTAAACGGACATTTTCCGTACTTTGTCCAGACTGACAGCGTTTTGGACTTGTACGGATTTTCGGCTGGGCGCTTATTTCTACTAATTGAGGGCTCTGGAAGCGTTTTAGAAAAATGTTCCAGATTTGACCTAAAAATTTTCCCAGGGGGGTTTTTTGGGGCGCTGATCACGATTCTGTGATTTATTAGTGAATTTTCAAAAGTTTTCGGCTCATTTCGTTTGAAGCTTCCCAACCGGGGAAAATTTCGAGGGAAAATCGCCACTTTCGAGATTTCCGGTTTTCTACGATAGATATGTCTCAAAATCATTTGCTGAGGGTTATTTAGAGTTCTAAACACGAATCTGGAGTCCGTTTATCGATTTTTGCAGATTACAGTAGATTACGGTGGGTATGCGGTAGTTTGGTCAAAATCTCAGATTTTACTCAAAATTTGTATACGGGGGTTAATCGGGGTGGAGAATACGAATTTAACGTCCGTTTGTCGATTTTCAAAATACTAAGGTGGGTTTTGACCCCTAAATGACATGTTACCTACCGTAACCTACAGTAGACCTCAAAATTTCGACAAATGGACTCCAGATCGTGTTCACTACCCTAGATTACCCCTACGTACAACTTTTGAGCTAAATCCGAGAAAATTTTTCGAAACTCCGAAAAAATGCCTGATGGGTAGGTACCCTTGCCTTTTCGCCAGGCTTAAAAAATGCTCATAACTTTTTTGAACCTGCGGCTCGCGGCGGGATACTGCGCATTTTTACTACTGAGCCAGAAGAGATACTAACCATACTAGTCGTTTTGGCAGATCCGACCTACGCTTTTTATACTTCCCTTGTTAGGGGTTGTTTGGGGCGCTGAACACAAATACATATAAGGTCCGTTTTCAGTTTCTCAGAACATTTATGTAAGTTACGATAGGTAAGTATAATTTATCTACAGGAACCTACTCTAATCTTCCGGAAACTGATAATGGACCTTATATTCTTTCAGCGCCCCAAACAACTCCCGGCTGAAAAAAAGTTTAGGCTGCAAATGTTCGAATTTCCGAAGTCCGAAAAAAATACTTTTGTCGTTTTTTTTATCTACCCAGGTGCATTGAGCAAGTTTCACAAGCTTTGAATTGTTTCTTTTCATCTCCCCCCCCCCCCCCCACAACACTAAATAGATCATTTCTGAAATTCCAGTTTGCGCTGGGATCACTCCTTAGCTAGAACTAGCGAAAATAGAGATCTTCTCTTCTTCTCCAAATCGTGATTTTTGTTATACATTCAGACAAACCAAGGCTGAGCGATTAGTTGAGGATTGCTTCATACCAAAATGGATGCATTCATTCCCGCGATCTTGTTCAAGGCTGGAATCAATGTTCCCATGACAGGCAACGCGACATCTTTGTCCGCCATATCGACTTATGTTCGATATAGATGAAAACGTTGCGCCGCGTCGGTCGATGGCAGTGGGCCGAGTTCGCATTTCCATCGCGACTTCAGGCGATGACATGACATTAATGAGTATCGATCGGTACCGTCGATCTGTATTTAAAGCATGGCATCTAGGGACTTCTCTGTGAAGCTTCAACTCGAAATCGCAATGGATCAATATCATCTATGCGCGAGGCGATGAATTTACAAACTGCGAATCGGTGACTGAATTCTTTGACAAAGCGGCTTGCTATGGTATTTCAGCCTGTCACGATTAAAATCCCAATTTGAGTGAAATTTTTTGATGCATTGATGAGTTTTCGGCCTCGAACTTTCACAGCCACTCACTAAATATATCTCTTTGATAATCATTTGTTTAAGAGCTGTTCCGAGGAACTAGGATGGCGCACTTGTTCGGAAAAGCCGTTTCCAATGGATATAATACCGCTTTATGTACTTCCAATGACGTTTTGAGATCTGTGTTTGTAGCTGCTGAAGACTTCTATGAACAGGGTTTTGGCGAGTTTTCTAAAATGGGCAAAGGGGTTAGGGTACCCATCACGGACTTTTAAGGGGATCAGAAAAATTGTTTCGGATATGGCTTAAAACTTTCTTCTGGGTTTTTTCGGGCTCCCTAATAGGAACCTGGGGCATGCTTCTCGACATTCTGAGGCTTAGTGTGAGTTACGGTAGCTATCAGGGGTGTGCGTTAATGGAAAAAATTTTTTCGTTAACCGTTAATCGTTAATTTTTGAAAAAAAACCGCGTTAATCCGTTAATGCGTTAACACGTTAATTTTGCATTTCGTTAACAATTTTGAAAACATTGCCTGACCACCACGAAAATCGATAAATAACCAGACGTCCCAAAAAAACATGAAACACGTTCCATACCAGACACCGCAGTCCGTACACTCCAAACTTGGAAATCATCTTCACGGATTATTAATACTATCAGCCAGAATAATAAACGAATACTCTTCAAGAATAGGAATCCTGACATGCAAAAAAGCATAGATGGATGGAACATTAACAAAATAAAAATTAACGTGATTTTGGGACTTTTTCGTTAACCGTTAATCGTTAATTTTTGAAAAAAAACCGCGTTAACCCGTTAGTGCGTTAACACGTTAACGTTATTAACGCACAGCCCTGGTAGCTATTAAGCCATTTATGCAGGAATCATAATTGTCGCGACCGGCGACGCTACGCAATGTTTGTCACGCATATCAACCGAAAACCGATACGCCTGGTATACACTATCGCTCGTCGCGAGAAATATGATCCCGGCCTTAGGCGGCATAACCTGCCTTGGTATTTCGAAAGTTGATGACTGAGCCCTAAATTCGCTTTCAGCACAGCAGACCACCACAAAGAAGTTTTGAGCCAAATCTGCGACATCGACCAAACCACTGAATACCCACCGTAACCTGCCGCAGTCTATCCAAAATCGATAAATGGACCTCAAATTCGTCATAATCGCCCCAAATACCCTCTACACAGCCGTTTCGAGGCAAATCTATCGTAGCGTTTCGGAATTCATCAAGTTGCATTATGCCACGAGAAATCTCGATGAGTGGCTCCAAGCCAAACATGTCGTTATCTTAGAAAATAGCCAAACGGACCATGATTTCATATTCAGGACCCCAAACAACCCCCAGAAAAATTTCGAGCCTACTCCGAAACCATTTAACTGAACATCCTGAGAATCGCCTGACGGGTGAACCCTTCCATTCGCATCCAAATGAGGAACCCCACCCCCATAACTCGGTTGAGAGAAGTCTTCAGCAGCTACAAACATAGATTTCAGAACGTCATAGGAAGTATGGTATTGATGAATATAGGCTCCCGTGTTTTTTCTGCTTTGATTTTTTTCATTTCTCTATTGTTAGTGCTTTCTTAAAGTGTAATATAGCGTTCGAGAGTACAGTTCTTCCTCCATCTAATGCTTCTTGTAGCTTACAGTGAAACTTGACCTCTTCGCATTTTAAATAAAAATTAAATGTCCGGTCCAAGTAGTGAATATATTAAAACGTTTATATTCGCTTCGAATCAAAGCACCAAGTTGATTTTAATAGATTAATTATTTGACCCCTTCGAGGACTAGATGATGTCATTAAAACAGGTTTGCGGAAATTATTGAATGAATTGAAATTCGCATTTTGGCGGAAACTTTTTGCGGGAATTTTTGCAGCTTCTTTTCTATGCGGACTTTGGGGCCCAAAACTTCACATATAAGTATCATCTGAAGTTCTCTATCTAAAAACACTTTGTGACTCATCCGCAGTTTTTTTTTCAGAAATCGATAATTCTGCGCCACTTTGGCGACCCATGACGTTGCTTAGCCCTTCCCTATGATCTGGCCGCCCTTCTCACAGTTCGGCGCCACAAGACGACCACCATACCGATGTCACCCACCAAATTATGGTTTTATTGTATTTCATTTCACTTCTCGTCATCGAAAATGATTCGAACCGACACTCGCACTACCATCTGCGAGAATGAGTGTATCAACATTAATCTCACGGCCTAGTTAAAGGCTAACTCCTCATCGCCCAACCATCGCTGTGCGACTGGTGGTCTCCGCAGGAAAGATCCGCTCCGAAAGGCTAGCGAAGAGTCTGCAAAGCTCCTAACACTTAATTCGCTTAGAAGATGTGAGAGACGGCGCTAAAGAAACCAAACTCGTGCTGGCAAGTACGGCACCTTCCATGTAGCGGATGCCGCCACGCGGGTATTCTGGGAGTGTGGTTGCACACGTAGAGCGGTAGAATGATTTATTGAACAAATGATGCCCCTATACAGTAGCGAACAAAAGTCTTCGGACAAGGCCTTTTCGCGAATAATACTTTATACATATCTTAGCATGGCCTAAGCGAAACTTGACGAAACTTTATTATGTTATGGGGCATCACAACTTTTGCTTTACACACACAAAATTGGTTTTTGAACATGCAGTTTTTAAATATGGAATGTATTTATGCTTTCGTGGTAATATTTAAAATTAGGACCTTTTCCTCAAAACATGGCTATTAGAATTCTAAGCCCGCAGCATTATTGGCCATTACAAGGTCTTCGGAACCGTTGCATAACCTTGTTAAAAATTTCTCTATCGAATTTTTTTCAGGAATAAAGTCGAAATAAAATTAGGCAATATTGCACCCATTAAGTATCTCTCTTTGACGTTATCGAGAAAGAGCAAAATTCATGTACCAGTTGTACTTGGTCAAAGCCTATGAAGCACATATTTTGGAATGGTTATGGGGCGAAAAATTTTATAGGGATGAACTTCTAAAAATGAACTCCAACCTGTTCAATTTTCGGTCTTCAGAAAAATTCTGATAGAGACTATTTTTTCACAAGGTTCAGAAGATCTTCAAATAGTGAATAACTGCTACGGGTTTGGAATTGTAAAATCCATATCTTGTGGGAATATTCCTAATTTAAAATAATACCGCGAAATGAAAAATTGATTCCATATTTAAAAACTGCACCTTTAAAACCTAGTCTTGTGTACGTATAAAGCAAGAGGTGTGATGCCCCATAACATACTGAAGTTTCATCAAGTTTCGTCAAGACCAAGCCAAGTTATGTATAAAAGCATTATCTTCGGAAAGGCCTTGTCCAAAGACTTTTGTTCGCTACGGTATAGGGAAGCCAAGGCATAGAAATGAGATGTCCGATATCACTTCGTTATCCTGGATCATTCTTGCGTGGTGCCATACTGTAGTGGTAATCCACTACATTCCCGGCCTCACCGGGATGTTTCGGTTTGATTGTTGATGTTCGATGAGAGTTGTTTGGATGAACTGCATAAACAGTTTTCTGTTGAGCGCAACGTTGTTAGGCAGGTTCCTCGAGGGCCAACAGCTTTAGAGTCCCGCATATCCTTTATAACCTTCTCAACTTGCGTCGTAGTGAACGCTTCCGCAGTGATCATAAGCGGGAGGCGGCCCAGCTCTCTTACTGTCACTCTGTTCTGCGGACCACGCTTTGCACTGATGATGAAAAAACACTTTTCCCGAGCGCATAAGCGGCTTCCTTTCCTGATTTGAATACACCGTTCTCGAATTCGACTGTGGAGACGGCAGCAGGCAAGCTCTTGCCCGAGAGCTTCCGCAAAACCTTACAAGCAGCTGCACTGTCCGTCTTAAAATCCAGGTGCCCAGTGAACTTTTCCCACTCTTCTTTCTTGTGCCTATCTAGATCCTTTCTGATCTCATTGTCAAGTACAGCTACGACGGGGTCCAGATGGTTGACAGCTCTCCTGGCATCTCTCGTTCTGATTTTGTCGAGGATTTCCCAGATTACATTTGAATAGAATGTCTTGACGCGACCGATAGGAATATCCGCATTCATGGCCTTACGGCTTGCGTCAGAAAAATGGCACTCTTTCTTGTGCACGCTTCCATTCCAGGGATAATCTGCCGACAGGCGAAGCGCAACTTCACTGAACAGGCTCCAGTCTGCTCGGCCTAAATTAAGATAAGAACGTTGACGAACACCGAAATAGGGAGCGAGAGAGTTGGAGAGATCGATATGGATAAAGACGGGGACATGGTCACTTGGCACAGTGGTTGAGGTGGACCATGAGCAAGAGTTAGAGAGGTTGGACGAGACAAGAGATTTGTCTGGGCTGGAAGATCGGCCGTTGGTAGGGAGGCGAGTGGGCTGATCATCGTTTAAGATGACCAGGTCACACTCCCCTGCCCATTCTTCGACGTCATTTCCTCTAGCGTCAGAATCAAAAGACGAACAAAAGGTGTGAGCATTAAAATCGCCCGCGAAGACAACCGAAGGTGAGAGGGAGCAGTCGTTTAGCTGCTTATGTAGAGGAATAGGATCGTAAGATGGGGGGCATGAGGTAGTGGGAGGAATATATATGTTGAAAAGAGAAAGGGGTGTTTTCAGAGGTATATGAACTGAAAGGTACTCGAGAGTACCGTCTGTGGGGGTGTTGGATATGAGGTGTGAGGGAAAAGAAGATAAAACAAAGGTTGAAACTCCTCCGCCAAGAGCTAACCTTGGAGCATGGAAGGCAGTGTAACCCGGGATATTAGGATGAGGACGGGTAAGTGATGGAGAGAGCTTGGTTTCTTGAACCATGATCACGTCTGGATGGTAAGCACGTGCGAAAAGTGAGAGCTCAGAAAGTTTGGCACGAAGGCCATTAAGATTGATATGTATTTACAATGGAAAGGGGGCGATTGGAGGAGGAGGAATCAGAGTTGGAGGGTGAGGAGCACAAAACACAACGAAAACAAGAGTTATGATGCCTCTCAGAACTGAGACCCGAACAGGAGAGATGCACCCACCTCTGACTTCCAAAGCATTGGACACTTTTCCCATTCCAGGTGACATCCTTCTTGCATGTGTCACATGGGTACTTTTTCTTCTGAGCGAGTCCAGGATTCCTCTCCACGCCGGCCCTTTGCAGGAGAATCCAAAGGAGAGCTGCGGCCGGCCAGCACCTCTAGCATGACAAAAACCCCCTTCGTGGAGGGGGTATTGCCGGTTTGCACGGAGGCGATCTTCTTTCCTCCACACTGCCACGGCACGAACGTACGACATCTCGGCAGCTGATGGCTTCCAAACGGTCGTTGTCTTTTCCTGTTACCAGGTAACCTAGTCTGGAAGGGATGAGGTATAGTCCAGAAGGAAGAATTTGTGTGGTGCGAGTACGTTGTGCAGCAAAGAGAAAAGGTCAGAGCACCCAAGAAGGATTTGATGGTGAATGCTATCTGGCCCCGGTTTGATGGATAGCTGTAGGCTAGTGTCATTTATGAAATGTTTGTCTTCTAAGCTTAGTTTATTGCGCTTCAGTGGTCCAGTTATTGTCGCTTTTTGTCACTGTGAATCGATGACGTGTTCCATGTGAGTCCCATAGCCGTACGCTTCTGATTTTGCAAGGTTTCACTATTGGTGTGTTTGATCCAAAGGTATTAAGAGCCAATGGATTGCTGTGAAGGTCTTCTAGCTGTAAGCGCTCGACTAATACATTGGTGATAAACGAGCGGTCAGCATACGTGTCCAGCATGATGTGTACTTGTTCCAGTGCTTTGTTGGGCTTAGTACTTGACATTGTCCCGGTAGAGTGAAACCGTTCGACTTGTTATCAGTAGACATCGTCATTTCATGAAATGATATTACATTTGCATGATTGCGAGAAGCTGAGTTGATTTCCGTTGGGTTCCTTTCAGGTTCTCGTCGAGATTTCGCTCAAGTGTAAATTTAGATTGTAGGGTCTCAGGCTCGATTTTGGCAAGATTAGGACATATTGATGTACGGTGACCATATCGTTTGCAGATTCGGCATGATCCTTTTCTGCAGTCCGAGAGCAAGTGATCTGGATTCCCACAAATTTGACACACGTTTCGTTGCCTCATGATGTTGATTCGTTTTTCCCTTGCAGGAATCTCGTTGCAATCTTTTGGCGAGTGATGTGGGCTGAAACGGTAAGAACAACCGAGGTTACGGAAATAGGATTATCTCTCGCTGGAATTGATGTTCTGAGCACATGTGCGTTGGTGCTGCAGTGGATCATTCTTTGCTGCGTCATATCGGTTTAGTTGACTGGAAATTTTGAGTTCAGCCTTTATGTAGTCTCTGGCGATGGATAGCATGATTGTGGTACTCCATCCGCTTCAAATTTCGTGCTTCCTTTTCTCCCGTGAAATGGGCTTCTGCACATCGACAGAGAATTTAAAGAGTAGATGATTTTCCAAGAAAAGATTATCGACGCCTTCTCCCTTGAGTTTTAGTTGGGACACGATAGAAGAAAGCTGCTCACAAAGGATTTCCTGATGTTCCCAGCGATCGCTGTGAGCTTCCCTTTGTTGAAGTTTGATAAGAAGTCGATTATTCAGTAATTCCTGGTCGCCGTATTTTTTTGAGGTGAGATATTACCTAATCATAGTTGCATTCGATGACCTCAAATTGTCTCACAGATTCTTGCATTATCTTGGAGAGCGTCAAGTAAGGAGTTGAATTTTTATAAGTCGTCGATCTTTCTTGAGTGTATGCTGCGATCGAAGCATGTCCAGAATGTATCCCATTCCCAAATTTCACCGCAGAACTTGGGTACTGAAACCGGTGAAAGTTGTATTTCGGGTAAGGGCACTGCTTGCAGAGAGATGTACCTATTTGTTTCGACGAGGTCGTTTTGCAGCATTTTCAGCTTTGTAATTTCCTTGACTGCTTCGTCGAGAATGTCATGAGCATTTTCCGAAACTGCAAATACTCTGTCGGGAATATCTTGTGTGGTGTCCGCATTGATGTTGTCTGCCGCTGTGCTGTACTTGCTCAGTGCCTCTTCAACTCGGTTGGCTTCGGTTTCTGTCGCATGCACTGCATTGCGGATTGTCCGTCTCTTGTACTCCATTAACGATTATCTGAGTCTACATGCATTTCAAGAAGGTCTTTCCCATCTTCTAGTTGTGTCGCTAGGCGATTTAGTGCTCTCGTTAGAAGGCCTTGTCGTGAGGAGAGTGACGAGGTCATGTCGTGGCGATGTACCTGAAGCGACAGATAGCGGAAGTCAAGCTGAACCAACGTGCTTCTGGTGTGACTTCCTGCTTGCTTGATCGTCGGTGTCACCAGCTGCAGAAGGTGATGCTCCAACATTTCCTTATACTCATCTGAGTCCATGCGACAGGATACGAAGACAAGGTCGAGCGTGTTCTCGCAACTAAATGCCCCCCACACCATAAAAGAGCCACCGCCGAAGTTCCGCCTACTGAAGTACCTGGGTTCCTTCCTTAGGTCACGCCAGTAGGACCTCACACCATCAGGGCCATCCAAGTTGAACTTCTTTTCGTCTGAGAAGACCACCTGAACACCATAAATCAACTTCTCGTTAACATAAGCTGAGCTGACCTTTACTCTATCTACGGCCTCACCTTATCCCAATCGGTCGCCATGTTCTCTCGTGCGAAACGAAGACGAGCGGTCCTGTGGGAACTGGTGAGGTAAGGAGCCTACTGCATTCTCTCTCTCACAATGTTTCCGTCGCGTTTAAAAGCCCTCCAGACGGTAGACTTCGATACAGGCAATCTCAATTCCGCACGGACTTGATTTACACTAGCGTGTTGTTGGATAATCGCTTGCAAATCTGGGGTTCGTCCCTTCGGGAGAGCTTCCGCACACGTCCTCAAGATAATTGTGTTCGTAAGCGTCTTTATCTTTCAAATAAGTGTAAACGACGCCAGGGCTTCTTTCAATTTGGGCGGCGATATGACGTGGCCCCAAGCCGGCATCTTTGAGGGCTCTGATCTGAGCTTTCTTCATAGTAGAGAGTCGACAGCCGCGCGCCATATTGAGAAAAGAAATGCCTCGTCATTCTCGACTCACCTATATAGTAGAGTGAGGACTTTTTGAAAAGAGACCGAACGAACGAATATCGAATAAATTCGTTCATTTTTCATTCCGAACGAACAAATTTCGAATAAATTCGTTCATTCTTTATTTCGAACGAACGAATTTCGAACAAACTCGTTCATTTTTCATCCCGAACGAACGAATTTCGAATAAAATCGTTCATTTTTTATTCCGAACGAACGAATATTCGAAACTCGAATATTCGAATGACGAATAATTTAAGCATCCATAGCAATATCGCGCATCTACGAAATGAGTTGAACAAGTTGAATTCTTCTTCTAGAGCTTTATTTCCACCTACAATTGAAATTAATGAGGCACGACTCATCTCTAAACCTGTATGGGCTACAACGCAAAGAATGCTATCGTCCATTTTTGGATGAGGGATCGCCGCGGGAAAAATTGCGCGCGAGAAAACGAAGGGAGAGTGGCTATTGATCGAGCCATTTTTCCCGCCAAGCAGCGTCGCGGCGATCCCTCATCCAGTGATGGACGATACATAATCAACTTTTCCGCTCTAACTTAGCCTAAGGAGCTCATTCGAGGTGCCTATTTGACTTTGCTTGCCCCATAAGCCAGCCAGCTCGGTGGAGCCGAGCTCCATAGTTATCTCCATAGGGTGCTCTCGCCTCTATCCTACTATATATATTTTGGTAAATTTGTGTGTGCGTGTGTGTGTGTATGTATGTCTGCGTTTCTCTGTGTGTTTGTTTGACCGTTTATTCGGCTTGACTTTCAAGACGGGCTACCTTACGGGTACGGGCTCAAGAGCGCGCAGAACGCCGTGGAAAGTGTGCGGGACCCAAGTTGGAGTGGGCAGGACGCCGTAGAAAATGTGCGGGACCCAAATGCGATTGCGCCGGACACCGAAGAAAGTGTGCGGGACCCAAGGTAGAGTGCGCCGGATGCCGTAGAAAGTGTGCGGGACCCGAGTGGAAGTGCGCAGGACGCCGTAGAAAGTTTGTGGGACCCAAATGCGATTGCGCCGGACACCGAAGAAAGTGTGCGGGACCCAAGTGGAAGTGCGCAGGACGCCGTAGAAAGTGCGCGGGACCCAAGGTAGAGTGCGCCGGACGCCGTAGAAAGTTTGCAGGACCTAAGTGGGAGTGCGCAGGACGCCGTAGACAGTGTGCGGGACCCGAGTGGAAGTGCGCAGGGCGCCGTAGAAAGTTTGTGGGACACAAATGCGATTGCGCCGGACGCCGAAGAAAGTGTGCGGGATCGCAAAAGGTGAAAATTCGAACATTATTCGAATTCGACTATTCGCAAAAGGTGAAAATTCGAACATTATTCGAATTCGACTATTCGGGAAAGGTGAATATTCGAATATTATTCGAATTCGACTATTCGGGAAAGGTGAATATTCGAATAATATTCGAATTCGACTATTCGAGAAAGGTGAATATTCGAATATTATTCGAATTCGACTATTCGGGAAAGATGAATATTCGAATATTATTCGAATTCGATTATTCGCCGAGGTGAATATTCGAACGTTATTCCAATTTGAATACCCGAGCTGGTTTAACAAAAAATATGAAAATCAGCTCTAATGTATGAAGAAATCGACATACCTTTCAAGACTGAATCCATTTTCTTCACTACTCCATTGTTCCATTTTTCCGAACGCAAGAGCTAAATTTTTCCCCACACCGTCTGATAAGGCTACTAGGGCGGTTCTAGCAGGGGGAGCCACATGGCAATCAAACTTGGCCACTCCCATTTTTCCATGCCGCTGGGCAATGATAACACCAATCATAGCTTCGTTGGGTGGAGCCATGTACTCCACCAACCCTCACCTCTGGGCAGGTGATGAGGGAACCTCCATCATTGGGAAAACCGGTGACAACCGTTGAAACGCCCCGAGGCACAGGAGGAGATGGGAATACGTGGGGGTGGGGTTTATCCCTCCGTTGACCAATCACCCACGTCCTAAGGGGTGGAGAGACGTCTGTCGATTGGCCGACGGAGCAATAAACTCCGCCCCGTACTCCGATCTCCCCCCAGTACGCGCCCCGAAAAAGAATGAAAGTCACCCAACACTCATGCAAGTCATTTTCAAGATTGGATGGGTGTCACTGCCGGTTTTTCGTCCATACCTTTTTTGTGCTTGGAGATAGAATTCTGCGTCAACTTGTGCTTCCAGTTTGGAAAAAATATTCTCGATCCTTCAGCCTAATTCATTTTACGAAACACCGGTTTCTCGCCTATAACTCTTTAACCTGGTGAGGGTTGTTTTTGAAATCTACGTAAAATTCTGCGTCGAATGATATATCGGATTCCTAATTTTGCTCGTTCCATACTCTGAGAGAATCCCCCGCGATCGTTCACGGATAGAATCTCCGGTTTCTGGTAGGGGCCGAGAGGATTCTAGCATGGGGCTATCGCGCAACGATCGCGAAATTCTGCCAGTCTCAAACCGAGAGTGTACCGCGTTCGTTCATCGATGCTCTCACTATGCTCTATAGCAAAACCGCGAGGAGTCGAGCCTCGGCCTATCACGGAACGATTTCGAGATCCTACCAGTTTCAACCTGAGGGCAAATCTCGTCTATACATTGACGTATTCGGGGCGCTACATCGCGGATCAGCGACGAACCGAGCTTGGAACTATCGCGGGACGATCGCGAGATTCTTCCAGCCTTCTGATGGTACCGCATCCAGGCCCTCTCGATGTTTCACCCGAGCGAGTGTTGCCTATCAGATCAACACGAAGCTATAAGGTATTGCCCTCGCCGCATTTCGCGCTGCTTTACAAATCTGCACAACATGAGAACGCGGGAGCGGGGGGAGACGATCACGGTACCATCGCGGATCGCGAGTGCACCACGGTATTAGCGCGGTAAACCTCTCAACGATCGCGGTATTATCACGGCATGAGAACGAGAATGTCAACGGATGAGTCGATTGGATAACTATCGCGGAACGAACGCGAATCACGGGAGCATCACGGTATTAGCGCAAAAGATTCTCTCAGAGTAAGCCAGCCAGGTCGGTGGAGCCGAGCCCCGTTGTTGGCTCCAGCAGAACTCTGCGCCTCTCATTTAAAGGCAGTGTTCACGATGATTTTCATCTGCGAGTTTTTCACATAAAACAATGCGCTGGCCTCCAAGTGTTACCAAAATTACGAAGAAATGGCGAGAAACGCATTAAAACGTCGTATTTCAGTGACATTATTCTTTAACATGGGCCAGTTGTCCGGTCGGATAAACATGTTAATGGTGGTTGTCACCGTTGGAAAACTGTGTCAGTCGAAAATAGAAGAATATTTCATGCAAAGCAGAATCAGTTAGGGCTCTAAGGAAGGAACGGAGCAATATAGAGTAAAGAATTGCGAAGGACGCGTCCACAAAAGATTTCATTGTCACAACAAACAATTCCTGTGATACTTAAGAGGCGGGGTGATACTTAAAGGCAGTGTTCACGAGGGGGTGTGTATACAAGTCTGTTGGTACCTGCTCGTTGGTGCCCCTGCTTCTACTGAACCCAGCAGACGTTTGAGTGTACACAGGGAACGTTCGAGCGATATAGCGTGCACAACTATATCGCGAAAGTATCCCGCACATTGCATAAAGGTGTCGCCGTCCGGCACACTAAGGCCTCTGGTCCATAACACCTTAGGATCCGTACCTAAGGAGTCATGGAGTCTTTGGCCACAAGCCACAATTTCGCCACCCTGAAGTGTCGATCGCTGTCGAGTGAAATCCAAAAAACTGCGCTATCCAGACTTCTGAGCTATTTCCATGCACCGTTTGCTGCTTTGCAGGAAACCCGCCTCAAGGATAGACCCGTCATCAGCGTCGGAGAGTACACCATCTACTGCAGTAACGCTGACGATAGGAGAGTGGGAGGCTGTGCAATAGCTGTAAGGAAGGATTTCAATGGTATGGTCAAGGAGTTTGGTTCAACGTCGTGCCGGAATGCATTCGTACGACTGCGGGATCACAGAGGATTCAATCTGTGGATAGTGAGTGCTCATGCACCCACTGAAACCGCCGAAGACAATTCGAAGGATGCGTTTTATGAGGAACTCGATACGTTGCTGGCCAGGATACCTTGTCAACATGCTGTTGTCGTGGGGATTGACGCAAATGCGAAGATGGGACTTGATCAGGAATCCGAAGTACTCGGTAAATGGTTCTACCCAGTGGAGCATACATCGGACAATGGCTACCGCCTTGTCGATTTTGTGAACGCAGTGGTCTGATTATTGCATCGACATTCAAGAGGAATCATCGCCGCCATCAGCTTACGTGGCAGGAACCAACCCAGCTATCTCCAGAAGAGCAGCGGAAGCGGAATATGACAACTTTGAAACCACAGCTTGACTATGTCCTGACGGGAAATATTCCAGTGTCGGACATTCGAAGATCTAGAGCTGTGTGGGATGTCGCATTCGATTCGGATCACCGTTCTGTTCTGTTGAACTTTACTGTGAGGATTCATAAGAGGAAGCGAGGGGCTCAGCCTCTCCAGAGGATTGACATGACAAGTCTCAGAGATGAAGAGTGCAGAACGAATTTTCGACAACGCGTTTCTATTCACATCGGAGTACGGACTAAGAAGAAACTTTGCGACGCGGATCCTTTTGTCAAGTGCATCCAGGACGCTTCAAAGAGGCACTCCCGGTTGTACAGCTTAAGAAGAAGTTCGCCTACGTCTCAGAAGAAACAACATCTACCTACAACAGAGTATGTGCTCTCCGAACTACAGGAAACTTCGTGGAGGAGAAGCGTCTGAGGAGGAAGTTGCGTCGGCAGCTTCAAAGTGACCGCGAACGAGTGGACGTGTAGAGCTAAGGAGTTCGAGAAGGCTTGGGAGAAGAAGAATCCGAAGAAAGCCTACACCTTGCTGCGACAGTATAGCGGGAAGATGAAGAGATGTTCTCCTGTCTTGAACACTACCAATGGAGTTGCAGTTGGTGATGCGACGCTGCCAATATGGAAGGATTACTTCAGTTCACTACTGAATCGTCCAGCGCCATCAGTACCTGAGCTCCCGCATGTTCAGAGAGCACATTACGATGTCAGTGAGGAACCGCCGACTGAGTCTGAAGTTTTGGATTGTGTCCGGAAAATGAAGAATGGAGAGGAAGGTGGAGATGACAACATCACTGCTGAAATGCTGAAAGCTCTTCCTCCGTCTGGGATTCGTGAAATGACCAACACCATCCGTACCATATGGATAAGCGAAAGGATACCCGATTCGTGGAGACATGCGATCATCGTACCTCTTCACAAGTAGCTATCCGACACGGATCCTAAGAACTACAGAGGAATCTCTCTACTTCGTGTCATGTACTAGGTTTTGGAACGTATTATTCTCGAGCGACTTATCAAACATCGTGAAAGAACGATCTGAGATGAGCAAGCCGGTTTTCGACCTGGAAGATCGACCATCGACCAAGTGTTCGTCGTGAGAAGAGTAATTGAATCATGGCAGCGGTATTCGAAGCCATTACAGCCTGCTTTTTTGGACTTTGAAGCCGCGTTCGACTCTCCTCATCGTGATCGATTGCTCAATGCTCTGCGAGCAGATGGAGTCCCGGAAAAGTATGTTCGGTTAATCGAGGACGTGAACAAAGGAACAACAGCAGCAGTTCGTACACCTGTCGGGTTTACGTCAGCTTTCGAGGTGAAAACAGGAGTAAGGCAAGGAGCTGTTGCAGGACCTTTTCTTTTTAACTTCGCCGTTGATGACATCATGCGTAGAGTTGCAGAACAGTTTCCTGCGGATGTGATCCTAACACCATCAGGACGCTCCCTTGTCGACCTGGAGTACGCCGACGACATTGTGTTATTCGCTAAAAACAACGCAACTTGCAAAGGATTGTGAACCTCGTTTCGAAGTATGCCGCAGCCTATGGACTTCGTCTTCGTCCCGACAAATGCAAGCAGATGTGGGTCTCTCAGAGGCCTTCAACGGGAGTTTGTGTGGACGGACAACGTATCGAACTGGTGGACGATTTCTGTTATTTGGGCTGTTTGCTGAAGAACGATGGTAGTTATGCAGCGGATATTCGACAACGATGTGCGAAAGCTACGCCTGCATTCAATTCTCTAACCAAGTGTTTGTGGTCTACCACCATCGCGAAGGAAGTCAAGTTGCGCGTCTACCTATCCGCTATTCGCCCTATCATGATGTACGGATCGGAGACGTGGGCAGCACCGAAAACGCAGATGGAAAGGTTGGATTGCACGGAGAGGAAGCTTTTTAGGCGTTTGCTTGGATATTTCTGGCCGCGTGTATGCCATAACGAAGACCTTTACAAGGAAATCGACGCAGTACATCAACGCTTGACCCGAGGCAGGTGCCAGCCTCTCCTAACGCCATCTCAAGCAGCAATGGAAAGTCGACTTCGACTGCTCGGGCATGTACTAAGAAGAACGCCGGATCGTCTCGTACAACACGCTTTAAAAATGCTTCCAAATCCTGTCTGGAAACGGCCACCTGGGCGTAGGCGAAAGTTCTGGACGGATGTGGTTAAAGAGGATTTAAAGTCACTCGGCATCGAAAGACAGTTCAGGCGCGATGTTTCGTTTCGCAGGAAATGGAATAGTGACAGCTGGATGGAATGTGTTCAAATTGTGGCTGAAGACCGTGAAAAATGGACACGGCTGACTTCTAGGACGGCACACCTCGGTGAAGATGCGGAATGACCGCGTCAGGCGAAAGCCAACCGATTAAGTAAGTAAAAGTAAGTGTTCACGATAAATCTCGTTCTCGAGGTCTCGGTGTGACACACTAAGTTGGCAGATGCTGGAGAGGATAGGGTCGAAGAAAGCAACGAAAACTGGCCAGAAATAAATACAAACGGCTTTGAAAGCTCTCCCGGTGCGCCTACCCATCCCGGTCCGCCCCCAATCGGACGAGCTAGTGGCGCCGCACACGTTTCGATGGCAAATTGCCAAGCAACTCTGCCGCAGTTAGCATTATCGATTCGCGCAGATTTCGCAATTAGCGCGCGCTTGCCGAAATCAGCAGGGCCCATGATTCTCGTCCACGCTCTGAATTAAGAAACCGCTGTTTTGACTTATTCTGGACATTTTTCTTCCCTGTTTCTTCACTATTAGTTACCTCACGACCAAACCATCCCATTTTTAGGTGAAATCCGAGTGCGATATTCATCGCGAACACTGCCTTTAAGGATTTTGCGCACCTATGTTGCGTTTTTCTCAATTTCTACGTCATTTTAGATCTACCCGGGGGCCAGTTAATCGATATAGCGAATAATCTCAAAATTAAAGATTATCGTGAACACTGCCTTCAAACCATAGAGGCGAAAGCACCCTCTGGAGATAACTATGGAGCTCAGCTCCACCAATCTCGCTGGCTTATGGGGCAGGCAAAGTTAGTAAGGTCCTCGAATAAGCTCCTTAGGCTAAGCTACAGAGGAAAAGTTGATTTTGTAGCATTCTTTGCGTTGTAGCCCGTACAGGTCTAGAGATGAGTCGTGCCTTATTAATTCCAATTGTAAGCGGAAATAAAGCTCTACAAGAAGAATTCAACTTGTTAGTGCCGCTCACTTCGCAGTTGCGCGATAATGCTATGGATGCTTAAATTATTCGTCATTCGAATATTCGAATATTCGTTCGTTCGAAATAAAAAATGAACGAATTTATTCGAAATTCGTTCGTTCGGAATGAAAAATGAACGAATTTATTCGAAATTCGTTCGTTCGGAATGAAAAATGAACGAATTTATTCGAAATTCGTTCGTTCGAAATAAAAAATGAACGAATTTATTCGAAATTCGTTCGTTCGAAATAAAAAATGAACGAATTTATTCGAAATTCGTTCGTTCGAAATAAAAAATGAACGAATTTATTCGAAATTCGTTCGTTCGGAATAAAAAATGAACGAATTTATTCGAAATTCGTTCGTTCGGAATAAAAAATGAACGAAATTATTCGAAATTCATTCGTTCGGAATAAAAAATGAACGAATTTATTCGAAATTCGTTCGTTCGGAATAAAAAATGAACGAACTTATTCGAAATTCGTTCGTTCGAAATAAAAAATGAACGAATTTATTCGAAATTCGTTCGTTCGCTCTCTTTTTAAAAAGTCCTCACTCTAGTAGAAAGTGTGCGGGACTCAAGTAGAAATGCGCCGGACGCCGTAGAAAGTGTGCGGGACCGAAGTGGGTGATCACAGAACTTTAAAATCGTTTTGTGTGACTATAAGAGAGTGTATACCACCCCTTTCTTCACGTCCCCTTCCCCAACCAATCATTTAAACTGCTTAGCTGTTTATATGCACCAACCTTTCTGAATCGGGTTTATATACGATAGAAATGTGAGTTAATCAAAATATGCATCCAGAGAACACAAACATCATTATACTTCATTTGGCAATAGAGGTAGCAGGGTGTCGGTTGGTCATGGAGGCATTTACTAATTCTCAAACAGCGGTTGTCTTTATCATGACAGAAATGAATATAAATGAACCACCACTTTAGGACCTCCTAAAACTAAAGAAGGGTCTGTGTGCAACTGCATTAGAAAGGAGTTTAGCAGGGTTTGCAAGGTTTGAAATGCTTTGTAATTTCTGATTGCTCGAGTGTTGTCGTCGAAACCAGCTCATGGGCCGGCACTACCGGATTCCAGCGACAGAGGCCGGCGATAGCCGGCAAACGTGGGATCTTTTGTACGCCATTTCACATATAATCAGCGGATTTCGATTCATTCGCCTTATACTCAAGATGCCGGCGAAGCCGGCAAATGGGCCGACGTAGCCGGACCCCAGGCCGGCGTCAGCCGGCCGACGCCGCTGGTGGTTTAAATGAGATGTGCAGAGTTCTGCTGGAGCCAACAACGGGGCTCGGCTCCACCGACCTGGCTGGCTTATGGAGCGAGCAAAGTTGGGAACCCGATATATCATTCGACGCAGAATTTTACGTAGATTTCAAAAACTACCTTCACCAGGTTAAAGAGTTATAGGCGAAAAACCGGTGTTTCGTAAAATGAATAAGGCTGAAGAATCGAGAAAATATTTTTCCAAACTGGAAGCACAAGTTGACGCAGAATTCTATCTCCAAGCACAAAAAGTTATGGACGAAAAACCGGCAGTGACACCCACCCAATCTTGAAAATGACTTGCATGAGTGTTGGATCACTTTCATTCTTTTTCGGGGCGTTTCACCGGTTGTCACCGGTTTTCCCAATGATGTTCCCCCTTCACCTGCTCAGAGGTGAAGGTTGGTGGAGTACATGGCTCCACCCAACGAAGCTACGGTTGGTGTTATCATTGCGCAGCGGCATGAAAAAATGTGCGTGGCCAAGTGCGATTGCCATGTGGCTTCCCCCGTTAGAACCGTTCTAGTAGCCTCATCAGACGGTGTGGGAAAGAAATTTAGCTCTTGCGTTCGGAAAATTGGAGCAATGGAGTAGTGAAGAAAATGAATTCAGTCTTGAAAGGTATGTCGATTCCTTCAAGCATTAGAGCTGATTTTCATATTTTTTGTCCAATCAGCTCGGGTATTCAAATTCGAATAACGTTCGAATAATCACCTCTGCGAATAATCGAACTTGAATAATGTTCGAATATTCACCTTTTGCGAATAGTCGAATTCGAATAATATTCGAATATTCACCTTTTCCGAATAGTCGAATTCGAATAATATTCGAATATTAACCTTTCCCGAATAGTCGAATTCGAATAATATTCGAATATTCACCTTTTCCGAATAGTCGAATTCGAATAATATTCGAATATTCATCTTTTCCGAATAGTCGAATTCGAATAATACTCGAATATTCACCTTTTGCGAATAGTCGAATTCGAATAATGTTCGAATTTTCACCTTTTGCGAATAGTCGAATTCGAATAATGTTCGAATATTCATACTTTTCGAATATTCGAATGTTCGAATAAAAATTCGTTCGAAAAAATTGAATATTTATTCGAACTCGAATATTCGGTCCTCACTCTACTATATTGGTAGGTTGAGACCGGGAATTGTTTTAAACATTGTAAGTAGGAAGTGTTCATAAACATTGTAAGTAGGAAGTGTTCATAAACAATGAAACGGTCGAAAATTGAAAAAATTGTTATAAATTGCTATAAAAAAAGTTCTCAAAGAGGTAAAATTCTGATGACATGTATATATAGGTTTTTTGACACTCTGAATACGCTAATGTTAGTGAAAATGCCCAGCGTCAAGCTGGAGAATAATATAGCTGAAAAGTAGGTTGTTCATAAACAATGAAACGCACTGTATAGGAAAGACACGGCATAGAAATTGTGGTGCGCGCGAAGCGCGCACCTGATTTGGAAAAGGATTGCTTCTGCGCAAACCCCTCGTTACAGAATCTCGGTTTGGAAGATAGTTCCGAACTTGGCATTTTCACCAAATGTAGAGCAGCAAAGGTTCTTAACACTGCCCAAATTTCAGAAAAATCCGCTCTGTGGTTCTCGAGATATGGAAAAATTTGTGAATTTTAAAATGTGTGTCTGTGTGTGTGTCAGTCCGGTGAAACTTTTGAATGATAAGAAACATGGTTGGCCAATTGAGAGAGATGGAGTGGTATTGTGATAAGAGTGAATTGATTGCAAACGTTAGGGTAGGTCTGCTTCTCGCAAATCAGGAACCGTATGCACACCGTTTATTGCGGGACGCATCTAGAAGTGCGCGAAGCTTCAAGAACGTGTGCGGAACCCAGCTATAAAAGCGCCAAGCGCCTGGGAACGTGCGCAGGACCCAAGTAGAAGTGCGCCAAGCGACGAGCAACGTATGCGAGACCCAACTAGAACTGTGCTGAGCGCCGGGGAACGTGTGCGAGACCCAACTAGAAGTGCGCCAAGCGACGGGAAACGTGTGCGAGACCCAAACAGAAGTGCGCCAAGCGCCGGGGAACGTGTGCAGGACCCAAACAGAAGTGCGCCAAGTGCCGGAGAACGTGTGCAGGACCCAAGTAGAAGTGCGCCAAGCGACGGGAAACGTGTGCGGAACCCAAACAGAAGTGCGCCAAGCGCCGGGGAACGTGTGCAGGACCCAAGTAGAAGTGCGCCAAGCGCTGGGCAACGTATGCGGGACCCAATTAGAACTGTGCTGAGCGCCGGGAAACGTGTGCGGGACCCAACTAGAAGTGCGCCGAGCGCCAGGAACATGTGCGGAACCCAGCTATAAGTGCGCCAAGTGCCAGGGAACGTGTGCGGGACCCATCTAGAAGTGTGCCAAGCGCCGGGAAGGTGTGCGGGACCCAAATTTATGTGCGCCAAGCGACGGGAAACGTACACGGGACCCAAACAAAAGTGCGCCAAGTGCCGGAGACCGTGCGCGGGACCCATCTAGAAGTGCGCTAAGCGCCTGGAAGGTGGGCGGGACCCGAATTTAAGTGCGCCAAGCGCCGGGGAACGTGTGCGGGACCCAAACAGAAGTGCGCCAAGCGCTGGGGAACGTGTGCAGGACCCAAGTAGAAGTGCGCCAAGCGCTGGGCAACGTATGTGGGACCCAACTAGAACTGTGCTGAGCGCCAGGAACATGTGCGGAACCCAGCTACAAGTGCGCCAAGCGCCGGGGAACGCGTGCAGGACCCGAGTAGAGGTGCGCCAAGCGCCGGGGAACGTGTGCAGGACCCAAGTGGAAGTGCACCAAGCGCCGGGCAACGTATGCGGGACCCAACTAGAACTGTGCCGAGCGCCAGGAACGTGTTCGGAACCACACTAGAAAAACGCCAAGAGCCGGAGAACGTGTGCAGGACCCAAGTAGAAGTGCGCCAAGCGCCGGGCAACGTATGCGGGACCCAACTAGAACTGTGCTGAGCGCCGGGGAACGTGCGCGGTGCCCAACTGGAAGTGTGCCAAACCCCACAGAACGTGTGCGGGACCCAACCAAAAGTGCGCCAAGCGCCGGGGAACGTGTTCGCGACCCAACTAAAAGTGTGCCAAGCGACGGGGAACGTGTGCGGGACCCCAAATAAAAAGCGCCGAGCGCCGGAGAAAGTGTGCGGGACCCAACTGGGAGCGCTCCAAGCGCCGGGGATAGTGGGCGGGATCTAACTGGGAGCACGCCAAGCGCCGGAGAACGTGTGCGGGACCCAACTTTGGGTACGCCAAGCGCCGAGGAAAGCGTGCGGGACCCAACTGGAAGTGCTCCATGCGCCGGGGAACGTATTCGTGACCCAACTGGGAGTGCGCCAAGCGCCGGGGAAAGTGTGCGGGACCCAACTGGGAGCGCGCCAAGCACCGAGGAACGTGAGCGGGCTCCAACTTCGGGTGCGCCAAGCGCCGAGCAAAGCGTGAGGGACTCAACTGGGAGTGCGCCATGCGCCGGGTACGTGTGCGGGATCTAACTGGGAGCACACAAAGCGCCAGAAAATGTGTGCGGGACCCAACTTCGGGTACGCCAAGCGCCTAGGAAAGTGTGCGGGACCCAACTGGAAGTGCGCCAAGCGCCGGGAGAATTGTGTGAGACTCGACTCAAAAAGCGCCAAATATGCCAAGCGTTACGGATCGTGTGCGACCCAACCGGGAGGACCGGCAAGGGAGTGAAAATCGAAAACGCGGTTGTGATTCATCCGTTCATCTAGTCGTTATTGGGTTCGGAAACCATGAAAAAGGGTGTGAACTGTGGTGGTGCTAGAAGGGGTGGGCAAGTTTTATGCGAGAGGGGTCTACTACACTACTGCATGAACATTTGAAAGGTCATATCTGAGGGTGTAATGTGCCTTTAAAAGGAAACCTTTACTGAAATAAAGTGAAATTATCTAACTGTTTTGCTTTGCTACGGATTAGTATGATTTGGAAATGTGAAATTTGTGAGAAACTCGTTAAAAGAGGTGAAATGTCTTATGCTACTGATTTGGCATGGGAATGAACTCGAAAGAAGCGCTAAAAACTCAGTGAAATGATTCATCGTTGATTTGGCTGTGCACTTGTTTACTAAACAACAAAAATTGAGTGTGAGATTGAAAAACCAAATCACGCACATCTCTTCTGAAATCAACCTAACGCTTGCTGTTTAGGTTAACAAGTCTCAGGTCCTTGCAAAAATATGTTGTGTCTCCCACCTCAATCATTCAGAAATATTGATTTTCAAGCATTACTGAATTATTTGACGCGTTCGCTTCCGATTGACTATCAATTAATGAAAGTGGAAATAACATCACGTAGTGTGTCTATGCGAATGCTGTCAACTAAGAGAATTGCAGTCACACGAATAAATGTGTGTGCTTAGTAAGATGTGCGTGATTTGCTTTTTCAATGTCACACTCAATTTTTTTTGTTTAGTAAACAAGTGCACAGCCAAACCAACGATGAATCATTTCACTGAGTTTTTAGCGCTTCTTTCGAGTTTATTCCCATGCCAAATCAGTAGCATAAGACATTTCACTTCTTTTAACGAGTTTCTAACAAATGTTTCATTTCCAAATCATACTGATCCGTAGCAAAGCAAAACAGTTAGATATGAGATGTCTGATATCACTTCGTGATCCTGGATCATTCTTGCGTGGTTTCATACTGTAGTGGTAATCCACTACATTCCACACGACTGAAGGTTCCTTAGCTGATGTCTTTCTTTCGTTGCCGCAAATCTTAGCTTCCAGAAAAAAGGGGCAAATATCCATGATTCTCCCAATGTACTCTTAGGAAACGCGAGAATATATCGGAGTAAAGCCCAGCATTATCGTGAAGTCTTATAAAAACTGCCCACCAAAACTTGATGACCCTTCTTCACATAATTGAGTACTTCATCATAACACACTTCGTTCATAGTTTCTTGAACGTCGCGAACGCCTCCGATTTTTTTGATCCCAATAAACCTGGAATTTTTTTTGGTTCTCTTGAAGTTCACAATAATCAGTGGCCGTATTCATGAAACACTGGGAGCTTCCGGGGAAGGTCCAAAGCGCACCCTCTCTTGGACGAGTTTTCTATGTTTCACCATCCTGGGTACCCGGCAGGTAGACAGGAAGGCTCCTGGCTACCTGGCGGGTAGACAGGAGGGTTCGTAACCACCTAGCGGGTGGATGGAGAGGGGTGTGGCTGCCTGCTACGTCGATCTCAAGCCTTTTTTTGACTGCACCTGGTCGCTGCGGCCATGCGAAGGACAACTGATCCCTTTTCGTCGCGCGTAATGGAAAACCGCTCCAATTGTCATCGCTTCGTGGCAAACGTCCTACATGGTTGGTTCGCGGCGACGAAATCCCGTGTTTTACTGCTTCGCTGCTGGAGGAGCAATTCTCGAAGGTCGCTGATCATCGCTCCAGGAGCGATTGCTAGCGAATGACACGTTTCTTTCTGTTAACATTGCTCCGTTAACATGACGATATCAATGTTTACGAGTCGGAACATGTTATTAATGGACACTAGCCATTACTTTCCACCGATTGATTGATTTTCTTCGATCATCTATGGGGCTATGCACTATGTAAAAATCGCTGCCGCTGCAACAGCGGGTGCAGAATCGCTGCGATGAAAACATCAGCGGTGCAGTCAAAACTATGCTTCACGCGACAGAATATGATCGATATCACCCTGAAAGGTAGTGCGGACACCTGCCCACCCGAAAACTTGAGGACGGGAATGCTATACCCGACGGAGTGCATAATTATCGGAGCTGAGAGACACCAGCCACCTAACCGGCGGTCTCCTCTCCGTGTCTGCAGGTGGATACTCATGCCTATTTCTGCTCTCACAGGTGGCGAAGGGGGGCCGCCACTATTGAAACCTAGACAGTAGAGGCACAAAAATGGTTACAATACGATGGGTACGAGAAGCTTACGCCCCCTTCCTGCGCCCGCGGTTTCATGAATACGGCCACAGCAATCGGCTGGCCTTAATGGCAACAGCGTTGCGGGAATGCAACCAGCAGTTGTAGATTAGGGTATGCATCCAAGAAACCATTAAGAACACGCTAATTAGGGACCAATATGAACGTACTTCTGCGTGAGTGGAACAGGTCGGAAACGTCCATCAAAACAGAACAGCCCTTTGTAAAGGTTTACTCGCAGAAATCGAGCCACATCCACATAATTTGGCAACGTAGCTGACAGACCGACAATACGAATCCCTGTTTGAGACATTTCCACCTGAAGAGAAAATGGTTTGTATCTATATGTTTAAAAAACCATACGAATTCTGCCGCCATTATAGAGGGGAAATCGGCTAACCTGTCTTAGTGTTCTGGCGACAATCGTCTCAATAACTGGTCCACGATCATCATGCAATAGATGCACCTAAACCTCCAAGCAAAGAAGCGGTCTTGCTAGGATTAACGAATAATCAACCGCCTCACCTCGTCAATAATTAGCAACCGAACTAGTGATGTCAAGGAGTTGTCGCTAGTACCCTTTCTCGTCACCACATCCCATTTCTCAGGTGTCAGCACCAGCATCTAAAACACTATATTTCACTTCTTGACTTTTACCCTGCCCCCTTGATGACAGCACTAATCATCGTTCTCTTAGAAGCTGAAAAACCTAGAGGTTCCAACTACCCATAAATCATTAAAAACAAAACTAAACAATACTTGGGTTTCCGCAATTTCTTTTTTGGAGAGCGTTGTGTCTCCAGTCAGCTCTCGCACTTGCAAACCAAGAGGTGCCAATCGTTTGCCAAAACTAGCAGTCATTTCCGTAGCGAGGGCTTTCATTGGGGCAATGTAGATGATCTGAAATACCCAATTTTCCATCAAAAACCAGTACTTTTCTAGTTTAACGGTCCGGTTTCGAACCTACCTTGAAGTCATCCTTTGCGATTTCTCCACTCAACATTCGATATTCATGAATTGTATTCAAAATGCACAACATTGCTATGTTAGTTTTACCTGCATAGAAAAAGATTTAATGCTAAATACGATTTTGCAAAACTTGATGCTGCGAGAGAAAAATTTAAGAAAAGAAGATTTTTAAGAAAAATCACAGTAAAGAATGCTCTCCTAAAACAGTCAACTATCCATCGTTTCCCAGCCTTCCAAAAATTTTCACCTTCGGCGGGGTTGAACCTGTGAATCTTAAAGGCAGTGTTCACGATAATCTTCGATTTTGAGATTATTCGCCAAATCGATTGTTTGGCCACCGGGTAGAACTGAACTGACGAAGAAATCGAGAAAAACGCCCCAGAAGGGCACCAAATCCTTTACCCTCACCCCACCTTTTTACTCTCACTGGAACTGATCGCTGTGTTCCAATTTCGATGAGTCCCCCGCTGACAAACACCGTGAACATGTTCATTCAATCGGACAACTAGTCCAGGACAGAGAATAATGTCACTGAAATAAGACGTTTTAATGCGTTTCAAGCCGTTTCTTCGTAGCTTTGGTAACGCTCGGTGGCCAACGTATTGTTTTGAGTGCAAAACTCGGGAACGAAAATCATCGTGAACACGGCCATTAAATCGCCTAAAAATGCATCTTATAGTTAGATTACGAATTTCCGGAACATATGTGTCATTTCTTTGACAGGATAGTCCTCTTGTAATGACCTCGATGACAGCGAGTGTTCAACACCACCACTGATGACATATCCAAGTGGGCTTTGGCGACAGTGTCCCTGGCCTCCATGTCAGAATCATTAACGATGGCCATGCTACTGTCGTCTATTGTGTTGCATGCTTCCTCCACCAGAGAATTTTCACCTCTTCTTGTGAATTTCTGTTTCATTTTTACATCTCCATTTCATATCCTGCCTCATTTGTTTTGCGCAGTTGTTTCGTTCACTCTTCAGTTTCTTTTTTGATCTCCTGTCTAATTTCGCTCTCTCAGTTTGTGCTCCAGTTTTATTTTGACCTCTTATTGTGATCTCATTTTGTCGTCTCAGCTTGCCGTCATTTTTTATACTAACGGTATGGCTCTCAGCCCCTCCCCCCAACCCCTGATAGAAGCCCATCTTGGTTCTTGGTTGGTCGAAGGCCCGCCCCCCTCCCCTCTGCGATACATCACGCCTCACGCCGAACCCTGGGAGTGATACCGGAGTTACGGGGCTGTGCACACAGGAGCATGTCTGCGAAAAGTTACTCGAACTATTCGAGCCAGTTTTCTGGTCCTGCGGGTCGGTGCATGGCGGGCCCGGGATCGATGACAAAATGAACTGTGTGTATATCCTGAATTCGCCTCGCTTTGGACAACCACAAAAGGTGATAATCTATATTAGCAAGATTGGCGACGAGCCTGATGAGTGCACGGAGTGCGTCAACCAGGTTCACAATTCCGCGCATCCATTAATTTTCCCAAAGATACCCATCATGTCCACTACGTAAAATAGACTCGAAAAACGATCCAACGCTGGTGGCCGAATTCCTGAACCCATTTCACCTTCTACGTGGCAATCGAATACGACAGTATGCTGCGACATCGACAACTCTTGCAAATGTATGGTTTGTATCTTATCTCCAGGTAGCCGCGGTGGAATTCTTATCACGCTATCATGGAAGCGGAGCGATGGCTCCTCCATTTCTGCGATTGTGTTATTTTAGAAACGACCGCTCGACTTCTATGATCACTTATGTCCTTATCGAAGCGAAATTCCGGTCCGCAGTTGCGAACATCCGCTTTGCAGCACGCAGAACGATGATAATCGTGCTGGGACCAGCGGGCACCAGCACAATTACCTTTTCTTCCTGCGTGATACCATTGTGCTTCTTGCTGCAACAGTAGTCGTCGTAATGGCGGAGCAGAAGTTCGTTCCGTTAGGAACGCTACTTGAGTGACAGGAGATGAGACTATAACTACGGAAGGATGATTATCCTCATTCCGGAAAGTGCCAGGTTTTATTTTTTTATTTGGTATACGGAAAATATATAATATCTATTAATGAATGCAGATTCCAAAGAATTGGCAATTTCAGGTAATATAAACTCTGGTACCGCCGTAATGACCTGTTGATTTCGATTATCACAGCGCGGAGCGGTGGCTTTTTCGTCGGAACCTCCTTATCACTAGTTATATTTCACCGAGGCCCACCGCTCCGCTGCTGATATTGATCGAAATCAACAGGTCACTACGGCGGTACCAGAGTTTACTGCTTCCAAACTGCAAATCAGAACAATTCACAATGAATGAAATATACCAGCTCCAGTTGGCGCACAAATCAATAGATTCTCCTTGGTTTTATACGCTTGTTCGAATACTATAGACTGGATGATATTCAGCTTCTCAAACCCTTGAAATCCAAGTTGACCAAGCTGCAAAATGTATGACTGATGGCGCATTTCTCAAAAACCCTGCATTGCGAGAATATACTTACTTCATCCATATCCTTTACAAGAACATGATGGACATCCCCAATAGAACCTCGATTTATTGGCGGAACCTCCACTTCTTCGTGCGTTCGGAAGCTTTCTCTGGTGGACCCATCAGGAAGGGCATACTGAGACTCAAGCATATTAAAAAAACAGTGCGCTTTGAACTCCACGGTCCAACCTTCATTCCATTTATAGTGATCATTGCTGAGCCACTGTCAACAGAAGCGTCGAATACGAATGGGTAAATATCACGTGGTCGGTTACTACTCTGTATAGTTGGCATCCATTTCAGCTGATCCATCTCCAATTGCCTGAAAACGGCTGGAGGTAATGCTGGGTGACAGAAAAAATTACAACCGCTTTTTTTCATTGGTAAGCTTCCCCAAAATCTCCCTTCCATCTTATCAACTTATACATGGTTGGACTATGTTATCACAGGGTAAGGCCTCAATCCTACACAACGGTCAATGCTTCCATTTTGGAAATGAAGCGCAGCAGAAGTAAGCCTCTTCTGACAGAAAATACAGTTTTCCGCTACTATTCGTTGTTTCTTTGGCAAAGCTGTCACAGTAGCAGGACCACTACATTATGGAAAAGTGCACCCATGGTTTAGCGAGAGCACTGCGTTCAGGTGATGGACACGCCAGGGATTAGGTTCCATGTTTGAATTCACCCAGTGATGGCGCACTGCTGTTATAGTGTTGAATAATTCATGTTGGACAATATATCCTCTACTTCACAGTGAAATTAATTTCTCTCAATCGCGGGTGTGGGCGAGCGTATGCTGCGTCTGATTCTCCCCCACACTTTCTCGCTGTCTCTCCCCTTGCTCCGCGCAGGCACGCGAAGAAACAAACTGAACTTGCATACGAAACAGAGGACAACTTACAACCCAGCTCAATTTCAAGTTTCTCCGAGGTACAACACCGCCGCTATCTAAGGGAAAAAATGGGCGAAGTGGGCAACTGAAGCGGCCTCGCCCCATAACTTGCTTAGAAAAGCTCCAATCTTAGTTTTGAAAATATTATTGGAATCCTCTCAACGAGAGCATTTCAATGATGGATGTCAGCGGGTTTTCTTAAAGGCAGTGTTCACGATAAAAATCGTTTTTCTGTTTTCCTGCCTATCTTGAGAACGGCCCCATGCTGATTCCAATAGTCTCTGAAATCGTACAAGACCTAGGAACGGAGTTATGGTCCCTCAAAAATTGAGCTAAGGAAACATGGTGGACGGTTGTCCAAGGCTTGTAACTTCCGTCTTTTGCAGCCGATGTACGCGAGCTGACCTGAGTAAAGAGACAAGTTGAGAACGAAGTGAAGAACGGGGCTAATGATTGGAAATCATCGCTCATTTGACGATTTTGAGCATTCATTTGTTCACGTCGGTGGGCGTGTGTTGCGCTTTTAGGGTTTGCCTTGCGCTCGAAGTGGCAACTTCGGACTGTTTGGAGCTTTTCCTGGCTCGTTTTCATGCGTTCTTTCGACGTCAACGTTACAGTGTGCCCCTCCACTACCCATTCCTAGTGAAAATTGAAACACATTTTTTATCGTGAACACTGCCTTCAAGTAAAACATGCCACGACAAGCGACTTGAATAAAAACTGGAAGCGATACAAATGCAAAAGCGATACAATCGCAAATGCTTCAAACAATCATAACTTTTGTAAAACATGCTTGATTGGAACTCTGAAGTGTTTAATGGACTTTTTAGGTAACCTTTTTCGCGGAAAACCTAAATTTTCCAGTTGTACGCCCCAATTTTTCAGCAATCCACATTTTTGGGTCACTTCTTCAGCGATCACAGATTATTCATAATTTTCCTTATTCTCCAGTCCGAGGACATCATCGTGATCCATTTTGGACCAGCCTCACCACAGTTTGGGCAGCCCGACTGTCCTGAGAATCTTACGAAACCCTCAATTCGAGAGCCCGCATCCAGGGCTGGGCAGACGTCCCGGCATGGCGATTTTGAACATGCACCCCCTTACCTCGGTAGTTTTTAGGCACCCTCTATGGGAAATAGAAATCGGCTGCTTTCGGAGAATTCGACCACAACCGCCATGATTTTGACTTCCTGATTTTGATAAACAAGAACATAGACAAAGCACTGAATAGAGAAAATTCCGAAACTGTCAACAAAAAAGGTAGTGTAATTTCTAAACTTCAAAACAATCCCATTAGGAAAATTTGTTAGTATCGGGTACTGCCAATAGGGTCCCGCACATTATCACCGGCGCTTGTCGCTTTTTCAGTCGAGTCCCGCGCACTTTCTCCGGCGCTTGACGCACTCCCAGTTGGGTCCCGCACACTTTCTCCGGCGCTTGGCGCACTGCCAATCGAGTCCCGCACACTATCCCCGGCGCTTGGCGCACAGCCAATCGGGTCCCGCACACTATCCCCGGCGCTTGGCGCACAGCCAATCGGGTCCCGCACACTATCTCCGGCGCTTCGCGCACAGCCAATCGGGTCACGCACACTATCCCCGGCGCTTGGCGCACAGCCAATCGGGTCACACGCACTATCCCCGGCGCTTGGCGCACAGCCAATCGGGTCACACGCACTATCCCCGGCGCTTGGCGCACAGCCAATCGGGTCCCGCACACTATCCCCGGCGCTTGGCGCACAGCAAATCGGGTCCCGCACACTATCCCCGGCGCAATGGCGCACAGCCAATCGGGTCACGCACACTATCCCCGGCGCTTGGCGCACAGCCAATCGGGTCCCGCACACTATCCCCGGCGCTTGGCGCACTGCCAATCGAGTCCCGCACACTATTCCCGGCGCTTGGCGCACAGCCAATCGGGTCCCGCACACTATCCTCGGCGCTTGGCGCACAGCCAATCGGGTCCCGCACACTATCCCCGGAGCTTGGGGCACTCTCAGTTGGGTCCCGCACACTTTCTCCGGCGCTTGGCGCACTGCCAATCGAGTCCCGCACACTATCCCCGGCGCTTGGCGCACAGCCAATCGGGTCCCGCACACTATCCCCGGCGCTTGGCGCACTCCCAGTTGGGTCCCGCACACTTTCTCCGGCGCTTGGCGCACAGCCAATCGGGTCCCGCACACTATCCCCGGCGCTTGGCGCACAGCCAATCGGGTCCCGCACACTATCCCCGGCGCTTGGCGCACAGCCAATCGGGTCACGCACACTATCCCCGGCGCTTGGCGCACAGCCAATCGGGTCCCGCACACTATTCCCGGCGCTTGGCGCACAGCCAATCGGGTCCCGCACACTATCCCCGGCGCTTGGGGCACTCTCAGTTGGGTCTCGCACTTGTTACTCTGCGCGTGCCACACTTCCAGTCGGACCCCGCACAATAAACGGTGTGCATGCGGTTCCTGACGGATGTAAAGCAGACCTCTAACGCTTGCAATCAATTCACTCTTATCACAATATCACTCCATTTCTCTCAATTGGCCAACCGAGTTTCTTATCATTCAAAAGTTTCACCGGACTCACACACACACAGACACACACACATTTTAAAATTTAAAACATTTTCAATATCTCGAGACCCACAAAGCAGATTTTTCTGGAACTTGGGCAGTGTTAGGAACATTTGCTGCTCTATCTTTTGTGAAAATGCCAAGTTTGGAACTCTCTTCCAAACCGAGATTCTGTAACGAGGGGTGTGCGCAGAAGCAATCCATTACCAAATCAGGTGCGCGCTTCGCACCTGATTTGGTAATGGATTGCTAAAAAGGATTGATACGCGTTCAGACAAGACATATCATTTCAATAGACTTAAGCTCTGGTAGACTCTGTTTCATTCCAAATAAACTCATGTTTTCGGTTATCACAGCGCGGAGCGGTGGCTTTTTCGTCGAAAACTCCTTATCACTAGTTATATTTCACCGAGGCCCACCGCTCCGTTGCTGGTGATAATCGAAATCAACAGGTATATAAGGATGTACCAAAGCTTACATCCCTAGTGACCTGTTGATTTCGATTATCACCAGCAGCGGAGTGGTGGGCCTCGGTGAAATATAACTAGTGATAAGGAGGTTTCGACGAAAAAGCCACCGCTCCGCGCTGTGATAACCGAAAAGATGAGCTCACTTGGAATTAAACAGAGCCTACCTCATTGAAACGACGAGATTCATCGCTAAGCTCCCGAAAAGAAAACTTGTAAGATAAACTAGAAGAACGGAAATAACGTTTTGTGACAGACAAAATGAGGTCTTCTCTTAGAGATCGTTCTGGGGTAGCCTAACATGTATTGGCTTACGTGCTGCCAGGAAGCAAACATGGGAGATCGCCCTCTCTGAATGCCAAACAAGCCGCGAAAGCGTTTCAGACGGAACATAAAGCGAGTTTTCGGGCAGCTGAATGGCTGAAATTGGAGGGTTTGGTAGAGACCCAAGCTGACTATATGCCATATTGGTCTCTTTAGGATTTCTCACTTATGATGAAGATGCGGGCAGGGCTGGGCACGCGTCCCGGTTAAACGCAGTGTTCACGATAAATCTCGTTCTCGAGGTCTCGGTGTGAAACACTAAGTTGGCAGGTGCTATAGAGGATAGGGTCGATGAAAGCAACGAAAAGTGGCCAGAAATAAATACAAACGGCTTTGAAAGCTCTCCCGATGCACCTACCTATCCCGGTCCGCCCCCAATCGGACGAGCTTGTGGCGCCGCACACGTTTCGATGGCAAATTGCCAAGCAACTCTGCCGCAGTTAGCACTATCGATTCGCGCAGATTTCGCGATTAGCGCGCGCTTGCCGAAATCAGCAGGGCCCATGATTCTCGTCCACGCCCTGAATTTAGAAACCGCTATTTTGACTTATTCTGGTCGTTTTTCTTCCCTGTTTCTTCACTACAGGGTGGCCCACATGAAGTGTGACGGACTTCAGAAAATCAATTTTCGGCAACTTTTTTGCCTCTTTCGTGCTTTCTCATGATGATATTCGTTCACTCCACATTTTCTTGTTATACTACGGCCATCATTATTTCCTTTCCTCAGAAAACGTTGGTATCGAACGAAGACCGTTCGGCCATAGTCGCACTGCACAACCGAGGGTTGTCAGTTTCCGACATTTCGAAGACGCTCAAACTGCATCGGGAGCAGGTGCATCGGGTAATAAAAGGATTTGAGGAGACTGTTGGGATTGAAAATCGTCCGAGACGAAGACCAGAAGGAACTGCGAAGACTCCTGCCCTTCGGAAGGCCATCAAAGGCAAGCTTCGCCGAAATCCTGCAAGAAGCATGAGAAAATTGGCTGAGAAGCACAATGTAGGCAGGTCCACCATGCGACGACTGATCGGAGATGATTTGGAATTGCATCCTTACAAAATCGCCAGAGGACAATGCCTCGCCGAGGAAATGAAGGCCTCCAGGTCGGAAAAATGCAGGAGGATGAAGACGCTTGTGCGCGGTGGCAAGCTCGACCGGATTCTCCTCATAGATGAGAAAATATTCACTTTTGAAGCAGTCCAAAACACGAAGAACCAACGGGAACTGCTGTCAAGAGGACCTCCGAGAATCGTCAAGATTGAAAAGTCACATTTTCCACAGTCCGTCATGGTGTGGGCTGGAATATCGGGTCTCGGCAAGGCCAAGCTTGTTTTTGTTCAAAAGGGAGTCAAAATTAACGCCGAAGTCTATCGAGAACAAATTTTGGAGAATGCCGCTCTTTCTTGGGCTCAAGAAAATGCCAAAGGCATCGATTGAACCTTCCACCAAGATTTGGTACAGGCCCACGGCGCAAAGAAGACTTTGGAATGGTGTGAGGCCGATTTTCCGAGTTTTTGGTTGAAGGATATCTGGCCGTCAAACTCCCCTGACCTCAACTCTTTGGATTTCGCTATCTGGTCGATTATGGAGCAAAAAGTCTGCTCTTTCAAACACAGTTCATTGGATTGGCTGAAACGAGCTCTGGTGAAAGTATGGGACGAGATTTCTCCAGCAATGGTCGCGCGCATCCTCAAAAACTTTCGAAAGAGACTGGACGCTTGTATTGAAGCAAAAGGAGGTCACTTCGGATGCGATCTGTAAAATCTTATCCAGAACGTTTGTATGTATCGAATCAAAGTTTATAGCCTGTATTTGAACCGTTTTGTGCAGTGGGGGTCGTGGGTAGTTTCACGCGTCACACTTCATGAGGGCCTCCCATTTTTGGGTCGAACTCGAGTGCGGTATTCATCGTGAACACTGCCTTTAACCTTGGGAGGGGGCGTGCATATTGGACGTTGCAGAGAGGGCAAAGGGAGGCTAAACCGAACACCAAAAAACGAAGGGCATGTTCTATCGAATTTCAGGAGAAACACAATACACGTTTTTCTTTCGATTTGTCAAATGTTCTTCTCCGCATTTCAAGGCGAATTGCTGTATTGCGAATTGCCGCAATCACTCAGAGACTCGGCTTGTCGTGCGATATGGTGTTGGTCTGCAACTACACTGCGCACACTGGAGTGGACGCGCACACAATATTAATTGAAAAACGTATTTTATTACAGAACTGGGAGGTGAAAAAGATTGAAACTGGAGTATATGGAAGAAGGCAGAAATAGGATACAAACAGTGATAATGTGAACGACCGCCATGACTTTTCCCACTTCTGATGCCATTTAGAGGGCAGTGCCCACGATAAAAATCGTTTTTCTGTTTCTCAGCCTATCTTGAAAACGGTCCCATGCTGATTCCAACGATGTCTCTGAAATCGTACACGACCTTCTGGGAACGGAGTTATGGTCCCTCAAAAATTGAGCTAGAGAAGCATGGTGGACGAGTTTTCCGAGGCTTGTAACTTCCGTTTTTTGCCGCCGATGCACGCGAGCTGACCTGAGTAGAAAGAGAAGTTGAGAATGAAGGGTTGAACGGGGTTAATGATCGGAAACCATTGCTCATCTCACGATTTGAAGCTTTCATTCGTTCACGTCGGTGGGCGGGCAATGCGCTTTTGGGGTTTGCCTTGCGCTCAAAGTGGCAACTTCGTACTCTTTTGGGGCTCTTCCTGGCTCGTTTTCAAGCGTTCTTTCGACGTTAACGTTACAGGGTGCCCCTCCACTACCTATTCCTAGTGGAATTTCAAATACTTTTTTCATCGTGAACACTGCCTTTAAAGAATATGCCGTTCTTGTCCCAACGTCGAATTTCAGATACATGCTCCATGACGGTTTATGGACCCGATTGGCTCTATGGCATGGTTTGAAAACCCTTACGTTAAGCTGATTGATTGCCTACGGTATCGGAAAGTCGAATAAAAAATATGCCGACTCCAATTCGTAGCGTGATCGAAGTCGAGAGTAAATGAGTATCTTCCTGGCCATGTGAGCGCCTCTGGTTTCGTTTAATTTCGTGGTCATACTATGCAACTTCTCGGCTAGCTGGCACATATTCTGGACACAAGATCCCTTGAGCTTATTTGAGGCCCTAGTTATACAATAGCGTTTCGCCGCCGCTGGCTTCCGCGGCATGTCTGCTATTGGTCAATTTCGAAATCTGACCAATCGCAGACGTCCCGCAAAAACCAGCGGTACCGAATCGCTGATGTATAACTAGGGCCTGAGGTGTGTCAACCAGAGAGATTGATCCGCGTTAGAAGCACTACAGGACCCTTGGTTAGCTCTAAAGTGCTATTGTTGGTTTAAGAAAGAGAAGCAGGTCAAGGCTGACGTGTAAATTATGTAATTCCATGTGTAACATTGCTTTCAGAGTTGAATTTTACGGCGAATGTTCCTGCACACTTTAATTTGCACTGAAGGATCGCTTAACCGCAGTTGTACTATACTCTATTTATCTTGAATTGCACAAAACACGGTCCGCCAATGGTCCTCTAATTGGCCCGCTAATACCGTAGTGTACGTCCACGACGCGTTCTAGGCAGACCCGGGTGTGCACCCGGTGTGCAGAGCGATCGATTCGTCAATGCCGTCACTCGGCCACCCACCCTGCCACCCGGGCCTGCCGAGGACGCGGCGTGGGCGTACACTACGGCACTAGGGGGCCAATTAGAGGACCATTGGCGGACCGTGTTTTGTGCAATTCAAGATAAACAGAGTATACCATATTGACAAATGCCGTTAGAGTTTTGAAAAAGTGTAAAGACAAAAAATTCTGAAAAAAAATTGCTAAAAATGAATCTTACGGGGAAATTTATTGTGGAGTAGTGTATACGGAAGGCAAAAAATCGCCAAATGTGAAGAAGGGTGCCCGCGACCATCTACCGGTATAGTTATCCTAAGAAAATGGGGTGCCTTCATAGTTATGAAACGCACTGTATAGTTAGTCCAGTGACTTTTGCTTGTTTTCTCAACTGCGGTTCATCATTTTCTCTGGTCCCTGCTAAAAAAGGCTACAAATTGTAGAAGTGTCGTTATACGAACACTAGAGGAAATTTCGAATTTCTTTCCCACCTACATAGGCCTCATTCACCACCAAGCCACGGATCCCTGTAAAAAGATACCTTCTCCTATTGTGAACTCTGGCTCCGAGATGGTGAAGGTAGAGTCCATGTGATCAATTTAGTCTAATGAATGGACGAGGCTGTGACGGTGTATCGCCGCTCGCGATCGAAACCCCGTTGGTCGCTGAAGCCGCCAATGCCGCAGGGCCAGCCGCAATAGTCGCGCTTGGTCCATTCGTTAGAGTAAATATGATACGGAGACAATAGGCGACTCCACCAGACGAATATAACGTTTCATCGACAATAAATGCTTCCTAAGAAATTTTCACCCAAAACGGGTTGGGTAGACGACTTGTATTGGATGCTGTTTACCCCGGAACAAAACATCTCCTTCTCCAGAATGAGCACTTAGGTAGGCATTAAAACATGCGTTTCAATAAGGATTCAACGCAAATCCACATGGGAGAATGGTGAGTTTCCAAACAAAGGCTTTCATGAGCTTTCAGAGTACGAAACCAAATTCCGCGCTTATGCACTTCGCGAATTCTACTATTTAATTATGGAACCGTGCTGAATTAATGTGGCTAAAATTTAACTTTACCGCATTCGCAAGATCTCCCGTTGAGCAAGCTCCAGCTCCAATTTCTCCTCATCACCGAAAGCGTTTTGAATACTGGAATGATAAAATTGCTCCAATTATCAACATTCTTTTTCCGAAACAAAAATCTCTTCTCTTTCCCTGTGGAGCCCTCTGTTCCTTGGAAAAAAAAGGTTATCGGCAGTGTAGATAACCCGCGTAAATACCCACCGATTCAACTCTTTCTTTGCTCGCTTTTGCTCCTTGCGCAATTCGCGTCGCATGTCGACCCCGGCTTTCGTCTGCACCACAACCTGTTGGCAGTACAAAGCCGCGTCATTTCGAGCGGCTGCACGCTGAAAAAAGTCAAAAGGTTATAGCTGAGGTCAGACAACATCTAATGAAACAATTTCTAAAAGTTTAGGTTCCTGGAAAAAGTGAAGATTTGGCATGGCCATATTTTCGAAAAACTAGAAATATACTCAGTGAAAAGGAAAAAAACTAAGAAAAGTAAAAAAAGTTTAAAATTTTCCAGAGAATGATTTGGCGTAGGATAATTTGATTTTCGGGAAATGTTGTGAAATAGCTGAAAGCAAGATTTGAAAGTCGAGCTTGCACCAACTATTGATAAGTGTTGTGCAAAACGAGAGGTCGCATTGTATGAGCTTATCCGTAGAATATATCAAAGCGAAATCACGCGTGATAAGACAAACCGTAAAAGTTCATTCGGAAGCTGTAATCAGCACATGTAAGGGGCTCAACTGATTGGGCTATGCCGCGCGTGATTTTGCTTTGATATGTTCTGAGGATAAGCTCATACATTGCGACCTCTCGTTTTGCTTAACACTTATCAATAGTTGCTGCAAGCTCGACTGCCGAATCATGCTTTCAGCTATTTCACATTTCCCGAAAATCAAATTATTCTATGCCAAATTGTGGGCTGATTTGGAAAATGATTGCTTCTGCGCACACCCCTCGTTACAGAATCTCGTTTTGGAAGATAGTTCCAAACTTGGCATTTTCACAAAATGTAGAGCAGTAAAGGTTCTTTACACTGCCCAAGTTTCAGAAAAATCTGCTTTGTTGTTCTCGAGATATTGAAAAAATTGTGAATTTTAAAATGTGTGTGTGTGTGTGTGTGTGTGTGTGTGTGTGTGTGTGTGCGCGCGCGTGTGTGCGTGTGTGTGTGTGTGTGTGTGTGTGTATGTGTGTGTGTGTGTGTGTGTGTGTGTGTGTGTGTGTGAGAGAGTCCGGTGAAACTTTTTGAATGATAAGAAACATGGTTGGCCAATTGATAGAAATGGAGTGGTATTGTGATGAGTGAATTGATTGCAAGCGTTAGAGTAGGTCTCCTTTACGTCCATCAGGAACCGTATGCACACCGCTTATTGTGCGGGCTCCGACTGGAAGTGTGCCATGCGCAAAGGAACGTGCGCGGTACCCAACTGGAAGTGTGCCAAACGCCACAAAAAGTGTGTGGGATCCGATTGAAAGTGCACCAAGCGCCAGGAAACGTGCGCGGGACCCGAATGAAAATGCGCAAAGCACAGGGGAGAGAGTGCGAGACCCAACCAAGAGTGCGCCAAGCGCCGGGGAACGTGTGCGGGACTTGCCTGAAGAGGCACCAGGCGCCCGTAAAAGTGTGCGGGACCCAACTGTGAGTGCGCCAAGCGCCAGGGAACGTGCGCGGAACCCAAGTGAAATTGCGCCGAGCGCCGGGGAACGTGTTCGGGACCCAACTAGGAGTGCGCCAAGGGCCGGGAAAAGTGGGCAGGATCTAACTGGGAGCACGCCAAGCGCCGGAGAACGTGTGTGGAACCTGACTGGAAGTGCGCCAAGCGCCGGGAAACATATGCGGTGCCCAACTGGAAGTGTGCAAAACCCCACAGAACGTGTGTGGGACCTGACTGGAAGTGCGCCAAGCGACGTGGAACGTGTGCTGGACCCCAATTAAAAAGCGCCGAGCGCTGGAGAAAATGTGCGGGACCCAACTGGGAGCTCGCCAAGGGCCGGGGAAAGTGAGCGGGACCCAACTTCGGGTGCGCCAAGCGCCGAGGAAAGCGTGAGGGACCCAACTGGGAGTGCGCCAAGCGCCGGGGAAAGTGTGTGGGACTCGACTGAAAAAGCGCCAGCACCGGGGAAAGAGGGCGGGACCCAACTGGGAGTACGCCAAGCGTTAAGGATCGTGTGTTTGACCCAAGTGGGAGGACCGGCAAAGGAGTGAAAATCGAAAACGCGGTTGCGATTCATCCGTTCATCTAGAGACGATTATAAATTGCCACCGGCACAAAATTTTCACGGTAAACAAAATTGATGATAGCCAGTTGATAAAGGGTAGGGTATAAAAGAATTTGAGAGCGGAGTGTTTTCATTCACACACCATCTTTCTCCGGAGGTGTGCCGCCGAAGCTGAACACACTAGGGATTAGGGAAACAGCCTCACCGGTGATAGAGATAACACGATATTGGGGCCTACTCATGGAAAACTCTGGTAAGAAGAACTACTTCACTTCCGTGAGAATTTTGTGCCGGTGGCAAATTATAACCCTGATTCATCTAGTCGTCATTGGGTTCGGAAACCAAGAAAAAGGGTGTGAACTGTGGTGGCGCTAGAAGGGGTGGGCAAGTGTTATGCAAGAGGGGTCTACTACACAACTGCATGGACATATGAAAGTCATATCTGAGGGAGTAATGTGCCTTTAAAAGGAAACTTTTGCGAAAATAAAGAGAAATTATCTAACTGTTTTGCTTTGCTACGGATTAGTATGATTTGGAAATGTGACATTTGTGAGAAACTCGTTAAAAGAGGTGAAATGTCTTATGCTACTGATTTGGCATGGGAATAAACTCGAAAGAAGCGCTAAAAACTCAATGAAATGATTCATCATTGATTTGGCTGTGCACTTGTTTACTAAACTACAAAAATTGAGCGTGACATTGAAAAACCAAATCACGCGCTTCTCTTCTGAAATCAACCTAACGCTTGCAGTTTAGGTTAACAAGTCTCAGGTCCTTGCAAAATTATGTTGCGTCTCCCACCTCAATCATTCAGAAATATTGATTTTCAAGCATTACTAAATTATTTGACGCGTTCGCTTCCGATTGACTATCAATTAATGAAAGTGGAAATAACATCACGTAGTGTGTTTATGTTTTAACTAAGAGAACTGCTGTCACACGAATACATAATTGCTCAGTAAGAAGTGCGTGATTTGGTTTTTCAATGTCACGCTCAATTTTTGTTGTTTAGTAAACAAGTGCACAGCCAAATCAACGATGAATCATTTCACTGAGTTTTTAGCGCTTCTTTCGAGTTTATTCCCATGCCAAATCAGTAGCATAAGACATTTCACCTCTTTTAACGAGTTTCTCACAAATGTCACATTTGCAAATCATACTAATCCGTAGCAAAGCAAAACAGTTAGATAATCGTTCTCTGGAATATTTCAAAACTTTTTTTACTTTTCTTTATTTTTTTCTTTTCACTGAGTATCTTTTCACCGAGTATATTTCTGGTTTTTCGAAAATATGGCCATACCAAATCTTCGATTTTGCCAGGAACCTAAACTTTTAGAAATTTCATTTATTTTTCCTCAAGGTTCCCTTTCTAAAATGAGATATGCCTGGTGGTGTTTATTCAAAGTAAACCAACTGATGCCCTGCACGTTTTCTATGACGCCTTGCACACTCCCACTGGAGTCCTGCACACTCCCAAGGATATCCTGCACACTTTCGATGAGACCCTGCACATTCCCACTGATGTCCTGCTAGCTTTGTATGGCGTCCCGCACACTCCCACGGATGTCCTGCCCACTTTCTATGACATGACGTTCGGCGCACTACCACATGGTTCCCGCACACTTTCTACGGATTCCTGTGCATTCCTAATAGGGTCCCGTACAAATTATACGGCGTTTAGCTCAGTCCTACAGAAGCCCAGAACACTTTCTGCGGCGTCTCGCACCATCTCACAGGGGTCCCTCACGCTTTCTACGGCGTATTGCGCACTCCCACTGGAGCCACGTACACTTTCTACGGCGTCCTGCGCACTCCCACTGGGATCCCGCACACGATTTAAGGCGTCCTGCGCCCTCCCTTTAGGGTACCGCACACGTTCTGCGGCGTTCTGCTCACTCCTGAGTCACACCGTGCGGCGTTCCAAAAAGTACTACCAAGATCCCGTCGTTTCGATTGAAAAGTTACCCCCGAGGGAGAGCACAATCCTGGGCGGAAGCTCATCAGTAACGGTATTTGTTTTCAGTAGGTCATTTTTACGAATGAGTAAACGTCGGTTTATAATAACATGTTTACATGTTATTGTCCTTCTTGACCCTCAAACCTTCCGCGAAAATTGAGCTATCATCTTCAAAATTTGTCAGGAGCTATATGCAATCATAGCCAGCTTTCTGGCCTAAAATGAGCCTTCTAGCTCAACGATAAGTGTTCCAACAAGATCGTGTACGTCAACAGAAAAAAAGGAGGTGAACACTTTTTTCGACCAAAATCACGTGGTTCTGACAATTTTTCTAGAATCTCAGGTAACCAGTCCGGACCGTTTCGCGCTGGTATACTCAACTCTTTAAGCTCTATCCAATGCTGGAAAAACGGTTTTTCTACGATTCTTCTGAACCTAGGTTCTAGAATCACGTCGTTGCGCGATATCGATTCAAACCCAAATCGGAGTGCGCTTCGCGCACACCACAATTTTTGAAAGGACGCAGCCCCTGATGTCGACTGTTTACGGAACGCTGACATCAAATCTGAACTCTAGAAACACTCATTTCTACTCAATGACGGTGGTGGTTGGCTGCCTACTTGTTTCATTTTCAATATGCACACTCGCATTATCTGCAAACCTGCATTGTGATAGCAACCTTTACTGCAGTAGAATTCCTCAGTAGGTTACAGGCTTGAACACAACTCAGCCAACCAATACCTTGAGCCGATCATTCAGAGAAGGCTTCACGGGGTTGGAAGTGCACGACCCGAGAAAGGCGTACGCTACGAGTGTGAGTATGGAGCTTCGGGGGGCCGTTCTGCTCCTAAACGAATCATACGCATCGATCAAACATGATCAGGCCAGTAATTGAAGGTATACATGTTCTATAACTTTGACAGACATGTTTTAGCGTTACGAGCCGTTCGGGCCCCCGAAGCTCTATACCGCTATTCCGTACGCTACTCGTTCCACATAAAGAAGAGAGTAAACATTTAAAGCTTAGGTTGTTTCAAAATATCCGATTTTTAGCCGTGCATGGATCGCGAGACGTAACACGGCGAAACGCTTGGTGGATTTCCATAAACTTACAAAGGGAGAAGGATTCATATCAGTGTAAGAGGAATTTTTTACTCTCCGGCACTGGCAGAGGTCATCTATTGGAGTTATCCGGAGGACCTAGTCTTATCAGCTGTAGATGAACGGAACTCTCCTGTAGATGACCGGAACCTAACATGTTTTTGCAGGTATACTTCATTCAGAGTCGATTTTGCAACTGCAAACTTTCTGAGTGACATTGCCATGACCCACTAATCCGACTGTACGCAAAAGCGGATATTCGGTTTTCATCATGTACGATGCCTTTAAGGCCGCCACCATGGCGGAGCGGGCGTCACGCGCGGGCGAGGTGTCAGGCTATTAATACATCAACGCCACGCCTGCGCGGGCCGTATGAATAGCGCCTAACATTGTGGTAGGCCGATGAATAGTTCTAAAAAGTGATAGTCACAGTAAATGACAGCTCGAAACTAAGTTTTAACATCGGACTATCATTTGTGAATTCGAGGAAAATTTATCCGAAAAATAGAAAAAATTATTCGAAAATTCGAAAAAATTATTCGAAAGTTCGAAAATTTTGATTTTCGAATATACTCGAAAATTTGAAATTCGAAAAACCAGTTTTTCGAATATATTCGAAAATTTGAAATTCGAAAATAACGATTTTCGAATTTACTCGAAAATTCGAAATTCGAAAAAAAATGATTTTCAAATATATTTGAAAATTCGAAAATTTTTAGTTTTGCCCAGGTATAGTAAATAGATACTGCACATTCGATAACGAGTCGTCCGACGTCGGTCGGGCAAGTGTGAAAGGGGCTTTACTGAAGAGGGGCGATCAGGGCTCACACTCAGGTACTCTGTACGACGGCCGGCGAACCTTTCCCAGCTAGCCCGCGGTCTCCGTCCTCCGGCCGCCCGCTTTTGGTTCGCCGGCCAGCCGTCAGTCGACGGCCCGCCGACCTTTACCAGATGGCCCGCGATCATTATTTGTATCATTGTTTACCTCAAGCATGTCACCCCGGCCCACGGCGGAGAAACGCCCTGTCCACCGCAGTCTGCGGTGAACCGCCCCCCCCCCCCCTCCCAGCCGTGGAGATACCCCTATCCCATCAGCGATCAAAAATATGCTGGCCTCCGGAGAGTGACTTGAAGTCACCTTCCAGGGCCGGCATTAGAATGCCGATTGAAGACTCTAATGAGATGAGGCGCCTTTTATCCCGGCTGTGCATGTGATCACCACGTTACGGCGTGACCAGTCGTGAACATTATCAATTGTCTTTCCAACCGGCCGAATTGAAGATGGCGTGGCGTGTTTTGTGGTTCGCGGGCGAGCCAATATCCGCGCTGCGTGTGCGTCGCATGCAGCATGGTTCGCCGCTGGCCGGCACCCTCGAAATGTGGGGCGCCGGCCGTCGTTTTCGGCATAGAGGTTCGCCGGCCGTCGCCCTGAGTACCTGAGCACTTCAACAATGATTGATAGCTTATTGACACATAAACTGTGGGCACTATCTTAAGCGGAGGTAGCCACTCATCATTCAAGAGAGAAATCAAGTGAACCATCGACTGAAAAAATATCAATCGAAGTACTCAGACGATAGCAGGCCCTGAGCCCACCCCGAATTCACCCGGAGCCGCGTCCATGTTGCGCTCAGGGTGACAAATTTGTCAGTTTTCGGGCCACATATGTTGCGATGCACGCCACATACGTCGCGCTCCAGGTGCTACCGACGAAATTGATTCACGCAGCCCCCTGAGCGCAACAGTCCGCTGATGACGTCGTAGTACGTCATCCAGCGTAGACGGTTACGCCCCGGGCGCATTCTATAAACCGATTTTAGCAATACCGTTGCGGAAAACGATACCTCGACGTATTTCAGATGCTTCGCTAATCGATTTTCGGAAGCGTTTTAGGTAATCGACAACTTTTCAAAAAAGAATCCAGCGATTTCCACATATTCACCCTATTAACCCACCCTACCGAATTTCCTTGAATTGATTTGACCCTTAATTGTTCCTTTACTGAGCTAGTCCTGACTATGTTATACCTAAGCCTAATATACTTTCCTCTACTCTGGATTTTGATTCCGTCACATTTCTCCTCAACCTTTCAACTGTTAATCTTCTAACTTTACCTGATTCACCTCAACTATTTAGTATATTTAATTGAATTATTAGGTATTCACAGCAACCTCCCATTTCTAAATATCATCCCCTAATAAAAAAAATTCGAGCGAATGAATGAGTGATTTCGGGCGAAAAAAATACTGGAATAAAATTCGAGCGAATGAATGAGTAAGCCGAATATAGTATTTTAGAACACTTCAATTGTGTAAATCAATCCCTCTTAGAAGTTCCCGAATCAATGATTTCTTCCGAATAAATGATTATCAATTCTCCAGAGTGGATGTTAAGATTTGAATAAAATTTCTAGGGAGCTTCGAATGACTGGATCCGAGCAATTCGAAGTTCCGAATGCTGTAAGGATACTGAAAGGCTAAAACGTAAGGACTCTGCCTGAATTTCAAATTCTGTTCCGAGGTGCAGGTTCCCTTTTCATATTCTCGGGCAGAACCTTGGTAGAGTACGTCTCCACCCAACGAACCTATGGTCTACACACGTGCTCTCAGAAAATCGTGGGATAGTACGTTGGCACAGCACAGTAGGGGTTGCTTCCCAGGGCAAACATTGCATGCAACCACTTGTTGTAAGCTGCAGCTGCTGTTAACAGTAGTACATGCTGCCAACGCATGCTGGTGTTCAACCCATCGTCATCGGCAGCCTGTACTGCGAATGGAGAAAGAATTTAGGCTATCACCCCCCCCCGCAGTGTTGGGTGTGATTCTTCTCACGCGAGCCGAACTCGCGATGCCAGGATAAACAAAGGGGTTAATCAACAGGATATGTTGCTAATTGGCAGCAGCTCCTGCTATTGGCAGTATGTAGCTACAGCAAGGGTGCTGCTAACCTCTTTGTACGCGGGTTCGACCCCATATTTTGCTGGCGTACTACCCCACGACTGTCTGAGCTAGGCAACCAGCACGGGGACGAGGCGATAGACATTCATACATATGTACTTGAGTTCATAATATAACAAGGTTTTGAACTCCAGCCCAATTGAAAAAAGTCCCAAGGTGTGCATGAAACGTGAAGCCGCGACTCGTTAACGATTCTGGGGTTGAGTCTAAAGAGTTCGCATTATGCTTGCCTCTGATGAAATCATGATTGAGTATTTTGATTAATCGAATTTTGAAATAATTCAGATGTGCTGACGCTGAAGTAATCGAATTTCGAATACTATTCGAAACCGCTATTTTCAAAGCACTCAAATTTCGATTGTTATTCCAAAGCAAAAATTTCGAGTTCCGGAGGATTTCATGCTAAAATCGAAAAATCACTCGAATAATGTAGTAATAATATAATTCGGTCTCAGGTAAAACCCTACAGCTTTTACTAAGCAGACACGCGGAAAGAATATGGAAAAATAAAGTAAACAGAAAAAAAAACATAACCCAGAAGAAATATACCACCTATTTCCTCTTTACTGTCCTACTGCCCTATTTTTAAGTCTCAAACGTTCGCCAGAACCGAGATTCTGCAAGGAAGGTGTTCTCAGAAACCATCTTTTATTCCACCGAATCAAAACTACACATAGCCATACCCTGATCTGTTAAACACAGTAATGACTGTAAAAAAGGGGTCTCCCAAGCAGAAGTGGTTTGGTTAGCGTTACAAATGCTTCAACAAAAAGGGAACAATAGGAAAGCGGAATGAGGAGAGTCTACAAAAAATGAACAATATCCTCCAAGAACTCTTTTCTTTTTCGAAACTTCCAAACAGCGGAAACAAACCGTTGTGGTTCTCTATGAGGAAGCGCTTTTGGCTCCATAAAGGACTTTGATTATGTGAGTGCCGATAAAATATGTATATATGCATGTGAACCTAATAGCTATCATTAAAAGGGGAGATGATGTTAAATTGTTTTAGGGAACCAGTCAATTCTTCCTCGTAAAATACCACAACGGTTTGTTTCCGCTGTTCGGAAGTTTCGAAAAAGAAAAGAGTTCTTGGAGGATATTGTTCATTTTTTGTAGACTCTCCTCATTCCGCTTTCCTATTGTTCCCTTTGTTGAAGCATTTGTAACGCTAACCAAACCACTTCTGCTTGGGAGACCCCTTTTTTACAGAATTGTTCACTTTTTCTTGATATTACGCTGTAATATCCCATGCAAGAATTTCGAACAAAGACCTCTTCATCTCCCCACTAGATCAGTCCTCTTTCTGTGGTCACAAGAATCAATGACCCAAACTGTTGTAAAACTATCTCAGAAAAATCACTCGATGTGGCTGACAAGACCGATGTTCACATGATATTAGCTAAGAAATGAATGATATCCATGATATCGTTCCACATAATTCATTCATATTGATCGCGTCAGCCACATCTGGCTACACCGGGTGTTATTTGCACCTTCCATGTTTTTCATACGTATCGAACGGGTCGGCCACGGTGATTTTTTCAACCAACTCTGACAGGGACCTTAGGCCCCGGTTATAGTTGGTCGCCCAGACGTAGCCAGCCCGGTCGATAATCATGAAAGCCTGCTGGCCTACAGCCGGATGCAGAATCTGCCTGCAGTTCTTCGCTTTCAAATGAAACTAACTTAAAACCGGGACAGTCAGAAACTACCTTCCATTCCATCTGGACACTTTCACATCAGTGGAACAAAGCAGTTTTACATACTCATTATTTCGTTTCCGTTGCCCCATTCCTTCGCAGAACAGCCGCTTCGATTCCATGAATCTGATATGAAAAAGCTCTGCTGAGCTGCGAATGGAGATAGTTCTAACAATTTGTTTTTGAATTTGGATGCTAATAAGCAAGTACCATTTATTGCAGAAAAAATCAGTAGGCTGGTGAAGAAGGAAGAGGAAACACACAAAATGGGGTTGTGTGAATGACCTTACGAAACTGAAAAGCAGCCTGGCAACATGACCTGACATGACTCACATAACATCTCAAACTTTCTGCTTGCTATGCTTGTCATCCTTACACTTTTACAAAAGTTTTGCAAGGTGTTCTCTCCTGCGCAAATTCCGGGGCATAATTTCTCGGATGGCTAGCATCGAGTCTGGGCTCCTGCTCACTCTACGGGGTGGTCTTCACAACTTTTCGGATGAGCAGCAACGGGTCCCGAACACCTGCCCACTATCCGGGTTTCCACGACGTCCCGATGACTTCATCAGAAGCTCGAAGCACTTTTCACGACATCCCGATGACGTCATCAGAAGCCCGAAGCACTTTTTGGACTATCCTAGACGGGGGGGGGGGGACCCACGATTTTCCCATGAAAATGAATGGAAAACCTGATAAAAGATGTTTGATGCTGCTACCAATCATTGTTGTTGATGAAGTTCTGTAGAAATACTTCGATTGATAGCGTTATAGATCGGTGGTTCATTCCATTTCTGACTTGAATCTTGAGTGTCCCCCACCGTCTAGGATAGTCCCGCACTTCTCATGATGTCCCGATGACGTCATCAGAAGCCCGAAGCACTCTTGGGACTATCCTAGACGGGGGGGGGCACCCACGACTTTCTCATGAAAATGAATGGAAACCTTGATAAAAGGTGCTTGATGCTGCTATCAGTCATTGTTGTTGATGAAGTTGTGTAGAAATACTTTGATTGATAGCGTTATAGATCGGTGGTTCATTCCATTTCTGACTTGAATCTTGAGTGCCCCCCCCGTCTGGGGTAGGCCCGCACTTCTCACGATGTCCCGATGACGTCATCAGAAGCCCGAAGCACTCTTGGGACTATCCTAGACGGGGGGGGGCACCCACGACTTTCTCATGAAAATGAATGGAAACCCTGATAAAATATGTTTGATGCTGCTATCACTCATTGTTGTTGATGAAGCTCTGTAGAAATACTTTGATTGATAGCGTTATAGATCGGTGGTTCATTCCATTTCTGACTTGAATCTTGAGTGCCCCCCCCCGTCTAGGATAGTCCCGCACTTCTCACGATGTCCCGATGACGTCATCAGAAGCCCGAAGCACTCTTGGGACTATCCTAGACGGGGGGGGCACCCACGACTTTCTCATGAAAATGAATGGAAACCTTGATAAAAGGTGCTTGATGCTGCTATCAGTCATTGTTGTTGATGAAGTTGTGTAGAAATACTTTGATTGATAGCGTTATAGATCGGTGGTTCATTCCATTTCTGACTTGAATCTTGAGTGCCCCCCCCCGTCTGGGGTAGGCCCGCACTTTTCACGACGTCCCAATGACGTCATCAGAAACTCGAGGCACTTTTTACGACGTCCCGATGACGTCATCAGAAGCCCGAAGCACTTTTCACGACGTCCCGATGACGTCATCAGAAGCCCGAAGCACTTTTCATGACGTTCCGATGACGTCATCAGAAGCCCGAAGCACTTTTCACGACGTCCCGATGACGTCATCAGAAGCCCGAAGCACTTTCACGACGTCCCGATGACGTCATAAGAAGCCCGAAGCACTTTTTACGACGTCCCGATGACGTCATCAGAAACCCGAAGCACTTTCACGACGTCCCGATGACGTCGTCAGAAGCACGAAGCACTTTTCACGACGTCCCGATGACGTCATCAGGAGCCCTAAGCACTTTTCACTACGTCCCGATGACGTCATCAGTAGCCCGAAGCACTTTCACGACGTCCCGATGACGTCATCAGAAGCCCGAAGCACTTTTCACGGCGTCCCGATGACGTCATTAGAAGCCCGAAGCACTTTCACGACGTCCCGATGACGTCATCAGAAGCCCGAAGCACTTTTCACGACGTCCCGATGACGTGATCAGAAGCCCGAAGCACTTTTCACGACGTCCCGATGACGTCATCAGAAGCCCGAAGCACTTTTCACGACGTCCCGATGACGTCATCAGAAGCCCGAAGCACTTTCACGACGTCCCGATGACGTCATCAGAAGCCCGAAGCACTTTTCACGACGTCCCGATGACGTCATCAGAAGCCCGAAGCACTTTTCACGACGTCCCGATGACGTCATCAGAAGCCCGAAGCACTTTCACGACGTCCCGATGACGTCTTAAGAAGCCCGAAGCACTTTTTACGACGTCCCGATGACGTCATCAGAAACCCGAAGCACTTTCACGACGTCCCGATGACGTCGTCAGAAGCACGAAGCACTTTCACGACGTCCCGATGACGTCATCAGGAGCCCGAAGCACTTTTCACTACGTCCCGATGACGTCATCAGAAGCCCGAAGCACTTTCACGACGTCCCGATGACGTCATCAGAAGCCCGAAGCACTTTTCACGACGTCCCGATGACGTCATCAGAAGCCCGAAGCACTTTCACGACGTCCGATGACGTCATCAGAAGCCCGAAGCACTTTCACGACGTCCCGATGACGTCATCAGAAACCCGAAGCACTTTCACGACGTCCCGATGACGTCGTCAGAAGCACGAAGCACTTTTCACGACGTCCCGATGACGTCATCAGGAGCCCGAAGCACTTTTCACTACGTCCCGATGACGTCATCAGTAGCCCGAAGCACTTTCACGACGTCCCGATGACGTCATCAGAAGCCCGAAGCACTTTTCACGGCGTCCCGATGACGTCATTAGAAGCCCGAAGCACTTTCACGACGTCCCGATGACGTCATCAGAAGCCCGAAGCACTTTCACGACGTCCCGATGACGTCATCAGAAGCCCGAAGCACTTTTCACGACGTCCCGATGACGTCATCAGAAGCCCGAAGCACTTTTCACGACGTTCCGATGACGTCATCAGAAGCCCGAAGCACTTTCACGACGTCCCGATGACGTCATCAGAAGCCCGAAGCACTTTTCACGACGTCCCGATGACGTCATCAGAAGCCCGAAGCACTTTTCACGACGTCCCGATGACGTCATCAGAAGCCCGAAGCACTTTCACGACGTCCCGATGACGTCATCAGAAGCCCGAAGCACTTTCACGACGTCCCGATGACGTCATCAGAAACCCGAAGCACTTTTCACGGCGTCCCGATGACGTCATCAGAAGCCCGAAGCACTTTCACGACGTCCCGATGACGTCATCAGAAGCCCGAAGCACTTTTCACGACGTCCCGATGACGTCATCAGAAGCCCGAAGCACTTTCACGACGTCCCGATGACGTCATCAGAAGCCCGAAGCACTTTTCACGTCGTCCCCATGACCTCATCAGAAGCCCGAAGCACTCTCACGACGTCCCGATGACGTCATCAGAAACTCGAGGCACTTTTCACGACGTCCCGATGACGTCATCAGAAGCCCGAAGCACTTTTCACGACGTCCCGATGACGTCATCAGAAGCCCGAAGCACTTTTCACGACGTCCCGATGACGTCATCAGAAGCCCGAAGCACTTTTCACGACGTCCCGATGACGTCATCAGAATCCCCCCTCACCTACAAATCGGTTAATTACCAGCCTACGTACCTCCTACCAACTTACCTGTCTGCCAAGTTGATTGCCTGAGACCATTGGCAGTGGCTATTAGCAGTGAGGACTGAAAAGCGTGACGGCCTACGGCCCACGGCCTACGACCCACGGCCTACGGCCTACGGCCCAATACCTACGGCGCACACCATGAAATTTTCTTAAGCTTTCGGGCTCACAACTTTGTTATTTGTGAAGCGATTTTGCTGAAATTCGGACAGCAGGTGTCTTCTGGACCCCTTCGCTTATATCCAGAAGGAAATCTTCAGAAATTTTGTTTCAAAGATTCTATATACTATTTTATAAAATTCTAAGTGATCACAAGGCCTAGGCAAAACCAAACCTCTCCAGCCGCTTCGCGGCTGGAGCGATAATAGAAAGATTATCTAACTGTTTTGCTCCGCTACGAGAGGTTCATGATTTGGCATAACAATATTTATGAGAAACTCGTTAAAAGAAGTGAAATACTTGGTGCAATTGATTTGTCATTGAATTTAACTCAGAATAAACACTAAAAGCTAGATGAAATGATGTACCGTATACTCGGATGTGCGCTTTCTCACCAAAAATTGAAAATTGGGTGTCGTTTTGAAAGGCCAAATCACGCGCCCTCTGAAAACTATTGATTGCTCACTGTCGAAGTTTGCTAGTCTGAGCTCCTTGAAAAAATATGTTGTGGCTCCCACCATAATTTCCATTTTTCGACGATTATATGTTTGTGTAGGCTCAGTAAGACGCGCGTGATTTGGCCTGTCAAAACCAACCCCAATTTCAAATTTTTGGTAAGAAAGTGCACATCCGAATCTACGGTACATCATTTCATCGAGCTTTTAGTGTTTCTTCTGAGTTAAATGCCATGACAAATCAAATGCACGAAGTATTTCACTTTTTTAACGAGTTTCTCATAAATATTGTTATGCCAAATCATGAGCCTCTCGTAGCGGAGCAAAACAGTTAGATAATTTCATTTCATTCTAACGAAGGTTTCCTTAAAAGATAGGAAGAAGAAAACAGGGCACTATCCTAGACGGGGAGGGGGGCCACCCACGATTCAAGGCAAATTAAATGAACCACCGATTGGTAAAGCCCCTTTCAAAGTTTGCCGGCCGAGGTCGGACGACTCGTTATCGATTTTGATAAGTCAGGATAGATAAGATGGATAGGATAGGGTGGACAGATGGTACATATTCGATAGCGAGTCGTCCGACGTCGGTCGGGCAAGTGTGAAAGGGGATTAAGGAAGTATTTCTGTAGAGCTTTTATAAAAACAATGATTGATAATGATTGATAGCACTATCAGGCATTTTTTATCAGATTTTTTCTTCATTTCTATCAATAAGTCTTGGGTGCCCCCCCCCGTCTAGGATAGACCCGAAAACAGGACGTTCATGGCCTTTCTGCCCATCGCACCTGCTCGGCATTGTAGGACACACGTTACTTTCCCCGGCGCCCTGCGCTCTCCCAGTTGGGTCCCGTCCACAGTTCCCTGCGCTCTGTGGACTCCCAGTTGGGTCCCGCCCACTTTTACCGGCGCGCTGTGCACTCCAACTTGGGCCCCGTCCACAGTTCCCGACGCTCTGTGGACTCCCAGTTGGGTCCCTCCCAGTTTTACCGGTGCGCTGTGCACTCCCACTTGGGTCCCGTACACAGTTCCGGCGCTCTGTGGACTCCCAGTTGGGCCCCAACCACTTTTTCCGGCGCAATGTGCACTCCCACTTGGGCCCCGTGCACAGTTCTCGGCGCTCTGTGGACTCCCAGTTGGGTCCCTCCCAGTTTTACCGGTGCGCTGTGCACTCCCACTTGGGTCCCAAACACAGTTCCGGCGCTCTGTGGACTCCCACGCACGCACGCACGCACACACGCACGCACACACGCACGCACACACACGCACACACGCACGCACACACACGCACGCACGCACACACGCACGCACGCACACAGAGAGAGAGAACCCTTACTGCTCTATCTTTTGTGAAAGTCCCTTGTTTCAAGATTTCTCCCGAACCAAGATTCTGGAGTGAATGGTGTGCGCAGAAGCAATCCTTTTCCAAATCAGGTGCGCGCTTCGCGCGCAGCACAATTTTACAAAGAGCCATTCAAAAGGAAATGAGGTAGATGTGTCGACCTCGATCAATGTCCAAAACGCGGGAGTTGGAGGACTGGGCGTAGTCTATGAGTTTCGAAATGCGCGCGCCAACCAACGCATGTGGCCCGGAGAGCAACCTGAAAGCACTGCACGTTGCAATCACAACTGGAACACAACGCAAGTTCGAGTATCAACTGCTCTGCGTTTCGGTCGCAGTGGGCGGGAAGAGGCGGAGCCGGTTGCGCTCCGGGCCTGCTATTGTCTGAGTATGTCTTTACTGTGTTCATAAAACAACGACTGGTAGCAGTATCAAGCATCTTTCATCAGAATTTTGTTTCACTTCTATGAGTAAATCTTGGGTGCCCCCCACGTCTAGGATAGAGATCTTTTCCGATTTATTCTGCTTCAGATATTCTTTTCCGGGATTGACACTAGTTTGGACGGGTGTCACTCGAGAAAATGGAATGATTCATCAATGAAAATGAAAATTTGCGCTGATATCATATGTCTGGTAGCGTTATCAGCCAATGTTTTCGTGGAGATTCCATGGAAATACTGCGATTTCTGGAAGCGGTGTCATTCATTTTTCAATTGAATCCTGAGTGCCCCCCCCCCCGAACTAGTGTCAAACCCTTTTCCGCATTCTATTTTCATGAATAAGCGCAAAAGTAACTTAGGGAGCTGTTGCGAGAACGAAAAACTTTACTATGCTGTCACGTCTTCGGGTACCGTTCTAGTCGCTGATTGGAAGGGTCGACGAGTTTGAGGCAATTGAAAAATTCTGCTTTTTAATCGAAAAGTCGATCAATCAAAAAAGTGTGATTTCCGACTTATTCGAAAAAGCCGATCATTCGAGAAGCTGAAATTCCGGATAAATAGAGAAGTCGATCACTCAAAAAATACTGATTTACGGCTTATTCCAAAAGTCGAAAAATCAATTTGCCCAGGTATACTATGGGACCTGTCAGTATATACCGTTAGAATCATCGGCATCGATGATCTCTAATATGAAGAACATCAGATGGCTTGAAATTGGAATTCAATCAATGAACAATATCCTTCGGAATGACCTGCTCAAATATTTTTGTCCTCGTAGAGTCGAACATTGAATGAAGGGCTTGCTTTCACTGTTTAACTGTTTTCATTAGCTCAATTTGCATTTATTTCTGGCTCTGAATGTCGATGATTTTTTACTGCTCAGCTTGAAACTGCGATCTTTTTGAGCGGAGCTGTGCACGTGTGCAGAATACCGGTATAGAGCTTCGGGGAACCCATCGGCTCCTAACGTTAAAACATGCCTGTCGAAGTGACAAAACTTGTTTGCCTGCAATTACCTGTCTGAACACGTTGGATCGATACTTATGATTTGTTTAGAGGTAGAACGTGCCCCCAAAGCTCCATACTCGTACTCGTGAAATAGTGAATAGGTTGGCTTTGTAACAGCAGAAACCATTACAGAACTCATTACAAAATACAAATACAAATGTTTAACTGCATACAGTCCTCAGTTGGATGTTCATTGAATGGAGCTCAACACCAATTTCAGAAACTCTTCCTTCTTCTCCACATTCGAACAGAAAGACAGTCTTTGCAATGATGAGCTGTACACAGGGTACTTGCTTGAAAAGGATGCGACTAAGTGGAATGCCAGCTGTCTATGGACTGGTAAGCACCCTACATTTAAAATCACTAAAGCCTAATGTTAGTAAGACCCAAGAAGGGTTTGAGATTTCATTAGATCCCCAAAAGGATTTTCAGTGTCAGCCTCGCAAACCTAGACTCCGCGATAATCGACTAAAACTATCAATCGCTGTTTTCGAAATTAGGGCAGAGCATTTTTTGACTTTTTGGGGTCCACTTCCGGTTTGAGCTTGGTCCACCTTCCGTTTTGGGCTTTTTGAGATATAGGTTTAGGTTCAGACTTCGTCACTGACGATTTTTATTACTAGAGTAAGGGCATCATCACAAAGTATAAACTTCAGTTTGCTTATATTGGTCGACGCTACATTGGTTCCATTCGTTAGATACGCTATACCCTGTCCATTCGAGACTTGATGCTCCAGTGAGAGTGGCTCGTCATGCCCACTTTATCTCAATCAACAAATTCACCTCCAGCGCCATCATAATAGTTTGTCAGCGCAAATGGTAAATTTGCTAGGGCCGCTTGTCATCAAAGAATAGAGGAATGGAGCGTTGAGGGACCGATTGGCCTACAATATTGAAACATATCCCTGTCGAGTAATAAGTTCTTGTCACAACTAATCTGAACTTGGTTAACGGCACTTTGTTGTGACAGGGACCGAAAACAGGAGCATACAGAAAATGTATAATCCCTTTGTAGCCTTCATAGCGCTTTCTTTATCATTCCGAAACCACAAGGTGGTAACATGGTAGATTTTTCAACCTCACATTTTTGTCCAACCTTTCTCGGTTCTGTTACTGATTGGAAATCCACTTTTCGTTTTATTATACCGTTCACCTCTTGAGTCGTTCAACACTCAAAATTTCGCAGGAGGATTGAAAACCCGAGCTTGAGAAAAGTTCTTGTGTTTGAGTTCTACATAGTTTTCTACTGTTTTTGATCACTTAAAGAAGAACCCAAAGCGTGCTCTCTGATCCTGAAGAGAGCCTCTTCTTCTAAATATTCAATATCAGAACAAGTATAAAACGTACTAGACAGATGGAAAGTCAAAACTAAACATTTCTATACGACAGTCATGAAATAATTTGTTCCGCAATATATCCTAGGGAAGCGAAGTTGTGGCCGGCCACAACGGCGGGGGGTTTTAGGGGCTCGTAGCAACTCAGATACTGGAGGGGCCCGATTCCGCCACGATAGGCTTTCTAATCAAATACCTCGTCGAGTTGATAGAAACTTTCGCAGCTGCCGACATGTTGCACGTTCGTGCCGTGGCAGTGTGGAGGAAAGAAGACCACCTTCGTGAAAACCGACGTCAACCACTCCGCGAAGAGTTTTTGTCATGAGAGAGGTGCTAGATGATCGCAGGTCTCCTAAGGATTCTAGTACAAAGAGCCGGCGTCGATAGGAAACCAGGACCCGCTCAGAGGTATTCATGCCCCACATGCAGCATGTCACCTGGAATGGAAAAAGTGTCCAATGCTCTGGATGCCAGAGGTGGGTGCATCTCTCCTGTTCGGGCCTCAGTTTTGTCAGGCAACACGATCCTTCCTTCCGTTGGATTCTGTGCTTTACCCCCGGCAACCCTGATTCCTCATCATCCAACCGCCCCCTCTGTATTGTACATATTAACCTAAACGGCCTTCGAGCCGAGCTGTCTGAACCCCTCTTTCCGCACGCACTCATCATCCTGATGTCATTATGGTTCAGGAAACCAAGCTGTCTCCTTCCGCTACCGCTCGACACCCCAACATTCCTGGCTACACTGCTTATCACGCTTCAAGGTCATCTCTCGACGGAGGAGTTTCTTCTTTCGTGTTATCAAATATACCCTTTCATCTCCTACCAAAAACTCCCAAGGACGGTGCTCTTGAGTACCTACCTATCCATCTCCCTCTTAAAACACCTATATCTCTTTTTAATATCTATATCCCTCCTACCACGTCCTGTCCATAATCTTATGACCCTACTCCCTCACTAAAGCAGCTGTACGACTGCTCCCTTTCACCCTCTGTTGTCTTCGCAGGCGATTCTAATGCTCACACATTCTGCTCGTCGCTTGACACTGACGCTAGAGAAGACGTCGAAGAATGGGCGGAGGAGTGCGATCTGGTCATTCTCAACGATGATCAGCCCACTCGTCTCCCGGCCAACGGCCGATCCTCTAGTCCAGACATCTCTCTTGTATCTTCTAATCTCTCCAGCGCCTGCTCTTGGTCGACCGCTACAACTCTATCCAGTGATCATATCCCCATTTTTGTACATGTCGATCTCTCTAATTCTCTTGCTCCTTATTCAGGTATCCGTCAAAGGTCTTATCTCAATTTTTGCCTTGCAGACTGGCGCTTGTTCACGGAGGTGGCACTTCGCCATGTGGCTGACTACCCATGGAACGGAAACGTGCACCAGAAAGAACGTCACTTGACCGACGCGATTCGCAAGGCCATGAAAGCAGCCATTCCGGAGAGCCGAGCTAAGACCTTTTTCCCAATGTCACCAGGGAAATCTTGGAGAAGATAAGGTCAAGGGATGCAAAGGGAGTCGCAGATCACTTGGATCCAACCATTGCTGAGCTGGATAGCGAGATTAAGCGAGATCTGGACAAGCACAGAAAGGAGTGTTGGGAGAAATTTACCGAGAAGATGAATTTCAAGAGTGATGGAGCGTCAACTTGGAAAGTTCTAAAGAAGATCTCGGGTAAGAGCACCTCCACCAACTATTCCACGATCGAGTTCGAGAATGGAGTTTTGAAATATGGAAAGGAGGCTGCAACTGCTCTCGGAAAGGACTTCTTCATAACTCAGGCTAAGAGAGGGAAACAGAATCAAGTGACTGTAAGAGAGCTCTGTAGGTTGCCACTCATGAATGAAACAAAAGCTGAGACGCCCCCGCAGATTGAAAAGGTGGTCAAAGAGATGCGCAACTGGACGGCTGCAAGGCCGGATGACATTAGTCCAGCGGTCTTTAAGAAACTGCCGAATGAGTTTATGCCAATCCTGGTTGACGTCATCAACACATCCTTTCGCACGTGCATCCTACCATAAGGCTGGAAAGTTGCAAAGGTCACACCATTGCCCAAGCCTGGTAAGTCGCCATCGACAGCAAAGAGATACAGGCCAATAACTCTTTTATCACCAATCGCCAAGTTCGCTGAGAAACTGGTCGTCAAGGAGCTGGCCGAGCATAATAACAAACAGCAGCACCAGCACGGATTCCGCAGAGTAAACTACACCGCCACGGCGCTGCTGGAGATTGTGAGCTATGTTTTGGATGGCTTCAACGCCAAAAACCTCAACGTACTGTTGAAGTAGCCCTAGACCTCACGAAAGCTTTTGACTCTGTCAACTTGGGCATACTGTCTGAGAAGCCATTGAGGACCACCATCCCGCCTTGGCAGGAGCGATGGATAACCGCACTCATCAAAGGACGCCGAGCAAAAGTGCTGTTTCAGGGACATGTCTCTAACAGCATCCCGATCGCTGCCGGTGTCCCTCAAGGAGGAGTCATATCGCCTGCTCTGTTCAGTCTTTACCTGGAAGATTTGCCCGTCCCCCCAAGCACGCAAGATGAATAGCTAACTCATCGCCCTGAAGAGCTTTCTCGATGATATTATGCTCATTTCCTCTGCCGCTAAATCATCTATAACTTTTTTCTCCACTGACCCTGAGGAACACTGCGCTCACCCCGTTGTGAATTGGGAAGACGCTCGTCTGCCTGCCGCACGCTTCCCGAATCTGCTCGGCCTAGTATTGGATCCTTCGCTGAAGTTCCATAAAAACACTGAGCAGAAACAGGAAACAGTGAGAGCTAAGCTCAACGTTCTACGAGCTCTGGGAGGAACGTCGTAGGGAAGCAGACAATTTTGACCACGTACAAGGCAATATTGCAGCCGGCGTGGGAGTAAGCTGCACCGGTATGGCAGAACATAATATCGGATTCATCGTGGGCAAAGATGCAGTGAGTCCAAAATGCTGCTCTTCGGAATGCCACAGGGTGTGCTAAAAGCACCCCAGTGGAACATCTTCATGCTGAAACCCGTATTCGGCCTGTTAAAGGCAGTTGTCACGATAATCTTCGATTTTGAGATTAGTCGCTAAATCGATTGTTTGGCCCCCGAGTAGAACTGAAATGACGTAGAAATTGAGAAAAACGCACCAGAAGTACACGAAACTCTGAAGTATCACCCCGCCTCTTAAGTATCACAGGAAGTGTTTGTTGTGACAATGAAATCTTTTGTGGACCCAACCTTTGCGATTCTCTACTCTCTCTTGCTCCATTCTTTGCTTGAGGCCCTAACTAATCCTGCTTTGCGTAAGATATTCTTCTATTTTCGATTGAACCAATTTTCCACCGGTGACGACTACCATGAACATGTTAATTCAACCGGACAACTAGTCCATGTTATAGAATAATGTCACTAAAATACGACGTTTTAATGAATTCCTCGCCGTTTCTTCGTAATTTTGGTAACACTTGGATGCCAACGCATTGTTTTATGTGTAAAACTAGGGAACAAAAATCATCGTGAACACTGCGTTTAAAGGCAAGGTCCGGTCAAATTTTGACACTGCCGCAATTTGGGTAAATACCAGGTTGTCCAATAATTCTTGTCCGAAAATTTCACCATTTTCAATTTTTTTCAACTTTATTGAAAAGCAAGTCTAATCAACAATGTAATCACCATAGTTATCCACAACAGTGGCCCATCGATTGTGCAGGTCGCCGATGCCCTTCGCCCAGAGCTCCGGGGGCTGCGACTCGGAGAAGTCCGCGATGTCGGATTTGAGGTTGTCGTAGTTTATGAATTTTCTTCCGGCCAAATGGTGCTTCAGCGGGCGGAACAAGTGGTAGTCGGAGGGGGCGAGGTCCGGGGAATACGGCGGATGGGCAAGCGTCTCCCAGCCGAGCGTCGCCAACTTCTGCTGGGTCTCCTTCGCCTTGTGGGGGCGCGCGTTGTCGTGCAGCAGGTGGACCGAGGCCCGTCGGGGACGCTTTTCTCGGATGGCGGCGGCTAGTTTCTCGAGCTGACCGGTGTAGATGGAGGCGGTGACCGTCCTGCCTTGCGGGAGCAGCTCGAAGTACAGCATGCCCTTGGTGTCCCACCAGCAGCAGAGCATGATCTTCAGCGGGTGCAGGTCGGCTTTCAGCGTCGTCAGCGGCTCTTTTCCGCGCGGGATCCAGACGGCACGGCGGGCGACGTTGTCGTAGAGGACCCAGCTCTCATCCCCAGTGACCAGGTCCTCGAGAAACTCCTTGCGATGCGGACGAAGGAGGAGGGACTGGCAGACGGCCACGCGGCTCTGCTTGTTGGCGTCCGTCAGACCGTGGGGGATCCAACGGGCCAGAACTTTGTGGTAGCCGAGTAAGTTGAGTCGATTGTGGATGGTGGACTTGCTGCAGCCGAGCGTCGTCGCCAGTTCACGAGTGGTGGCTTCCGGCTTCTCCTTGATACAGCGACGGACTTCGCCATCATCTACCGTAGAAGGCCTCCCGCTGCGCTCCCTGTCCTCGAGGCTCGTGTCGCCGCTCTCGAAACGATTGAACCAGCGGCCGACTGTGCGTTGGGACACTGCATCCTCCTTGCACGCTCTGCAGATGTTGGCTACCGCGGTGCCCATGTCGTTGCCCAGCAGCCACTCGTAGTACATGAACGTATGAATTCGACCTTGGTCCATCTTAGCTTGTACTGGTAGCTAGACGCGGCGACTGCGCCTTATATACCCCTAGCGTAGAACTTTGGAGAACCTTATAGAAGGTTCTTACACTTGCCTGATATTATAACACTTCTAAGGAGAATTATAGAATTTTGGAAAAATTCGGACAAAAAATAATTGGACAACCTGGTAGATTGGGCTGGCCTAGCTGACCATCGTCTGAACGTTTTACGAACTCTGAGTCCTTAGTTCTGGAGAAAACAGCCTCAAAGTCAGGGATTACGGTATTCACAGCATGATAATCATGGCTGGAATGACCGATATTTACACTGCAGTTTTGAAGAATGCGTGGACGACCGCTGAAATATGGACGATGGCCACACTTTTCTGACACAGCGGTTGACGGAAGCTGCTGGAATAACTTGAAGAAGACAGTTTTTTACGCAGTCTTCGCATGTTCCTTGGGACTACCTGTAGCAAGAGCACCGATTTAACGGGAAACTCAAAATCGAAATTCTGCCCGGACCCTGCCTTTAAGGAGCCCAGTCAACTCCAAGCGTCTTCATCTTTTACGTGCGGAACACACCCGATTCGTTAGGGATCACTTGGGTAAGATGGTTGTGAACCAAATATTTGGGGATCGCACCACCTGAAATCAGCAACACCGAGATGGAACTCGGAAGGCGAGCTAGATGTTCCCTTGCCTCGTTGCGCTGCGGGCATTCCCCTATGCTGATGTCAACTTGCATAGGATCGACAGCATTAAGCCTGACGAGTGCCCGGATGGTGGTAACCCTGGCCACACTACAACACATTCATTCGATTGTCCGGAGAGGCCCACCACACTGACGACAATGGATTTGTGGTTGCAACCAACTTCGGTCGCCCGTTTCTTGAACCAATGACAAAAACCTTTCTGCGGCTGCAAAGAAGAAGAAAAAGAAGAAGAACTTTCGCATCAGCCTGCGCTACTTCGAGAAGCATCTGGTCTGTTCGAAGGGGCTACGTGGCGCAGAGAGACAGAACTCTTATCGCACCCCCGTTTCCCACACGGCAGCAAGTCGTCCTATTATAGAAGCACGTGGCGCTAGGTCCAACCCCTTCGATAGGAGCGAATCTCCCCCAACAAGGATACGGTCTATGTCATGGCCCGTAGGAAGGGGTCACCACCACCACAGTCCGCGATAAGGACCTCATCCTCGCCAGACGACAGCGAGGGAGCTTCCCTCGCTAATGACCGTATGGAGACCCCTTCAGCGGTAAAAAATCGTCCAGAGTGACCCGCAGTCACCTTCCAGGAGCTGTCCCGAAAGGCCCACTTCGCTATTTATGAGATGGGGCCCCTTATATACAGGGTGGCTGCAACCCGGCACAACGGGGGTCGTAAAAAATTTCTAAAATTTTTGAAAATGAAATTTAGGGGGGGGGTCGTAAAATTTCCGGAGAAAAAAGGTAATTTACTCAAACCACTTGGCGAGCTGAAATGAGGGAAGCCATTTATCTAAAAAAGCTAAAGCAACTTTTTATCTCAGGGGGGGTCGTGAAAATTTTCAGAAAATTTTAGTCAACAGGGGGAGGGTCGTAGGTGCGCCAAAAACTAGCACAACGGCGTGCTCAACCCTGCTTATATACGAGCTGTGCTGCTGGGGCGGTATGCAAGAACGCGACGGTTGGGCAGGGGAGTGCAGTCGGCGCCTTTGAAGATCGCCGATGCTTACAAGACAGGACATAACTATCGTAGTAACAAGTCAAGACACATATATCGTGCCCCAATAGCCTTCACGCTGTGCTCCAAGTTCCTAGCTTTGGCGGCTAGGGTACAGCGAGAAGGACTACTGGGGCACAACATACGTGTCCAGACTTGTGACCAACCACGATAGACGTGCCCTGCCTTGTGAGCATTGGCAATCAGGGCTGAGCGGAACTGTTCCGTTTCCGATCCCGATTCCGTATTTCCGGTACTTTTCGGGCTGTTCCGTTCCGTTTCCGGGTTTTTGGGCCCGGAAACGGAAGAAAATAGTGCTACAAGGTGAATGGTCACGCCTCCCCAGTGCACAGAGCCGCGGTCCCTCTGCGATCATCACAGCGTGAGTTCAATCCTGATAGCTTGGATCGGTATCCCGCTCCTTCCAACGGTCAAACCGTATACGCCCCCTCCACCAACGCACAGGCCGACCCCAACGTGGGCTTGACCTTGGCGACTACAGAAGGCATACTTTGGGTACTGATGCGCGGGTGAGTGAGTGGTGTTGTCTTGCAGTCGAACCGTGGTTAACAGTCTCATCTCAGTAGAAAACTATCACAGGATGCCTTTACAACTCTATCACAATTTGTTCGAATCGCTGAACTATTGGCTGACCATTACCCTCCCATGAATCAGTACCATACTTTCTTCTTCTTCTGCAGCCTCGAAGCGGTTTTTGTCATAGGTTGAGGAACTGGGCGGCCTTGACAGGATTCGTCCAAAGGTCCATTGTGGTTAAGGAGGTAGGTCTCTTCGGGCACATGAACAAGTGCGCCGTGTCGTGTCCGGGAGCACCACAGTCCGGGCATGCGTCTGGTCGGCTGCTGTCGATCTTGTTGACGTAAGACATGAGCAGTATAGAGAGACCACAGCGCAGCGAGGCAAGAGCACATCTGGTTCGTCTGCCGAGTTGAGACTCGGACTCGCAAACCCGAGGCGGCACCGTTCCCAAGATAGGGTTCACAGCCGCCTTTGCTAGATATCCTCGAACAAACTGGGTGTGCTCCTCACGCAGAAGACGAAGCCTTTCCATGTTGGAGTCGGCCCATCTCTGTACATCAACTTTACGAGGAGCATCGGCGAACGGCGTCCAAATCGACCTCTCTCTTGTGGGCTTCATGATTCTCTTTGTTGGATGATTCGGCTGTCTCAGAACATTAATATACATATGCTGTGCCTGGAGTTCACAATGCTCCTTGACCGGCAATATGCAGGCCTCCGCGTGAAGATGTTCTATTGGGGAGCTCCTTGCACAACCGGTAGCAATTCTAAGCGCAGCATTCTGCACACGCTGCAGCTTATTCCAGGAGCTGTCAGACACCAGGTGCTGCCACACTGGTGCCGCATATTCCAGAGCCGGCTGAAGTATTGCTCTGTAGGTTCTCAATATTGTCTCTCGGCTGCTTCCCCATGATGTTCCTCCGAGAGCTCTCAAGATATTAAACCTAGCCTTGACGACTGTTTGTTTCTGTTCCACGTTTTTGTGGAACTTCAGTGACGGATCAAGAATAAGGCCAAGCAGCTTGGGGAATTCGGCTGCTGGCAACAGGTCACCATCCCATTAGACATCTGGATGAGCACTGTGTTCCTTGGTGTTTGTTGTGAACACTGAAACAGAGGATTTTGCAGCAGAGACTGTGAGCATCATTTTATCGAGGAAGAGCTTCAACTCGACGAGATAGGCGCTTATCTTGTAAGCGGCTATCTGCAGGTCACGATCCTGGCACATGATGGTGATGTCGTCGGCATACATAACAATCTTTACATTAATGGGAGGCTCGGGAATGTCCTCAAGATACAGGCTAAATAGGGCAGGGGACAACACTCCGCCTTGCGGAACACCGGCTGCTATTGGAATGCTATCGGATACGTGATTCTGGAACAGAGCCTTAGCCCGGCGGCCTTTCGTGAAAGCTGCAATCCATCGCTTCTGCCATGATCGTAGCGACGACTTGAGCAGTTTCTCGGACAGCAGTCCCAAGTTAACAGAGTCAAACGCTTTGCTCAGGTCGAGGGCGACGGCCACCGTTCTCAGGGGCTTTCTCATGTTAAATCCATCGACCGCAAAGCTCACGATCTCCAATAGAGCAGTAGTAGTAGAGTGAAGTTTCCTGAACTCATGCTGATGCTGCTGTCGCTCATTTCAATCAGCCAGGTCCGTCACGATCAACTTTTCAGCTAATTTAGCGACGGGCGATAACAGGCTTATTGGTCGAAAGCCTTTCGCCGTGCTTTGAAACTTGCCTGGCTTTGGCAACGGTATCACATTGGCTGTCTTCCAAGCTTGGGGTAGAGTGCAGGTCCGGAAAGAAGTGTTAATGATATCTGCAAGCATCGGTAGAAGTTCCGTGGGAAGCTTCTTCAGGATGGCTGGGGAGATACCGTCAGGTCCCATAGCCTTCGAATTCCGCATTTCTTTGATAGCCTTCTCTACTTGTGTGAGAGTAAAGGCCTCAGAAGCGTTCATGAGCGGCAACCGGCTCAGCTCTCTAACCGTGACTCTGTTTTGAACGCCTTGCTTGGTGCGTGTGATGAAGAAGTTCTTGCCGAGTGCGTAAGCAGCCGCTTTCCCTGATTTGAAGATGTTCTCCTCCCCAACTCAATAGCGGAGCTCATCGGGGGAGCGGACTTTCCGGAAATTTTCCTCAAGAATTTCCACGTCGTAGTTCCGTCCGCCTTGAAATTCAGCTTTTCAGTGAACTTCTCCCAGCATTCCTTCTTGTTCTTATCCAGATCCTGCTTGATATCATTATCCAGCACAGCAATCTCCGGGTCTAGATGGTCCGCGGCTCTCTTCTCATCTCTGGCTCTTATCTTCTGCAGTATTTCCCTGCTGACATTTGGAAAAAAGGTCTTGACACGACCCTCAGGAATTGCTGCTTTCATGGCCTTGCGGATGGCACTTCTTAGATGGCCCGCTTTCTGATGAACATAACCATTCCATGGGTAGTCGACCGCATGGCGGAGTGCAACATCTCTGAACAGGGTCCAGTCTGCTAGGCCTAAATTAAGACAAGTACGATGACGAAAGCCAGAGTAAGGGGCAAGAGAGTCAGAGAGATCAATATAGACAAAGACGGGAATGTGATCACTGGAGAGAGTTGTGGATGTGGACCACGTGCCAGCATTAGAAAGATTGGATGACACAAGAGAGATATCTGGGCTAGAAGGTCGGCCGTTGGCAGGGAGACGAGTGGGCTGGTCATCATTGAGGATAACCAGGTCACACTCCTCAGCCCAATCTTCGACATCTTCCCCTCTGGCGTCAGAATCAAGAGCGGAACAGAACGTGTGAGCATTGAAGTCACCCGCAAAGACAGCTGAAGGGGAGAATGAGCAGTCGTACAACTGCTTAGGGAGGGGAATAGGATTATAAGAGGGAGGACAAGATGATATAGGAGGAATGTAGATGTTAAATAGAGATAAAGGGGTTTTGAGGGGGGAGGTGGACAGGAATGTGCTCGAGAGTACCGTCCTTAGGAGTATTAGGGATAATATGAGAAGGTATGGCAGATTGCACGAAAGTAGGCACTCCGCCCCCAAGAGCAGACCTTGGCATGTGATAGGCGGTGTATCCCGGAACGTTAGGCTGAGGGTAAGTGGTAGATGGAGAGAGCTTGGTTTCTTGAACCATGATAACATCCGGGTGATGAGAACGTGCGAATAGAGAGAGTTCAGACAACTTGTTGAGAAGGCCGTTGAGATTAATGTGAACAATGGAGAGGAGGCGGTTGGTAATTGAGGAATCAGAGTTGCTGGGGGCAGAGCATGGAACACAACGAAAGGATAAGTCATGATGCCTCACAGAACTGAGGCCCGAACAGGAGAAGTGCACCCACCTTTGGCATCCGAAGCACTGGACGCTGGTATGTCTCCAGTTAACATCCTTGCCGCACGTGGCGCATTGGTACTTCTGCGCAAGACCAGGATTCCTCTCGACGCCGGCCCTCTGTAGTAAAATCCTCAGGAGAGCTGCGGCCGACCAGCACCTCTCCCATGACAAAAACCCTCTTCTCGAAGGGGTTGACGTCGGTTTGCACGGAGGCGATCTTCTTTCCTCCACACTGCCACGGCACGAACGTACGACATCTCGGCAGCGTACCATACTTTATTACAATCGAGTCCTCCGATTTAGGGACCAGAGAGGCAGAAACTTTTCCTCTTCGTCTCTCTAGGTACTCAAGCACTCGCGGGTTTAACCACAGCGCAATATAATATGAACGCCATAACCCACAACTCCTCGTTTTCAGCAGCACGTGCTGCCAACGCATGCTGAGTTTCGACTACTTCTCATCGGAAGCTGTTGCTGCCGACGAGGACTTCAACTCGATGTCGGTCCGGAGTGCGACCTCTCATTAAATGTGTTGTTAACAGCAGCACGTTATTCAAAGAAGGAGAGTCTTTGAGCCGCCACCTCTTCCTACCTGAGCTATAGCAGCGGTCCTTGTAATGGCTCGCAGCAAGGACGCCAACCTCGCCGAGGTACGCAACAAAGGCATCATCCTCGCCTCGGTCCGCTACAAGAAATCTTTCCTTGCGATGCCAGTAAGGACCACCCTCTCAGCGTCCAAAATTGATATCCAGGAAATGGAGTACTTGGGATCACCTTCTGGGATCGGCCTGAAACGGACAACTGCTCTCTCAACAATAGTGAGTGCCATATGTATGTACCCGCAGCCGTCGTAAAACACCTATCGCACTGTAAAAATCGGTCGAAGGAAGGAACTCGTTATTAGAGAGATCAGCAGCACTCTAGACGAAGAGTTGCTCGAGCACACTTATTTGCAGCTCATGAGGAGAACCTGCAGCAGCAGCACGTCCTCCTTTCATGCCTCTGTTCTATTTGTCCTCGGCTCGCTTGCAGTTTTAGAGCGTAGCACCCTGGTGCTTGAGAGAATAGGTTGAGAACACAGGCTACAGAAGTACATCTGCATGCCATGAGCAGCGACGAAACCTACCATTTAATCATACTATAATTTTTTGTTCACTTCCGTTTCCGGATTTCCGTTTCCGGCGATTTTTAGCCGTTTTTCTTCCGTTTCCGAAAATCTTGAAAAAGATTTCCGCACAGCCCTCTTGGCAATCTTCAAAGGCGCCGACTTCACTGCACCTGCGATCCGCCGCGTTCTTGCATACGGCCGCTGATATGCACCTGGTCAATTATCGAGCGATAGATCGACGTGTTCAATCACGGGGATTGTGGCCCATTCGTCGTCCAAATTGCATCGTAATCGAATTGAAAGCGTTTCGTGGCCGAGTAAACGCCTATGTGTTGCGACACGTGCTTCTCACTTCGACGACGATTAGGCCACGTGACGCTCGAAAAGTACGGGGCTGTGTCGTCGTCCACAGCGCTTTGTAGTCGAATCGAAAGCCTATCGTGGCCGAATCGTAACCCCCAGTTGTCTGAGAAACTCTTCTTCAAAAAATGGAATTCGCAAATTGTCGAGGTAGATAATGTTCAATGAATAAACCTAATTGCTTGCCCATTGCAGGAACAAGTGTGGGCGTATCGTGTGCACCAGTGCCTCCAATATACAAAGACATCCCATTCACATTTATTCCACCAAGCGAGTGGCAGAAACAAGTTAAAGTAAGAGCGAACTCACTTTTATTATGCATTAATCACGAGAACAATTTTGGCAAGAATCGAATTGCGAAACTCTGTATTTTACAGGACTTTCGAATAAAAATAGGTTGCTCACCGGAAAAGATTAATCAGACGTCAGAGGTAAGATTAACTATCGTATCAATTAAAGAAAAAATGAGACATTTTTATGAGAGTAGGTCGAACTGGACTAGTGCACACTCATATTAGAGATTGGAAGGCAACGCTCGCGTAATACCCCCGATTTGCTTGGAGAGCTTTCATACGCTTAACACAATCGAGGTTGTTGTCAATGACAACATAGCGAAAAAAAAAACGGGTGAAAAAGGTGGCAGGGAGGTTTGACACGCCGTAGCATAAAATTATGTACATGGGCCCCATAATTTCAGTAACACAGGCTATTTTTCCAGGCTTCTTCACACGTCCCACACCCTGGAGAAAGACGACAAGTCTTCTTGTATTATTTTGCTATAGGTGTGAATTTCTGAAAAATGAACATATCCAGGACAGCAGGACATATCCCATCAGGACCAACAGCTCTAGAGTTCCGCATTTCCTTTATAATCTTCTCAACATGCGTCGTAGTAAACGCATCGGCCGTGCTCATAAGCGGGAGGCGGTACAGCTCTCTTACAGTCACCCTATTCTGCGGACCACGTTTAGCACTGGTGATAAAAAAAAACTTTTCCCGAGCGCATAAGCGGCTTCCTTTCCTGATTTGAATACACCGTTGTCGAATTCGATTGTGGAGACGGTGGCGGGTGAGCTCTTACCTTAAAGCTTCCGCAGGACCTTCCAAGTGGCTGCACTGTCCGTCTTAAAATCCAGCTGCCCAATAAACTTTTCCCACTCTTCTTTCTTGTGTCTGTCCAGATCCTTTCTGATCTCATTATCAAGCTCAGCTACTACGTGGTCCCGATGATCTACCACTCTCCTCACATCTCTCGTTCTGATTTTGTCGAGGATTTCCCTGATTACATTTGAATAGAATGTCTTGACGCGACCGATAGGAATAGCCGCATTCATGGCCTTACGGATTGCGTCAGAAAAATGGCACTCTTTCCTGTGCATGCTTCCATCTCAGGCCGGAGCATTACGGGAAAATTCTGACAGATTACGGGAAAATTCTGCCAGATTACGGAACGATTTTGCCCTCCTCTTGTGGTAATTTTACCGTTTTCTGGCAGATTTTTCCCGTTTTCTGGCAGATTTTTTCCGAAATCTGTCAGAATTTTCCCGTAATCTGGTCGGGATAGTACGGAAAATTCTGCCAGATTACGCTGTCCGCCGCAGTCTGCGGTGAAGAACCACCCTCTCTGCAGAACGCGGTGAAAGCCGCCCTCCCCAGCCATGGGGATACCCTATCCCTCAGCAGTCAAAAATGTGCTGGCCTCCGGAGAGTGATTCGGAGTCACCTTCCAGGGCCGGCATCAGAATGCCGAATGAGTACTCTAGTGAGATGAGGCACCTTTTATACCGGCTGTGCACGTGGTAAGCACGCTACGACGTGATCAATCGCGATCATTATCAATTCTTTCCAACCGGCCGAATTGAAGATGGCGTGGCGTGTTTTGTGGTCAATATCCGCGCTGCGTGTGCGTCGCATGCAGCATGGTTCGCCGCTGGCCGGCACTCTCGAAATGTGGGGCGCCGGCCGTCGCCCTGAGTACCTGAGCCCCCTGAATTCATGGGGTGAGCAACCAAGATTCATCTATTGAATTCGTCTACCAAGATTCAGCAATGGATCTAGTGGTTATCTGGGCCTATGAGTGACAGCTGACCATGGATCCTAAAAGGTGTTGCTTGTGCGAATGCATCTCAATTCAGCCATCAGATATCACTCCTATAGGTGCGACGATGTATACCTGGGTTGACACTTTCAATAGGGTGCGACGCGATCATTTGATATTACTGAGTATCAATGACTATTACGTCGCGCGTCGATTCAATGTCAGTGTAAGCCGCCGCGTTGCTCCGCGGTGGAAGTATAAACCCGGCCTAAGGCTGAATATTGAATTCGGGTCCGTAATAATCTATTATTTCACGAATAAAGACATTAGGAAAAATCTACAATAGTTCGTGTAAAAGGGGCGTGGTCCGTGGCGGTGACTGAAGAGAATTGGGCCCGGGTCGCTTATATCTCGCTCATTTGGAGGAATTGAGATCTCATATCTACTTTGCATGTATTACACAGGAGGGTTCCACCACACAATTACTTCAAAATCTCAACAAAAAATCATGTATGAAGGATTACTGTGCCTTTAAGTCGGGCGCAATGCGCGCCACATGGATCACATCCGCGTTCCGGCGTAATCCTCGACCGTTTTGCTATGAAGTTTCCTGGAGTATAAACCACGCCTCACCACTCTTCCTGAGTCCCGAAAAGGTTTTGATCTTAAAACCTCATTCTTACTGACCTCAAAACCGCCGATTCGGATGCCGAAGCCGTATTTCGTAGTCTGTCAGAAATCATCATTTTTCTGACGGATTACGGGAGGAGTCCGGAAAATTAAGGAGAAATTTAGTGGTAACTCTCTCGTAATCTGGCAGAATTTGTCAACACCAGAGATTAGGGTAAATTCTCTGGTAAAATGTCCGTAATCGGGTGGTAATTGCACATTTACCACTGATCACTGGGAAATTTCTGGTAATTTTCTGGTACTACACCGGCCTGAGATTCCAGGGATAATCTGCCGACAGGCGAAGCGCAACTTCACTGAACAGGCTCCAGTCTGCTCGGCCTAAATTAAAATAAGAACGTTGGCGAACACCCGAATAGGGAGCGAGAGAATTGGATAGATCGATGTGGACAAAGAAGGGGACATGGTCACTAGACAATGTTGTTGAGGTAGACCATGAGCAGGAGTTAGAAAGAATGGTGGAGACAAGAGATACGTCTGGGCTAGAAGATCGGCCGTTGGCAGGGAGACGAGTTGGCTGATCATCATTTAAAATGACCAGGTCGCACTCATCTGCCCATTCTTCAACGTCATTTCCTCTAGCATCAGAACCGAGAGACGAGCAAAAGGTGTGGGCGTTGAACCACCCGCAAAAACAAGCGAGGATGAGAGGGAACAGTCGCTCAGCTGCTTAAGAAGTGGAATAGGATCATAGGATGAGGGACGTGAGGTGGTAGTGGGAATATATAGGCGTTGAAAAGAGAAAGGGGAGTTTCAAGGGGGAGATGGACCGGACGGTACTCGAGAGTACCGTCCGTGGGACTGTTAGGTAGTAAGTGTGAAGGAAGAGTAGATAATATGAAAAGGGGAACTCCTCCGCCAAGAGTTGACCTTGAAGCATGGTAAGAAGTATAGCATGGGATATTGGGATGAGGATAGGTAGGGAATGGAAAGAGCTTGGTTTCCTGAACCACGATCACGTCTGGATGGCAGGTACGTGCGAAGAGAGAGAGAGAGAGAGAGAGAGAGAGAGAGTTCAGAAAGCTTGGCACGAAGACCGTTTAGATTTATATGTACAATGGAAAGGGGGCGATTGGAGTTTGAGGAATCAGAGGTGATAGGTGAGGAGCACAAAACACATAGAAAGGAAGAGTTATGATGCCTCACAGAGCTGAGACCCGAACAGGAGAGATGCACCCACTTTTGGCATCCAAAGCATCGGACTCTGGTTCCATTCCACGTGACATTCCTGTCGCATGTGGCACATGGGTACTTCTTCTTCTGAGCGGGTCCAGGATTCCTCTACACGCCGGCCCCTTGTAAGGGAATCCGACGGAGAGCTGCGGCCGGCCAGCACCTCTCCCATGACAAAAGCCCTCTTCGTGGAGGGGATGACGTCGGTTTGCACGGAGGCGATCTTCTTTCCTCCACACTGCCACGCCACGAACCTACGAGTGCTTAACACGAATCTGAGGTCCGTTTATTCATGTTTGACAGCTTGCGGAAGATCGCGGTGCGTGTACGGTAGTTCGGTCGAAGTCTCAGATTTCAGTCAAAACTTTCTATTCAGGGGTTCTTCGTTGCGCTGAATACAAAATTGATGTCTATTTCAAAGGGGGATCGTAAAAAATCTCGAATTTTTTTCCAAAAATTCTGGTCAACAAGGGACGTAATTCCGCTGAAAATTGGCACAACGGCCTGCTCAACCCTGGGAGCGACTCCAATCAAGGAAGGGTCCGTCACTTCCGCGAGGACTATACCTAATTCGATCGAAGACATCTAGGAAAGGCGGCTGTAAACCCTATTTCAAGAGCACTGCCGCTTCGGGTTTGGGAGTCCGAGTTTCAACTCGGTAGGCGGGCCAGATGTGCTCTCGCCTCGCTACCGTGTGGTCACTGAATGCTGCGTCCTACGTGAACAAAATCGACAGCACCAAATCCGATGTATGCTCGGACTGTGGTAGTCCCGACCGCGATACCGCCTGTGCCCAAAGGTTGCCGCAACGTCAACTACAATGAACCTATGAACGAATCCAACGCTGATGGCTCAGTTTCTGAAAGTCGCGCCTCCCGCTCCGCTAACGCATTGCCGGCCGGACACAAATGGTTGTTTCCTTCCAGCACTATTATCCGATGAGCCATTTCATTTACGGTGATCTTATCAATTATTCGCGTGCCATTCTAATGTTCATGAAAGCACTCCTCCACCAAAAAACCGAAAATTTTTGAAAACAAGGAGGAAGAGGCTTGAAGTAGGAAAGACAGAACATGATCTGACGGAAGCTATAAACTCAATCATTTCGAATATCAACGTCATGGAGAGCAACTAAAATGCTTCTATTTCCAAGAATCCTTAAAAGTGCTTCTGTTGCAAATTCAGCCCTCAATGTTGAATGATTACTGGGAACTACAAGTGCATTATCGACCTGAAATGCCAATTCTTCAATAAAATCGATTCTTCGTCGATGGGTTTAGTTTAGAATACGAAGATACTTTACAATGTGTGTTATCGCAATGAATACCTAGCATAGTCGTGGTCTGATTTTTTTTACCACAATTATCTAAAAAAAATTCTCGGTAAAAAAATTTACCGCACACCCCAAGACGCAATCGAAGGGACCAAGGAATGAATTACCGGGCCGATGAAGGGACCATGTGAGCTTGTCGTTCTTCCATCTGTCTTATTTCCACCGATAGCGGTTTAGTCACCGGACGAACTCCAACACTCTCAATCGACCCGAGGTACCCCAAGTGTTACTGTCAAGCTCGCAATGATATGTTTTCTGGAGATATTTTTATAGCAAAGCTGACAGCGGCAAACAAGAAACACAGGATGTTTCAGATAGCGGAGCTGTTCATCTGCAACGAGAGATGCATTCAAGGTGGAATCGGTTATATTCCTAGTCTCATCATGCTTTTATCCTTTTCAATAGCATTCATCAAAAACTGCTTGATGTAATAGAACAAAGCGCAACAATAAATACTAATACACTTGTTATTAGCCGGCGTAGGTTAACTCGAGCGGAAAGAGGCGCATTGAAGTTAGCTATATGTATGTGAACATGTACGTCTCCATAATGTGGACATCAGGAAAATACATTTTGTGCCGAGGAACGTTCAAGGATGATTTTCCCAAGTGATACTCGAATTTCATCGCAGCTTTGGTGCGATCCAAAATGTGATGGACTAGAATTTTCGCCTGACCCATAACCATATGGGCAGATAAGAAGCTGAAGAAGTCAAGAGGCCGTTAAAAAGTACAGCCGGCACGGAACGAACTGACAGTTTGCGTCCCTTATTGCGTGTTGGCACAAACTTGGCGCACATCCGTTAGAAACATGAATGCACCAAGTTTGCGTCAGCGCTCAATGAGTAACCGTAGCTATCAACTCGTTCCGTGCCAACTGAATGCACAGCCATTCCTTCTGTTCACATTTACCAGGCAATGAGAGGAGGAAATTTGTATGTCCAAAAAAGTTCAATGAATGAAACGAATTCAGAAAGAATCTTCGCCGAAAATCTTGGCCGAGAGTGTCAACCGAAGAAATCATGCGAATGATAGAGAAATGTATAGAAACGAGAAGTACCATATCTGTAGAGTGCTGCGATGCCTTCGATACTTCTTGCCGGACAACTCGAATCTCATCGATCAACTGGTAACGGGACTCCAAAATCTGTCCAACCATCTCAAAGTGTTCGAAGCCAACTAAATCGATCAGCTGAAAACAAAAAAATCGTTGGATAAAAATCCTCTGAAGTGCAAACAAGTATTTGCTGCCAAATTATTAAATTTATCTGAACGCCCCGAATGAACAAAAAGCATGTGAGAGCACCCTGCAACGCCAGCAAATTAGCGCATGCAAAGGGAAACGATGGAGCCCTTTTCACATGGCTGAGTCACATGCACGCTACGCTCGCACGGTCGGTGATTCAAATGTATGGGCGGATTGTTTGACACCGCAATTTAATACTTCAAAAAAGGATAAATCGATGCCACTTCTCAGACGTCCGGTAAAACTTCTGAGCATTCTTGTGCTACATTTTCCACTAAGTTTCTATGCGATTATGAAAGCGTGCATCATCGCCACAACTACTGTCGAGATAAGTTTTTTGAAAAGTTTATAGGCTTGGGAAAAAGTCAGTGCCACGTCAGTTCCCTCTCTTCTATGAAGCAAAGGTTAGTGCGACAACGTCTCAAACAGGGTCAAGCGAGGTCGCGAAAGTTCACAAAGGGGGGGGGGATTTTTGGCCCGAAAATTAAGGTTAGGGGGATCGTGAAAACTTTGGATCAAAAATGAAAATCTGGGGTGGTAGTAAATGCATTTTCAACGCGAGTTAACCATCACCTTTAAACCGCGAGTTAACCACCAACTTTACGCGAGTTGCGAGCTTACCAATCTTTCTACTTGGTGAAAAAGTGATCAGTACGCGGCAGAAAGTGTGCAGGACCCGAGTGGGCGTGAGCAGGACATCATATAAGGTGTGCAGGACCCCATTGGGAGTGTGCAGGACCCCAGTGGGAGTGTGCAGGATGTGTGCAGGACTCCACTGGAGATGTGCAGGACTCCATTAGGAGTGTGCAGGACCCCAGTGTGAGTGCGGAGGACGTCATAGAAAGTGTGCAGGACCCGAGTGGGTGTGAGCGGAACATCATAGAAAGTGTGAAGGACCCGAGTGGGAGTGAGCAGGGCATCATAGAAGGTGTGCAGGACCCGAGTGGGCGTGTGCAGGACATCATAGAAGGTGTGCAGGACCCCCTGGAGATGTGCAGGACCCCATTGGGAGCGTGCAGGACCCCATTGGGAGCGTGCAGGACCCCATTTGGAGTGGGCAGGACCCCAGTGGAAGTGGGCAGGACCTTAGTGGAAGTGTGCAGGATGAGTGCAGGACCCCAGTGGGAATGTGCGGGATATGTGCAGGACCCCAGTGGGACTGTGCAGGATGTGAGCAGGACCCATTTGGGGGTGTGCAGGATTGCGTTATCATCACGCTATCTTCGGAGCAGGGCGGTTGTTTCTTCATTTTCACCATTGTGTCTTCTCGAAAGCAACCGCTCGGCTTCCATGTTAAAGCTGTCATAGCAGCCCCCATCCAGAGCTTGACTATGCACGAAAAATATAAGCATATCAGTGATTGCATTTGTCATTCAGACACAAACATTTCATTTTTTGATAATAAAATGCATGGTGTTGGTCACTAACGTTTCTCGCATTGCGAGTGCGAGATTGCCCTCATTCTCCGCCTTTGATTTTCTGCCACACTTCCTGCGCACTCCCACGGTCCTGCACCCATCCTTCACGCTCTCACAAGGGCACTGAACACTTTTGATGACGTTCTGCACAAATAGGTCGTGGGCACATCGGTACAAGACTAGTTGGAGGAGGGCACTCAGGATTCGGTTTAAAAATGTAACAAGCACGCTCATACCGATCAGTGTATAAAGGGCTGCAGTAATCCTCTCCAGAAAACTTTCAAGTGTCAGCCTGGATATGAGCACATCGTACCAGCCAACAAGCGTGTTTGCACAAATTCGACATCCTCAGCCAATTCCCAGTGACTTCTCGATTAGAGAGGTGTGTGAGTGAAAGCATACCGCTCCTCTGCCCTTTTATACCCCCCCCCATGTTACGATCGGGTGTTACCGTTCGTCATCATGTTTTGTTCAACAATGGTTTGTTGTTGTTGCCCATCTTCCACCATAACCATTGATCCTGGATCCAAACTTCCGGTACGTAGACGGCATAATCGAAACAAGTTTTCTAGGATCCTCTTCTTTGGAAAATCCCTGAGTGGGGCGTTTTTCAACCCTCTTTTTTTTGATTTTTTGATTTTTTTTACATTTTAAAATCATCATTGCATGATCAAAGTGACAGGAAATTGGCGACTTCCACTGGTTTGGGCCATAGATCTTCTATTGTAAGGTGCGTTGGCTTTCCAGAGCATGAGAACATGTGGGGTACGGTATGTTCCTCCAGTCTGCATTCTGGACAAAGTGGATTATCAGCTGCTCCTATCTTATGGAGATACCATTGCGATTTTGAGTAGAAACCACTTCGGAGCTGAGACAGCGCTACTCGGCTAGGTCTTGACAACGTCTCCTCCTCCTTGGATATCTTCGGCGGCGGTCCACTCAGCAAGGGAGAGTTCAGATTACCCAAGAACTCTTTCACAAACTCCTTGTGAACTTCTTTGCGAATGCTCTCTGCAGTTCCAGGTTTCACCAACATTGGTTTGACAGTTCTGACGTGTTTCCTAATCTGTCTAGGCGGTTCTGGCTCCTTCAACATGTCGTGCGACGGGTGTCCAGGGTCGAGTGTCGCAACCGTTCGATATTGGAGTGTCAGCATCTCATTATGAGCTCGAACTGGCATGATTCCTGTCTCGCTACTCAGATGAATTGTGCTTGCCATTGCCAGGCTTCCCGTCGCGGTCCTCAAAGCCGTGTTTTGACAAGCTTGCAACCGATCCCAGTGAGAAGATGCAATGAGCGGGCTCCAGGCTGGAGCCGCGTAGGACATCACAGATTGTCCAATGGCACGGTAGGTCAGTGTGAGCAGCTCTTTGCTTTGTGCCCAACTCCTTCCCGCCAACGCTTTCAGGAGGTTCGTTCTTTTAGCCGTCTTCTTGCGAACAGCTTCCGCATGAAGTCGTCCCGTCATCATGGTATCAAAGTGATAGCCGAGGATCGTCGGATTTATTTCGTGCGTGATTTGCGTTCCATTTATGAAGACTTTCGGCACGTATCTCGCTTGAGCAGAATGTGTTGTGAGAAGAGAGACAGTAGTCTTTTGGATCGAAAGTTGCAGTTGGAGATCTTCTAGAGCCTTTGTCAGCTTCGGGAGATAGTCGTTCAGACGTTTTTCGCAGGTTTCCACATCGGGATCTGATGTAACCAGTGTTAAATCATCCGCATATCCGATAAGGCGTGTTTCTGGTGGGGGTGCTGGAAGATCGGCGATGTAGTAAGTAAAAAGAAGCGGAGAGAGCACTGCGCCTTGCGGTACCCCGGAGCGCACCAATCTTACGTTTGACATCCGGCCTCTGAACTCTGTCCGTATCGTTCTCCCTTTCAGGTAGCTGGAGATCCAGCACGCAAGTCCTCCCGGTAGGGATGACTCTGCAAGCTTCTGACAAAGAATGGAGATGACGACAGTGTCATAGGCCTTCTTTAGGTCAGTGTCATAGGCCTTCTTTAGGTTGAAATCTGGGAGGTATGGTCGAGGATCTTTGACTTCGGAAGGATGACGGCATTGTAGACGACCTCTTCTTCCGCGTACGCTCTTGCCAACGAGTAGGCGACCCTCCATAAGGCCCCAGTCATAGTTGGTGCTATTTGCATCTGCATCCCCCGCACCCCCAACACCCCGCACCCCCAACACCACCCCGGTCGATACGTATGTTTAAAATGATGTAGTGAGGTTGAGAAAATCACTCGATGCATCCAACTAGATATGACGATGATTACGTGGCCAACAGGATTGCACCTGTTCAGAGAAATAGTGAAGGCGAGTATGGTGAAGTCACGGAGGTAGCAGTAAGGTTAGCTTTCTAGTGATACGCAATGTTTTATCATCGACCCACCCACCCGGTGATTTTCTCATCCGCCGTCATCCACGTATTGCATGGATATCGACCGCGTCGGATACATTGAGTGATTTTCTCAACCTCACTCCATCATTTTAAACATACGTATCGACCGGGGGTGCGGGGGTGTTGGGGGGGTGCGGGGGTGCGGGAGCGGGGGATACACCGAGTGATTTTCTCAGCTTCACCTCACCATGTTGTTCATACGTATCGACCGGGTGGGTGTTGGGGGGTGCGGGGGGGATACACCGAGTGATTTTTGCATCCCATTTCCAATGCATTCTGTGTGTATCGACCGGGCTGGAGGCGTCGGCTCATCCAACTATGGCCGGGGCCTAAGAGCTTCAAGAATGGTAACGGTAGCCCTCGTCTACTGATCGAAGTGAGCGTGCTCGGAAGAATGAATGATACCGCTTTCAGAAATCGAAGGGTTTACATGAAGTTCCCATGATAACGCTGACTGATAACGCTATGAAACATTTTATATCAGCACAGATTTTCATTTTCAAGGATGAATCATTTCATTTTCTCGAGTATCCCCCCTCCCAACTAGTTTTAGCACCCACACATCTGCACACGCCCACTCGGGTCTTGCACACTTTCTCCGATGTCCTGTGCATGCCCACTCGGGTCCTGCACACCCCCACTGGAGTCCTGCACACATCCTGCACACCCCCAGTGGGGTCCTGCATACATCCTGCACACTTCCGATAGGGTCCTGCACACCCCCAGTGGGGTACTACACACCCTCAGTGGGGTCCTGCACACTCCCGATGGGGTCCTGCACACCCCAGGGGGTCCTGCACTCTCCCAGTGGGGTCCTGCACACCCCCAGTTGGGTCCTGCACACATCCTGCGCACTCTCTATGGGGCCCTGCGCACTCCCAGTGGAGTCCTGCACTCTCCCAGTTGGGTCCTGCACACATCCTGCGCACTCACAATGGGGTCCTGCACACTCCCAGTGGAGTCCTGCACACTCCCAGTGGGGTCCTGCACACCCGCAGTGGGGTCCTGCACACTCCCAGTGGGGTCCTGCACACCCCCAGTTGGGTCCTGCACGCATCCTGCGCACTCACAATAAGGTCCTGCTCACTCCCAGTGGAGTCCTGCACACTCCCAGTGGGGTCCTGTACACCCCCAGTTGGGTCCTGCACACATCCTGCGCGCTCACAATAAGGTCCTGCACACTCCCAGTGGAGTCCTGCACTCTCCCAGTGGGGTCCTGCACACCCCCAGTGGGGTCCTGCACACATCCTGCGCACTCTATGGGGCCCTGCACACTCCTAGTGGAGTTCTACACACACCCAGTGAGGTCCTGCACAAATCCTGCACATTCACACTGTGGTACTGCACCAAATCATCAACGTCCTGCACCCCACTCACGACGACTTGCATACTCTTCAGCAAGCGTAAGCGTAAGGGAAACGCGTTATCGTGTGTGATCTCGCATTAAGTCCGCGCAAAACAGCAACCAAACGGGAGCTGACAGAGAAAATGGAAATAGTGTGTGAATGAAGAAAAAGATGGATAGCTTCTGAAAGTCCTCCGGAGAACTTTTTCGGAACATATCCATCTTTTTCTTCATTTACCCACTATTTCCATTTTTTTCTGTCAGCTCGCGTTAAGTTGCAGTTTTGCGCGAACTTACCGCGAGCTGAAAAAAGCTCAAAAAAGCTTGAAAAAAAATTTATAATGCACTATTTTTTCCCAAAAAAAGGCAGAACGGACCATTATTTTGAATTTTTTTTGTACAATACGTATCCAGTGGCTCATACAGTGCCAAGCGTGTGCTTAGTTTCAGAAATGTCTGACGCATCTCCTGAGAATCGTCAACTAAAAAGCTCGTGGTCAGCTGCAGTTAACCGCGAATTAACTCGCGGTTATCTACTAGAGTGTTGCCCGAATATTCGTTTATTCGAATATTCGAATAATTCGAATATTCGAATAATTCGAATATTCGAATATTCAAAGAAGTGGATTATTCGGGTTATTCGAATACTCGAATATTCAAAAAAGTAAAATATTCGTTTATTCGAATAATCGAATATTCAAAGAAGTGGAATATTCGGTTTATTCGAATATTCGAATATTCAGCATGAATACTTTGAATATTCGACAAGGTCGCAAACCATATTGCACTGATTTTACATTTCAAACATCTTAGAGTAATGAATCGTAATTTCTACCAATTCATCAGCATCTCATAAATATATCGTTATAGCAAGTATGTACACTACTGTACAGTATCTGCCGCTGGGGCCCGGCTGCGCCGGCATCTTGAGTTTAAGGCAAATAAACCGAAATCCGTTAGCACTATGTGAGATTGAGTACAGAAGTTCACACGCCTGCTTCTCGTTCCTAGAATCGTCTTCCCTTGCAAAGTACTGTGCTTATCTGGGTCAAATTCCGGTCCGCAATTGCCTCTCGACACGCTTTGCGGCCGCGCGCTTTTGAGTCGGAAGAGTTTCCAGCGCAGCAGCTGCCGATCTGTTGACTCTAGGTGGGTTTTAGAGACTGGAAACTAAACAAAATTGGTGAAAACTGTATAAAAAGCCATATCGAGTCGGCTTTGGAGCTGGAAACTCGATTGACTCGAGCGCGTGCGGCCGCAAAGCATGTCGAGACGCAAATGGGGACCGGAATTTGACCCAGATAAGCACAGTACAGCGGCTGCTGCTGGCGTCCGGCTGAGCAGGCCCATAAGCTGGTTTCGGCGACAACACTCAAAGAAATTACAAAGCATTCCAAACATGCAAACAGTGTTACCCTCCTTTTCTGTACAGTGACACACCAGCCCTTCTTTAATTTTATGAGGCCCTGAAGTGGTAGTTCATTTATATTCATTTCTGTCATGATAAGGACAACCGCTGTTTGAGATTTAGTAAGCGTCCCCATGACAAACCGACACCCTGCTACTGCTACTTCTATTGCCTAATGAAGCAGGGGTGCGTTTCAAGAAGGTTCCCGTGGCGAAACACGTCCATGGAAACGTAGCCACTGCCGCGTGGAGGCAATTTACAGTTATAACTCGTAGCCAAGGGAAGCAAATTTGTCCATGAAACGGCTATTTTTCCTCCCAAAGCGTCGTGGGAACATTCTTGGAACGCACCCCAGAATGATTTTTGTGTTTCCTGGATGCAGATTTTGATTAACTCTCATTTCTATGATATATTAACCCGATTTAGATAAGTTAGTGCGAATAAACAACTAAGCAGTTGAAATGAGTTTCTTAGGGGGAGGGGACGTGAGGAAAGAGGAGTCACACGCTCTTTCATGAAAGCACAAAATGATTTTGGTATCCTGCGCTCACCCACTTCGGTTCCACACACTTTCCACGGCGTTCTGCGCACTCCGACTTGGGTCCCTCACATTTCATACGGCGCTCGGCCCACGTGGGTCCCGCACACTTTCAACGGCGTCCCGCGCAACTCCACTTGGGTCCCGCACAGCTTTTATGGTGCCCGGCGCACTCCCACTTGGTTCCAACACACTTTCTGGGGCGTCCTGCGCACTCCCACTTGGGTGCCGCACATATTCTAGCGCTTCCGGCGCACTCTCGCTTGGGTCCCGCACGCTTTCTATGGCGTCTGGCGCACTCCCACTAGGGTCTTGCACACTTTCTATGGCGTTTGGCGCACTCCCACTTGGGTCTTGAACACTTTCTACGGCGTCCGGCGCGCGCCCACTTGGGTCCCTCACACTTTCTATGGCGTGTGGTGCACTCCCACTTAGGTCAGGCACACTATCTTCGCGACGCGTACTGCAGAAGCGGTTGTTCGCTAGTGCGAACCGGATTTTGCTCAGATAAGGACAGTAGGTTGCTCCAGAAAACGATTTACAGAGCACATACTTGGGCAAATTGATAGCCGCCAGCTGGTTTGATGTTTAAAAAACCTTATCGCGTCCGAGGTCAAGAGTACTAAAGCTTCTGTAGCCATTTTGTTTCAATTCTGAGTACACTTAGCAAACTCGAATTTCTTTTTCACATCCACATTTCGAATGACAAAACTCAACTTCTTTTGAACTCGAACTTCCGAACATATTCAGGGTCTCAATTTTTGGTTTCCCGAGCTTTGTCGATTTTTTCTGAGGAGAATGATGTTCGAAAGGTCGAGTGGAGTCCGCACGAAACACACTTGTTAGACGATTAGCAGCACAAAGCTGCGTGTGAGGTCCGGATTTCTCAAACTCAACTAAAACGTCAATATACGGGGTGCTCCGAAAATGCTGACAGTAGCTCACTTCTATCAGCGCTCAGGTTAGGCTTCAGACATGTGGAGAATGCGTTGAACTTGGTACGCAAGTCGACCTCATTCCAAGCTCACTTCTTCAATTTCTTCCAAGCAGCAAAAAGATAGTTCACAGTATCTCTTCAAAAATTTATAAGATACTGTGAACTGAATTATCGAGTTCTGGTACGCTTAGCTAAACGGTTATTGATTAACAGCGATGAAATCGGGAAAGCTGATCTCAGCCCTGGACAATTCATGACTTGTCCACAGGAAATCGTTTCTTTGAAAAATTCATCGAAAGAACCGGAGATTTCGGGTCAAGAGTGGGTAATTGATGCTGTTGACTTCTACCCCGACGGGTCGATACGAGATATGGCAAAATCGATCACCCACCCTCGTCATCAAGAATTTTGTAACGAAAAAACGACGTCTTCTACGGGTTTGAATGCTGGATTGAATGGGATAGTACTCAATAGCGTGTTGCCCGAAAATTCGTTTATTCGAATATATTCGAAAAATATTCGAATAATTCGAATATTCGAATATTCAAAGAAGTGGATTATTCGGTTTATTCGAATAATCGAATATTCAAACAAGTGGATTATTCGTTTATTCGAATAATCGAATATTCAAGGAAGTGGATTATTCGAATTATTCGTTTATTCGAATATTCAAGAAAAATTATTCGTTCCAACACTCTATTATCTACCCATTTACTACCACCCCTGGTGATAAAATCCCAAAACTTCTTGGTCACCAAAGGGAGGGATCATGGCATTGCTCAAATTTAAAGAACTTTTGGCGTCTGACAGTTTCAGTTGTCAAATATAGACCGCCCGAAAATCGCGCCTCAGTGCAGGGGATCGCAAAACTTCTAGACATTTTGATAGTGGAGTGTCTCTGCTATTTCGAAATATTACGCAACGCCCCGCTTGGCCCTGGACTCAAAGAGAGCTTTGGTTAGAAAACTGACCCCACCTAACAAGGGAATGACCAGACCCGTTTGCCAGAACTGCCCATAGATTCATGTTTTCTGCTAGAATACCTTCAGGGTAGTCGTAAGAACACCCTACTATTTGCCCGAGCAGTAGTGGGGAAAAAAGTTATTAGCCATTTTTTGAGATGAGGTCGAAAGGCGAGAAATTGGCGAGGGCCATATAATCTATCATTTCAACAACACCATCAAGCCCTATTGGCCGAATGGTCCAAGGCGGCGACCTACCATCCGGAGGCCCCCGGGTTCGATCCCCTCTGCTGGCGCAGTTTTTGCAATGAGGTTTTCAGAGTCCAACAACTGTACGCGGCATTTTGAATATAGTTTGTCGACAGCAGCCCTCATAGGGAAGAAGAACAAGCACACAGAAGATCAGAACACGGAAACGAATTTTCTAATAAAAAATAATTCAGTATGAGTGGATGTGGCTGGAGTTCTGTGGGCCAACTTGCTAGGAAACATGTTTTATTCTGTGACGACTTTAACCTCTCGCTTTGTATCTTATTTACTTACCCCTGTTTTCACACGATTGTCGATTTCACTGCAGAATACGTCGATGATTGTCCCGGTCCACTCGACAGCCCGACCGCAACGCTTTCCCCTGTTGAAATCGGCGAACACAAAGAAGTTGGATGTTGCAATTATGTTAGTTTCATGTTTTGCTGTTATTGTAATACGAACTTCTGTTTCGCCCACTTCCTCAAAAAGTGCCATTGGCGTTGATTTTTTTGCCGTGTACTCCTCTCAAAGTGATTGCTGACTTTTCAAATCAGAAAAATCGTTAACAAACTTCTATATGAATACCCCCAACAACGTTCTTCTCAAAAAACAGCATCGCAAATTTTTTTGCACCAAAGGGGATTGCACCGCATGATTCTCTGGATGGAAGTCTATGAGCTACGGTAGCTAAATTATATTATACTTATCGTAACCTACCGTGAACGCTCGCAAAAACGCTAAACGAACCTCATATTCGTGTTCAGCACCTGCCCAATCCATTCCTGGGGGGTGCAGAGGTCAAGGAAAATTTCTCATCCAAACTTTGCCCAGGGTGGCAATTTGGGGCGGAGAACACGAATCTGAGGTTCGTTTGTTGTTTTTCTCAAAATTATGACAGGATGCAGTAGCTTGATGGTAATAATCCTACAGAGCTCTTCACTTCTTGGTTCATAACATTTTCTTCACTACTACTCGGGCAGCTAGATTTGGGTTTTCAGGATTACCCGGGAGGTAGTCGATCAGAAAAACATGGTCTTATAGGTAGTTCTGGGGCCGGATTCATCAACGCGGCAGTGCTGGTAGCCCTATCCAGTGGTAGCGCTACCCACGGCAGATTGCTACCCTTACCATCACACTGTGATTCACGAGCGCAATGCTACCGCGGGTAGCTCTACCAAGCTGTTACGCCTGAAAGCGTTATGTGTGTGACGACGTGGCCGTGTTTTACAAACGACGGCTACTGCACATCGCTCGTGATCGCTTTTCAAAAGCTTAAACTTATGGGAACTCACAAAACCTAGAGCACAGAAAAGCGAAAAACCATGAATAAAGTGAATTTATGTTCGAATCACATGAAGAATTCAGCGGTATGGAAAACGCGGCTATGGTTTTTGGTTTTTTCGGTAGATTTCATTGATGTTCTTTAATCTGTAACATATGAAGTTTGAATATTGAATATGAGGATGAAGTGTATATTAATCGGGAGTTTTTTTTTGGGACGCTCAAATTATTTCTCATATGCAGCTGGATTGCGGCGTCCCATAAAAGTACCCAAGACGATATTTTTACGTAGAAAATTTCTATAACTAAAACAAAAGAAACAAAAAATCAGCCATAACAGAAAAGCTTGGGCCGAAATGTGTAATAATTGATTTGCCGTAGTACTTATGCGAACGCTTTATACCTTATGCGCATAGTGTTTAGGTTTGTAATGTTTCCTAATCTCGTCATCATCAATCCTTCGCCGACCTCGTCGTTTGGGTAAATCAAAAATGTTTTGCCTGAAAATTAGAATCTGTGAGAACCCAATTCTCGCACAAAAGGGAAATCATAGATACATATCAGTTTCGTGCAAAAATAAATGCGGTTTTGACTTAATCATACCTTTTCGCTGAAACGAGCTCTTTTTGCAAAATTTAGTATGGCATTCAAAAGCGCATTTCTTCATCTATCTTACCCTACTGGTGAAAGAAAAGCAAAATAACTTTTGCGGATTAAGAGATTCCTTGTAGTTTTTAACTAAGTTTGGTGTCTCAAGGTCATTGCGTGAAAGAGAAATTGAAGGCAGCAAGAATATTCACTACTTAGAACACACATCAAATTTTAATTCAGAAAAGATGGAGTTTTAGGAGAAAATACAAGAGGTATCAGGTAGAGAAGCATCGAAATCCGCAAAAAAATCAACCGGTCAGAAAAAAATTATTTATCAAAACCACAATTATTTTTGCTCCAACCGAATAATTCAAAAATAATCAAGCCTTGACGACTAATAACATGTATTGAGTAGAGGGTGACGGAAATTGACGATGAAAACACAAAATCTTGACCAAAGAAATACAAAAATTGCGGGAAATCCGTTATACAAGGGGCTTGAAAACAGCTGTTCAAAGGACGAGCGCGCAAATTCAGCATCAGAGCGCGAAATCTCGCTGGGTAGGACGCCGCTGGTGGGACCCTACCCGAGATTCGCGCAGGGTAGGCTACGTAGGCTGCTATCGTGCGTTGAATGTTTCGTGAATCGCGTCATTCGCGCGAATTTCGGTAGGAAGCTACCCTTACCCAGCCTTCCAGCGCTAAATTTCGTTGATGAATCCGGCCCCTGGGGACCAAGGGGCCGGATTCATCAACGAAACTGGTCATTCCCTTTTAAGCCAGATAACGCTAATGGACTCCTTCAACAGGATTAGGCAGACTGCCGAGATGGCGTACGTTTTTGCCGTGGCAGTGTGGAGGAAAGCAGACCTACTCCGTGCAAACCGACGTCAATCCCTCCGCGAAGAGGGTTTTTGTCATGGAAGAGGTGCTGACGGGCCGCAGCTCTCCTGAGGATTCTACTACAAAGGGCCGGCGTCGAAAGGAATCCAGGACCCGCTCAGAAGAAGAAGAAGTACCCATGCGCCACATGCGACAGGAATGCCACTAGGAGCGAAACCAGCGTCTAATGTTTTGGATGTCAAAGGTCGTTGTATTGTGTGCTCCGCCTCCAGTAACTCTAATTCCTCGTCGACTAATCGCCCCCTATCTATCGTACACATCAGCCTCAACGGCCTTCGCGCAAAGCTTTCTGAGTTATCTCTCTTTGCCCGTACTCATCACCCGGATGTCATCATAGTTCAGGAAACCAAACTCTCTCTCTCTCTCTCTCTGCTACCTCTCGGCATCCAAACATCCCGGGCTATAATGCATATCATTCTCCTAGGTCATATTTAGGGGGAGGAGTCCCTGAGTTTTTTTGTCCTCTCTTCCCTCTCACTTACGGGCAGGGTCCACGATAAATTTCGTACTCGGTTTTTGGCCGGAAATCGAAAGTTCAGAGTCTCATTGGAGCACTGGGGCCGAAAGAACAAACGAAAACGAGCCAGAAAGAGCTCCATACGGCTCCGAAGTCAGCTCGCGCTAGCCCTTTCGCTCGCGGTCGAGTTTCTCGACGTGACAAAGGAACACTCGAAATCGCGAAATGAGCGATGGTTTTCGATCATGAGCCCCGTTCTTCCCTTCATTCTTGACTTCTCTCTTCTTCTTCTTCTTTGCAGCCGCAGAAGGGTTTTTGTCATAGGTTCAAGAAACGGGCGACCGAAGTTGGATTCAACCACAAATCTATTGTCGTCAGTGGGGTGGGCCTCTTCGGACAGTCGCATAGATGAGCTGTAGTGTGGCCAGGGTTACCACAATCCGGACACTCGTCAGGCTTACTGCTGTCGATCCTATGCAAGTATGACATCAGCATAGGGGAATGCCCGCAGCGCAACGAGGCGAGGGAACATCTAGCCCGCCTACCGAGTTCCATCTCGGTGCTGCTGACTTCAGGTGGTGCGATCCCTAATATGGGGTTGACAGCCACCCTACTCAAGTGATCCCTGACGAACCGGGTGTGCTCCGCACGTAAAAGACGAAGACGATCTAATTGGGAGTCCGTCCATCTTTGTATATTGACTTTCTCGGGAGCATCCGCAAAAGGCCTTCTGATATCTCTCTCTCTCACAGGATTCATAATCCTTCTTAATGGGTGCTCAGGCTGCTTGACGATATTAATAACCAGTTGCTGCGCTTGGAGTTGACAGTGCTCCTTAACAGGCAGAATATGGGCTTCAGCATGAAGATGCTCCACTGGAGTGCTCTTTGCACACCCAATGGCAATCCGAAGAGCAGCATTTTGAACTCGCTGCATCTTTGTCCACGATGAATCCGATACTATGTGTTTACATACCGGTGCTGCATACTCCAACGCCGGCTGCGAGATTGCCTTGTACGTGGTCAGGATCGTCTCCTTACTGCTTCCCCACGACGTAACTCCCAGAGCTCGTAAAACGTTGAGCTTAGCTCTCACTGTAGCCTGTTTCTGCTCAGTGTTTTTATGGAACCTCAGCGAAGGATCCAATACTAGACCAAGCAGCTTCGGAAAACGTGCGGCAGGCAGACGAGCGTCTTCCCAGTTCACAACGGGGTGAGCACAGTGTTCCTTAGGGTCAGTGGAGAAAACAGACAGATGATTTAGCGGCAGAGACAGTGAGCATCATACCATCGAGAAAGCTGTTCAAGACGACGAGGTGGCTATTGATCTTGCGTGCAGCTACATTAATGTCTCTGTCCCGGCACAAGATGGTGTTGTCATCCGCGTACGCCACGACTTTAATGTCACTTGGGGGGACGGGCAAATCTTCAAGGTAAAGGCTGAACAGAGCAGGCGATATGACTCCTCCTTGAGGAACACCGGCAGCGATCGGGACGCTATTAGAGACATGTCCCTGGAACAGCACTTTTGCTCGGCGCCCTTTGATTAGTGCGGTTATCCATCGTTTCTGCCAAGGCGGGATGGTGGACCTCAAAAGCTTCTCAGACAGTATGCCCAAGTTGACAGAGTCAAAAACCTTCGTGAGATCCAGGGCTACTCCAACAGTACGTTGAGGTTTTTGGGCGTTGAAGCCATCCAAAACATAGCTCTAATTGGTGATAAGAGACTTATTGGCCTGTATCCCTTCGCTGTGGATGGCGATTTACCAGGCTTGGGCAACGGAATGACGCTTGCCATTTTCCAGTCTTGGGGTAGGATGCACGTGCGAAATGAAGTGTTAATGACGTCAGCCAGGATTGGCATAATCTCACTCGGCAGTTTCTTCAATACCGCTGGACTAATGCCATCCGGTCCTATAGCCTTCGAGTTGCGCATCTCTTTTACCACCTTTTCAATCTGCGCAGGCGTCACTGCTTCTGCTTCGTTCATGAGTGGCAACTTACAGAGCTCTCTTACAGTCACTCGATTCTGTTTCCCTCTCTTAGCCTGAGTTATGAAAAAATTCCTTCCGAGAGCAGTTGCAGCCTCCTTTCCCGATTTGAAAACTCCATTCTCGAACTCGATCGTGGAATAGTTGGTGGAGGTGCTCTTGCCCGAGATCTTCTTTAGAACTTTCCAAGTTGACGCTCCATCGCTCTTTAAATTCATCTTCTCCGTGAATTCCTCCCAACACTCCTTCTTGTGCTTGTCCAGATCTCGCCTAATCTCGCTGTCCAGCTCAGCAATGGTCGGATCCAGGTGATCTGCGACTCTCTTTGCATCCCTTGCCCTTATCTTCTCGAAGATTTCCCTGGTGACATTGGGAAAGAAGTTCTTAACTCGGCCCTCCGGAATGGCTGCTTTCATGGCCTTGCGAATCGCGTCGGTCAAGACTTCTCTCTTTACTCAGGTCAGCTCGCATACATCGGCTGCAAAAGACGGAAGTTACAAGCCTCGGAAAACTCGTTCACAATGCTTCTCTAGCGGGTGGTGGCCATCGTGTATCAACACTCCTGAGGAGGCGGGAAAAACGGGGGAGGAGCGAGGTTCCTGATTGGACGCAACACGGGCTAGCCCCGGTCCCTGGCTGTTGCGTCCAATCAGTCGCTCTTCTCCCGTTTCTCCCGCCTCCTCAGGGGTGTTGATACACGATGACCACCACCCTTCTCTAGCTCAATTTTTGAGGGACCATAACTCTGATCCCAGAAGGTCGTGTAAAATTTCAGACACATCGTTGGAATCAGAGTGGGATCGTTTTCAAGATAGGCTGAAAAACAGAAGAACGGTTTTCATCGTGGACACTGCCTTTAATTTGAAACACGCCTGAGGATGGTACTCTCGAGTGCATCCCCATCCACACTCCTCTTCAAACTCCTCTATCTCTTTTAATAAATACATTCCTCCTGCTACTTCCTGTAAAGGTTCATATAACCCCATCCCACTTCTCAAGCAGCTATACGACTGCTCTCTCTCTCTCCCTCAATTGTCTTCGCTGGCGACTTCAATGCCCAGTTCTGCTCATCGCTTGGTCCTGATGCTAGAGGAAATGACGTCGAAGAATGGGCGGAGGAGTGCGACCTGGTCATTCTAAACGATGATCAGCCCACTCGTCTCCCTGCCAACGGCCGATCTTCTAGCCCGGACATCTCCATTGTCTCTTCCAACCTTTCTAACGCTTGCTCGTGGTCCACATCCACAACTCTCTCCAGCGATCACATTCCCATCTTTGTCTACATTGATCTATCTGACTCTCTTGCCCCTTATTCTGGTATTCGCCATCATTCTTACCTCAATTTAGGCCTTGCAGACTGGAGCCTGTTCAGAGATGTTCTTCTCCTCTTCTTCTTTGCAGCCGCAGGAAGGTTTTCGTCAAAGGTTCAAGAAACGGGCGACTGAAACCGGATTCGTCCACAAATCCATTGTTTGTAGGAGTGGTAGGCCTCTTTGGGCAATCGAATAGGTGTTCAGTTGTGTGGCCACGGCTACCACAGTCCGGGCACTCGTCCGGCTTACTGCGATCGATCTTATGCAAGTATGACATCAGCATAGGGGAATGAGCGGCGAGTAACGAGGCAAGGGTACTTCTAGCCCGCCTACCGAATTCCATCTCGGTGTTGCTGACTTCAGGTGGTGCGATCCCTAATATGGGGTTGACAGCCACCCTACTCAAGTGATCCCTGACGAAACGGGTGTGCTCCGCACGTAAAAGACGAAGACGATCTAATTGGGAGTCCGTCCATCTTTGTATATTGACTTTCTCGGGAGCATCCGCAAAAGGCCTTCTGATATCTCTCTCTCTCTCTCTCTCACAGGATTCATGATCCTTCTTAATGGGCGGTCAGGCTGCTTGACGGTATTAATAACCAGTTGCTGCGCTTGGAGTTGACAGTGCTCTTTAACAGGCAGAATATGGGCCTCAGCATGGAAATGCTCCGCTGGAGTGCTCTTTGCACACCCAGTGGCAATCCGAAGAGCAGCATTTTGAACTCGCTGCATCTTTGTCCACGATGAATCCGATACTATGTGTTGCCATACCGGTGCTGCATACTCCAACGCCGGCTGCAATATTGCCTTGTAGGTAGTCAAAATTGTCTCCCTGCTACTTCCTCACGACGTTCCTCCCAGAGCTCGTAGGACGTTGAGCTTTGCTTTCACTGTAGCCTGTTTCTGCTCAGTATTCTTGTGGAACCTCAACAAGGATCCAATACTAGGCCGAACAGCTTAGGGCACCGTGCGGCAGGCAGACGAGCGTCTTCCCAATTCAAAACGGGGTGAGCGCAGTGTTCCTTAGGGTCAGTGGAGAAAACTGATACAGATGATCTAGCGGCAGAGACAGTGAGCATCATATCATCGAGAAAGCTCTTCAGAACGAAGAGGTAGCTATTGATCTTGCGTGCAGCTATATTAATGTCTCTGTCTCGGCACAGGATGGTGATATCATCCGCATAAGCAACGACTTTGATGTCACTTGGGGGGACGGGCAAATCCTCCAGGTAAAGACTGAACAGAGCAGGCGATATGACTCCTCCTTGAGGGACACCGGCAGCGATCGGGATGCTGTTAGAGACATGCCCTTGAAACAGCACTTTTGCTCGGCGCCCTTTGATGAGTGCAGTAATCCATCGCTTCTGCCAAGGCGGGATGGTGGACCTCAAAAGCTTCTCAGACAGCATGCCCAAGTTGACAGTGTCAAACGCCTTCGTGAGGTCCAGGGCTACTCAAGCAGTGCGTTGAGGCTTGGTGGCGTTGAAGCCATCCAAAACATAGCTCACAATCTCCAGCAGCGCCGTGGTGGTAGAGTGTAATTTGCGGAATCCATGCTGGTGCTGCTGATTGTTATTATGCTCGGCCAGCTCCTTGACGACCAGTTTCTCAGCGACCTTTGTGATTGGTGATAACAGGCTGATTGGCCTGTATCCCTTAGCCGTCGATAGCGATTTACTTGGCTTGGGCAATGGAACGACGTTTGCCATCAGAGATGTTGCACTCCGCCAAGCGGCCGACTACCCATGGAATGGAGATGCACATCAGAAGGAGCGTCACCTGATATGTGCCGTTCGCGAGGCCATGGAAGCTGCAATCCCCGAGGGTCGAGTCAAGACCTTTTACCCCAATGTCAGCAGGGAGATATTGCAGAAGATAAGAACCAGAGATGAAGAGAGAGCCGTAGATCATCTAGGCCAGGATACTGCTGCGTTGGAGTGAGATCAATAAGGACCTCGACAGGCCAAAAAAGGAACGTTGGGAAAAGTTAACTGAGAAGATGAACTTCAGGAGTGGTGCCGCAGCAACGTGGAGAGCTTTGAGAAGGATCCACGGGAAGTTCACCTCCGCCAAAATTCCACTGTTGAATTTGACGGTGGAGTCTTCAAGTCAGGGAAAGAGGCCGCGAATGCTCTTGGGAAGCAATTTTTCATTACTAGAACTAAAAGATAGAAGCAGAATAAAGCAACTGTGAGAGAACTCTGTAAGCTACCACTCATGGATGGTAATGATGCAATCACTCCCGCACAGGTCGAGTAGGTGATTAAGGAGATGAGTAACTCGAAGGCAATAGGGCCAGACGGTTTGAGCCCAGCAGCTCTGAAAAACTGCCTAGTGATCTACTGCCCCTTCGTGCTAGAGTCATAAATACATCGTTTAGTACCTGTACGTTACCCCAAAATCGAAAAGTCGCTCGCGTGATACCACTGCCGAAGCTCCATCTACGGCGAATGGGTACCGACCAGGGGTGTGCATTTTCCGTTTACCGGTTTACCGATTTTCCGGATTTACCGATGTTTCTCGGTAAATTTTGATTTACCGATTTACCGGGTTTTTCCCGAAATTTACCGAAATTTTTTACCGAAAAAATGGGTGTTTTTTGCCTAGTAGGCCTACTTCTTACTCGTATTTCACAGGTCTGCGTCTGGTATGGCATGCCTTTGACGCAATATCCGTCTTAATCGTTCTTTTTGTTACTATTTTTCAACCCTTTGTCTTACTTTTCGAATGTTCAAACGATCTCTTCACTTTTTGTGTAACGTGCTACTTCTTATCGAGACAATACTCCGAGAAATACTTGGAGTATTTCCTGTAATCGAACACCCGGATGTACTATTTTTCAACTTCTTCCAAAAGGAGGGTTCAATTACAGGGAGGAGTTCAAATAGAGAAGGAGGTTCTAATTTTTAACCGATAATTCAAGAGTCAATATGGACAAACAAAGTTCATAAGGCAAACCAAAGTGGGACACTAATGATTTATTCGGCGAGCTTCAAGAAATCATCATCAATAAAGTAACTGTTTGAGTCCTTCTCAAGATCAATCTCTTCGGAAATGTCAACAAGCTTTTGGGTGCCGACATCTCGAGCGGCGCGTAGCAGTTCACGTCCGTTAGGAACGGGTCTCCAATGTCTTCTCAGCTGAAGGTGGAAGGGTTCAATTAGAGGGAGTGCGCAGGACACCGTAGAAACTGAGAGGGACCCAAAGCAGAGTGCGCCGGACGCCGTAGAAAGTGTGTGGGACCCAAATGCGAGTGCGCCAGACGCCGTAGAAAGTGTGCGGGACCCAATGTATAGTGCGGCCGACGCCGTAGAAAGTGTGCGGGACCCAAGTGGGATTTTGCAGGACGCCATAGAAAGAATGCGGGACCCAAGGTAGAGTGCGGCCGACGCCGTAGAAAGTGTGCGGGACGGAAGTGGGAGTGCGCCGGACGCCGTAGAAAGTGTGTGGGACCCAAGTGGGAAGGCGCCGGACGCCGTAGAAAGTGTGCAGGCCCGAAGTGGGTAAGCGCAGAGCTTCAAAATCGTCGTGCGTCTATAAGAGAGTGTATACTACCCCTTTCTTCACATCCCCTCCCCCTTAACCACTCATTTCAACTGCTTACCTGTTTATATGCACTAACCTTCCTAAATCGGGTTTATATACGATGGAAATGTGAGTTAATCAAAATATGCATCCAGTAATCTCAAACATCTTTATACTCAATTTGGCAATAAGGGTAGCAGGGTGTCGGTTGGTCATGGAGGCGTTCACTAAATCTCAAACAGCCGTGGTCTTTATCATGACAGAAATTAATATTAATGAACTACCACTAGGACCTCTTAAAGCTAAAAAAGGGTCGGTGTGCAACTGGATAAGAAAGAAGGTTAGCAGGATTTACAAGGTTTGAAATGCTTTGTAATTTCTGATTGCTCGAGTGCTGTCGTCGAAACCAGCTCATGGGCCGCCGCAACCGGACTCCAGCGGCAGAGGCCGGCGATAGCCGGCAAGCGTGAGAACTTCTGTATGCCATCTCACATAATTCGATTCATTCGCCTTATACTCAAGATGCCGGCGAAGCAGGCAAGTGGGCCGGCGTAGCCGGACCCCACAGGCAGAGGCCGGCGTCAGCCGGCCGACGCCGCTGGTACTGAATAAGACGTGAAGGTCGAAAACTCTAACCTCTCCCTGAAGCTCATCGTTGGATCTATCAGAGGACAGGAGATCGAAAAGATGTTTCGTCAATGTTTCATAGTTATCCGGGAAAAACATCCTCAACGAATCGACTAGATGAACGCAACCCAAAGCAGAGCTTCCCGCTGACGAACTGGGCTGAAATGAACACAAATTTTACAGACTGCACAAGCTGCATGTTACCATACCTTTTATTTCAAAATGATTAAAATGCGTCACTTCATGCCGAAAACACCTCCACTAGTTTTCACATACATATTTCAATAGCCAGTAGAGAAAGAATTACCTCATCATATCCATTTGACACATTATGAGATGTGGAAGTAGGAACTCGAGAAGTGTTGATTGCAGATTTATTGCACTTCTTCTCAACTTCAGGACTATTCCATTGGACCTCATACGTATTAACAGTTGTATTGCTTCTAAAAAGACTGGTTTGAAAAACAAATCAATGCGAGCATGCGTGAGATTTCTTGAAAGAGGCTCAGGCGACGTTGAGAAGGACATAACCACTATGAGATGCGAGCCAAACAAAAATCCCCTCGTCACTACCAATTATAGTTGTGCTTTTTGACTAAACGGACCGAATGAATGAATGAATGAATATATTCGACTTCAAAATTTTCGAATAAACGAATGAATGAATAAATTCGACTTAAAATTTTTCGAATAAACGAATGAATGAATATATTCGACTTTAAATTTTTCGAATAAACGAATGAATGAATAAATTCGACTTCAAAATTTTCGAATGAACGAATGAATGAATATACTCGATTCTCTATTTCGAATGAATGAATATCGAAAATCGAATAATTTCGAATAAATGAATTAATTTAACTACGGGCCAACCGAATTCAGAGTTTTGCGACGCTTCTGCTTTGAAGAGGCAGTTTTTAAGAATGGCACCGAAAGCTTTTGAACTGCTCAATATTTTCAATATTCCGCTCAGGCAGGGTTCATGAGTGGCGGCGCGCAAAATCGATACGCATCGTTTCTACACTAGCAGCTGTCTGATGCCACCCACAGCGGTTCTATTCATACAACGCCAGCGCTTCACGAGCCGGCGTTTCGTTAGACCCCGTTCAGAGTTCATTCGCGTCGCGACGCGATGTTATAATCAGGCTACATCTCGATCACGCTACGTCGCGTCTTCGCTGGGTGTCCACAGTGAAGAGGCGCGATACATTCGAAATGACGCTCTTTCTCCTAGAACGATAGCGGTCGTATAGCGAGATGGGAGTTGTTCGGCCCGCCACGCGCCAGCGATTCCATCAGTGCTACTGTCTGAGTTGGGGATAGTGTTCGCAGAATATCTGGATTAAGCTTGATTCCTAGCTTTTGTTCGCTTTTCGTGAATTTGTTACTTCGACATTGTCTGACCTAACGAGTATGAGCCACAGAACTTGCTGCTATTTGATATTTACTCCACCCCTTTGAGTATTACTCATTTTGCCACCTATTCGTTTTTATTTCGTTTCCAAAATCGATAAAAAAGAACGAAAACCAAATTAGCCATCGTCGACAGCCATAGAAGCACCTTGTCGAAGGTTGGGAAAAATATACAAATCTCGCTCTATTGAGAATTCCCGTGCTTATTTTGATCTAGCGCATATGTCGTGGGTCCAATTGCCCTATCTATTTTCGCGGCTTTAGCTTCGGCTGCTGAAAAATGCCCAGTCGGTATCCTGGATCTCCATCAAATTTCAGTTTCAACTTTGAAAACCGCGGTTTTGCTAAAAACCAAAAAAAAAAGCGTTGGATAGAAGGCGATTTACACTTTCGACTAGTATTGCCCTTACCAGAAGAAAATTCCGGTCCGCAATTGTGGACAAACGCTGTTGCAGCACGTAATGCGATGAAGTCGTGCTGGGACGAAGGTTGATCGTGCCGGGACTACGTGGTCCCACCAGTATTGTCATCGTGTCGCGTGCTGCCAATAGCGGGTTTCTGCAATTGCGGACCAGAGATTCGCTCGGATGAAGGCATTTTTTCAAGTACTCGTCGAAAACAGATTTATTTTGAAACACATATCATCACTGGGAAGTTGAGGCGTTTCCATATTTAATGAGGTTTGAGGCTGTGTTTGAGCTCATTACTCATCAGTTACGAATTACGATTAACGAGGATTTGAAAATTACGATTTACGCAATGGCTGTGTTAGATTATTCGAATATATTCGAAGATCGAATATGTTCGAATAATTGTCAGTGTCGATAGTCGATTTCGAATAATAATCGAATATGAGGTTTTTTCGATAGTCGATTTCGAATAATGATCGAATATCTGTTTTTTTCGATAGTCGATTTCGAATAATGATCGAATATCTGTTTTTTTCGATAGTCGATTTCGAATAATAATAGAAAATCGGGATTTTTCGATTACTCGATAATCGAATAAATAATCGAATAATTTATTCGAATGTTTATTCGATTGCGAATATTCGAGCACAACTATACTACCAATGCGGCTACAACCAGGGTTGAGCAGGCAGTTGGCCAATTTTCGGCGAAGCTACGACCCCCCTCCTTGTTGACCAAACTTTTTAAACAGATTCCCAAAATTTTTACAATCCCCCCTAGATAAAAAAATCCCCAGGATTTTTTCGAGTGAAAAAGTTGGAAAAAGTTCAAATTTTTGATTAAACTCGGTCAAATCGTACGAACCCCCAGCCCGATTATCTTTTTTTTTTCAAAAAAAAATCAATTATTTTACGACCCCCGTTGCGCCGAGTCGCAAGCCTGCTCAACCCTGGCTACAATGCCACATCCAGCAAATCGTTTACTGATTCCCCGAAACGTTAACAGCTTTATAACTTTGAGATGCAAACTTGAACATTGAAGCAACCAACGAAGCAAATCTTTTGCACATCAAAAACTCTCGAAAACGTTCCAGTTTGTTGTGTCGAACATTTGGAATGTCAAGATGGCCTGCAAAACCATAGTTTGCCGGCCGACGTCGGCCGACTTCTTATGCAATGTAATGGGACAAGATAGATAATATGGATAGTATATGGTAGAAAAATATCCGACATTGGATAACGAGTCGTCCGACGTCGGTCGGCCAACTATGAAAGTGGTCCCAGCATCTCTTTTCTCAGCGGATTTTGTAGTGCATGAAATGTAGCAACAAAATTTTTTAAAAAACATTGCAGCAGGTCTCCACAAATGCGAACCTAGGAGCATACCCTCAACCGGCTCCCCAATAATGTGCTAGTCAACTAAATCCACTATGCACGCTGGGCTTCTAAGGGCTCCTTAAAGGCACAGTACACCCTCAGATATGAATTTAGAGATTTTCATGTAATTGTGTGGAAGACCTCTCCTATATAACCCTAGCCAAATGCAAGATCTCAATTCCTCCAAAGAAGCGAGATATAAGCGACCACCACAGGCCCCACCACCTCCCCTCACCACCACAGGCCCGACCCCCTAACAGATTTTCGAACTCGACAGCAGCTTGACGGATGAATGCATCTTAACGAGTCGTCGTTCTTCAGTTCATTGCTGGATTGTCTCTTTATTTTGGCTCGCTCTCGTGCAACGATTGCGAATGAAGAGAAATACAGGCCTGAGACAACTCGTCCACCAATTTTTTACCCTCCAAAAGTAGGCATCTTTAGAGAGCCATAACTCTGTTCAAATTGGATCTTGGACGATTTCAGAGATATCACTGTGATCAGTGTGTGACTATCCAAGACAAGCATGAAATCTAAAATTAATTTTTTGGGTGTCCTGTGCCTTTAGTGTCCTGTGCCTTTAACGGCACAGTCCAACCTCAGAGATAATTTTTGATAATATGGTCCGGCCACCGTCCCGTCTATAGCAACCCTGCCATGCGCGAAATCTCAATTCGCTCAAATAAGCGAGAAAAAGCCAAGGAAAAGTCGGCCACGCCCCTTGAAAGAAAAAATGGGTAACGCCCACTTACAGGTTTCCGACCTCAATAGGGAAGAGACGCGCGAATGATTTTAATCAAAACCTATGTTCTTCGATTTGTTTTTGGTCTGGCTTTAAATTGTGGCCTGCTTCAGAACAATGGCTGCGAATAACGAGAAAATACAGGCTCGAGACAACTCGTCCGCGAACTTCTAGCCGTTCAAAATTGACATTTTTGTGGAGCCGTAACTCCGTTCGTAGTGAGTTCTGAGTGTTTCTGAGGACACCATTGTGATCAGCGTGAAATTTTCTCCAAGATGGGCTGAAATACAAAAAATCCATTCTGAGCTTGGACTGTGGCTTTAACGCCAGCGCGTAAGTGGCGTTGGAGTCTTAATACTCCGAGAACGCGTAATAGTAACGCACTTGCGGAGACCAAGAACACTTCAGCGGCGACGATATGGCGGAAAGGGAATAAAACCGGCCTCAACTACACCGTGGAAGCATATTTTATGCGTTGTCCACTATGGTAGCAGATTAGTAGTACTGCTATTTATTCTTATGGAGTATAATAAAATCGATGGTGAAATAGTTTACAAGGCGAAGAAAAAGTCGATGCGAGTGTCTCCACAATGGAGTAGCGCATGACGCGCGGGAGTGTAGTCAAGCCATTCATACTCAGTGACACGCTGGCGTTCTGAAGTATAAAAAGCCCCTAAGAGACCGTCGACCACACGCGTGGGTTTGGTATGCAGCATGATGAACGCACGAGGGCATTGGCACTCGAAGTTGGTAGAAAAAGTGTTGTAGATCATCAGTATTCACAACTCAAAGAAATTGCGAAAAAACCCCACCCACACCAAGTCAAGAGCCTTTGTCACAAATTGTCGTAAAATGTTTAGTAGTTATGGCCGACACGGAGCAATTCGTCGTGAGGTGGTTTCCCATCGACGAAGGAGAGACTACGCGCCACACACACACATGGACACGCAAAGGATCGGATCACATCCTCACAGAGAAAAATCCTGTGTCGAATGTACATGAGAATTCATTCTACAGGGCAACATGCTGTATGAAGAGCTTTCAGGTAGTGATTCGCGCAGACAGTCAATGACAGGCTCAGGCGAACGGTGTGACGATCACAGAGGGGGGCGCAGTCTTGGACGACGGGTAGGGGGAGCAGCAGGCTTCCGGTCCGTCATCATGCCAAAATTGTCCCTCCTACCGTACCGAGCAGATTTTTTTCGCAATACGGCGATTTGTTTCGTGCGCACAAAGCGCCACATAGCCATAACTTGTTTCAGAGTTCTACGCATTCAATTTTGATGCCATTTTTGAACAGCTTTCAGCGAGTGCCATACAATAGTTATGCGAAATAACTGAGTTAATACCCGAAATCAATCAAAAATTTTATATTTCCACATTAAAAACCCCTTATTGTGAACTGATCAGGCGGTCACCAGTAGAGAAATGTGACCCGTTTCGACCTGTGGTCATTGGGAATCACAGAAAGAAAAACAAGTATCACGATGAAACACCGGAGTCAGGAAGACTTTTAACATACCATTGTATTCACCTCACAAACAGAAACATGAGAACTCTGAAAATTCATTCCATCAATTTTGAAGTGAGTTGTGGCGATGGGGCGCTCAGTGCTAGCAAAAAATGCAACAAAACGTTTGCAGAAAATTTACTTGGTGCTGCACTTCTTTTTCAGACCTCGCAATTGAGTGTGAAATCTACTGAAAGGCTATCTTCGTTTGGAAGAGTTTCAAAAATTGAAGCGCTGTCGCTGTCGGCCGAGTCCCAGACAGGGATGAGCGGAATTCCGATTTCCGAATTCTGATTTCCGATGGTTTTGGGCCTTCCGATTTCCGAAAAAAAGCCTGAAAACGCGGAAGAAATCGGAAATATTGACGAGATTAGACATTTTTACACTTTTCCTGGCCAAATCCCCAGAGGGTTATTTCGGACGCTGAATTCGGAGTCGAAGTCCGTTTTCACTTTTTACAAAGCCATAGTTAACTGTTTTCGCACGAAAATTTTTAGTAAAGAAGATAAGGGCAAGTTTTTTTTGGTACGCACAGTTACCAGAGAAGGGCTAAGAATTTCACTGCACGTTTTTCCGATTTCCGATGGTTTTTGGCGTTCCGATTTCCGAAGTTTAGAAAAAAATTTCGCTCATCTCTGGTCCCAGGTCGATCCGACCATTTTGAGCCGATTACGGCCAGTGTGACGGCTGTAGATGTGACGGTGTGATTCGAGCCTTGAAAACGGGTCTCATCACACCATGTGATTTTTGCGATAAAGGCCTCTAGATCAGTTTTAGAAGCTTTATCAGATAGACAAATGAGATAACTACTTGGTTAGCCCTTCCAGAGGCCAAGCAGTATAGTTGTACAATTTCGAAAAAAATGTCGAACGAACGAAAATCGAAATTTTTTCGTTCGAAATCTTTTCGAACGAACGAAAAATGAAAAAATTTCGTTCGAAAAAATTTCGAACGAACGAAAAATGAAAAAATTTCGTTCGAAAAAATTTCGAACGAACGAAAATTGAAAAAATTTCGTTCGAAAAAATTTCGACGAACGTAAATCGAATTATTTTCGTTCGAAAAAATTTCGAACGAACGAATTTCGAAAAACTTTCGAAATTATGGAGGTCGAACGAACGAAATTCGAAACAAATCGAAATTTCGATTTTTTCGAAATTTCGTATTTTTTCGAAAATCGTCGAAAATTATTTGTCAAAAATTTCGAAATTTTTTTCGAATTTTGTTCGAAAAATTCCGACGACAATTTCGAAAATTTCGAAAAATTGGATTTCGAACGAACGAAAATTGAAAAATTTTCGTTCGAAAAAATTTCGAACGAACGAAAATCGAAATTTTTTCGTTCGAAAAAATTTCGAACGAACGAAAATCGAAAATTTTTCGTTCGAAAAAATTTCGAACGAACGAAAATCGAAATTTTTTCGTTTGAAAAAATTTCGAACGAACGAAAATCGAAATTTTTTCGTTCGAAAAAATTTCGAACGAACGAAATTTGAAAAAATTTCGTTCGACGAAATTTCGAACGAACGAAAACGAACGAAAAAAAATTCGAAAAATCTTTCGAAAATTTTTCGAAAATTTCGTTCGTGTACAACTATACCAAGCAGTTGACGATGAGTGTGTCACTCGGGGCGCTGGAAAATGGGAAAACCGCGGTCTGGACTTCAATGTCAGGAGAGGTCGAAAAAAAAATTTCTAGGTCAGGCTGTTGCAGTGTTTATTTTGAAGAGGATTATCAAAAAAAGCTGTCGGCCGAGTCTCAGGTTGATCCGACCATTTTTAGCCGATTACGGCCGATGTGACTTGACCTATAACGTCCGTTTTTGCTGAAAATCGTTTGGAAGCGTTGTTCGGAAGAGATCTCTCAAATTTTTTTGCACAAGGGGTTAAAGTCACAACCTCGGTGGGAGGGGGGCCGCACCGGATCCAAAGCTGGAGGAGGGGGGGGGCGCACCTCTCACGGACCGATCACACCAGTACGCCTTACCCTGGTAAATGATCAGAGAGGTGCTAATAGTTATCCAATTTCGAACTTCCCTTTGCAAACAGATTAACAAAAGGCTAACTGGCTTGAGGGTCGAGACTGAAAAATAGTTGATACGGGTGTTTTGAATTTTCGCCACAATGGTTTTTCAAACTGCTGCGGCTGAGCGCATGGAATTTCTATCGTGCAGTATCTCTGGAATGCGTTTTTGAATGGCGTTAGGTGGACTAACTTCTCTTGGAGCCCGAATTCTGACTTCCACATTTTCGGGAAGGCACATCTTCGACCAACCAAGCCCTGTCAGTTTCGAAACCTGAGCCCGACCAACGGTGTGATTGGTTTTTGTGAGAGTACTGTGTCTTTAGCGTTTTATCGACAATATTGAGACATGAATGAGAGAAAATACAAATGACTTACGAGTTGGGTGCCTCCTCGCCCTGTGGACAAAGTAGAGGTAAACCCAGTGTCGAAAGACTTGAACCGATCACAGTTGTTGCGACTTCCGATGGCTCCCCTCTGAAATCTCGAGACTATTCCAGTGTAGGACAGCCTCATGAATACTGGAAACGATAATAGCAGCAAGCATAGATCGAACAATCTTTCAATGTCAACAAGCGAGGGGGGGGGACATGAAGAAACTGACTAATTCAACAGAGTTCAATATTTCAGTCTACGAAATAGAAAAAAATGTGATAAATTTTGGGGCTTATTATGATTTTTGTGATAATACAAGGATTGGTGGAAATTGGGATTGATCTTGATGAGAAATTTCACAATGCTGACACGACTAATTGGGCGGCACGGATCTCCCTGCCAGAGTGTTTGTTGAATATTTTCGCAACATTTTTCACATTCGTTAATGCATCCAAGCCGTCTCAACGAACGCAGAGGCAGATGTTAGAGCACAAAAGGAGTTCATTGCATGAAAACTGTATACCTCTTTTGCTAAATCAATATAGTTTTTGCGCACGAGGCAATCTCGAGCAAACCGTGCGCATGAAGACGGCAGGACAGAGACTGCATCCGAACCCACAAATATTGACACCATCAGACAACGACGGATTACAAACGACTATGACTAACATGACAGCATTATCAAAGGGTGCCAGAGATCTTTAAGTCGCGTTAATAAAGGGGATTCAGAGAACAGAGATCGGCCTAACTAGAGGACCTTGCATGGTATTCCTCACCATTAGAGAGATGATGAATGTTTTCCGCTATTTTTGACACGCTCTCTCCGCATCTGGAATCGGATTCTGCTGGGCACCTCTGCGAAAAAAGTTATAGCCGGTCAGAGATTTTACTTTCAAAAGCTAAGCTGAACACCATGTTTGTATATTTTGGATATATTTATATTTTTATGTTTACATTTGTTTTGCACTAATGGTGCGCAATCGACAGAAAAGCAACGAACAAAAAAAAAGTCGAGTTCCGACTCAACCAAAAACAACCACACAAATGAGGAGAATTGGGCTGAAGAATTGTTTACCGGCTGAATTGATATGCTAAACTTATTAAGCCAGTTCGTTGGTTTTCGAGAAATCAAACGCTAAGGCTCAATGAATTACAGGCTCTAGTCCAGAAACCTACACTCGTTAGTTGAGTGTATATCAATCGGCTCTGAAACGGTTCAAAAAACTTTCAGATTCAGATTAGAATTCCCTTAGGGTTGTTTGGTGGTGCTAATCGCAAATCTAAGGTCCACTTGTCGATTCTAGACTAATTCAGCAGATTCATTTCGATCCTTCCAAATGAAAGGAAAAAAAATTGAGGGCCAACTGCTACTTTTCCCTATTTCCAAAACGCAAAGAAATATTTTGTAAAAAAAAAAACTACTATGTTGGACCATTTGCCAGGCTTAGGCGTACGGTGTGACGATCACAGAGGGGGCGCAGCCTTGGGCGCAGGATAGGGGGGGGGCGCAGGCCCTCGGTCGGTTATCATGCAAAAAAAATTTCCCTACTACAGTACCGACCAGATTTTTTTTCTGCAAAAACGGCAATTCGCGGCATTTTTGTGCGCACAAAACGCCGAAGACGCCTCGGTCTCCGTCTGCCCTACGCTCTCTCACTGTCTTTAACCTCCGCTCCACACCAGCACGCGTGGGAACCAAGTGAATTTCGCCCATTTATAGCTTGTACACTGCAGACATCCAATTGGCGCGCATCGTAAAATTTACGCCGCATTTTCTGCGCATCATCAGCGGAGATTTTGCTCATAATTGGCATTGCTTCTCTTGGTTTGAGTTGTCTGTGCGACTATAGGGCCTTTCAGAGTGGCGCCGCTGCGAAATTTTTTGACGTCGCTCTCCAGAGCGAGAGAAAGTAGCGTGACCATGACTGGTCGCCAAATCATATTTCTGTCTCTGCGTCTCTTACCTCTTCGCCGCCGTTTGTTCGATTGGAGAAAACAGTGAAATAGGGGAAATAATTATTTTTATAGAGAGTTTATGGACAGGTAGTAACAAAGTAACATCAACGAATAGAAAGAAACTAAGGCGGGACGGCAGAGACAAAAATGGTCCAAATCATTTCCACGCACTCTGAAAGCGCGGTCGCCTCCCTCTCACGGCCATAGGTTCGTTGGGGTGGAGACAGCGGTCCGAGAGGTGAAGGTTGTTTAGGATACCTGAGCGAGGAATGGTGAAGGTTCCCTATAGACTTGCAACTTCAAAATTTGACGTTTTCTCAATCCTTTTTTTTTGCATTCAGCATATTTTTTCAATCATTATTAATCACTAATCATTTTTTGAAACATTTTTTTCGTTAGCTAACCTCCTTTTGAAAATCACTATTCTTAATGAAGTGATCTGCCTAGGTCATGAAAAATTTCCTTTGAGCTGTCTTGGAGTCAAAACCTTTTGAAAAAATTTTTCCAAGCGATTTTTGAAAAACTACCCGATCTTCGCTCAAAAAATTTTTGCCCTTCAAGGCGAGTCTTTGAACGGAGCTGTTTCTAAAGCCTCCATGGAATTTCGCGTCGAATAATGTTTTCATGTTGAGAAAAATACGTTTCCAGTCTCTCAGCGGATTTCAATTTATGAAGTAACGTTTCTTTCACCAAAACAATCAGTTTTTCGTCCATAACTTTTGTGCTTGAAGATAGACCTCCGGTGATGGTTGTTTTTGGAATCACAATGGAATTCTGGTTCGACTAGTGTTTCAAGTTCAGAAAAATACTTTCTCGATCCTTCAGCCTAATTCATTTTACGAAACACCGGTTTTTCGCCTATAACTCTCTAACCGTTTAAGATAGGGTTCTGGTGAAGGTTGTTTTTGAAATCTACGTAAAATTCCACGTCTAATGATATATTTGATTCCTAACTTTGCTTGCTCCATAAGCCAGCCAGGTCGATGGAGCCGAGCTCCGTTGTAGGCTCCAGGAGAACGCTGCGTCTCCTACTTACACCATAGAGGCGAGAGCACCCTATGGAGATAAGACTACGGAGCTCGGCTCCACCGACCTGGCTGGCTAATGGAGCAAGCAAAGTTAGGAACCCGAAAAATCGTTCGACGCAGAATTTTACGTAGATTTCAAAAACAACCTTCACCAAAGGTCTATCTCCAGGCACAAAAAAGTTATGAACAAAAAACCGATAACTTCAGGCGAAAAAAATGCTTTTTATAAACTGAGATCGGCTTGTAGAAGGGGAACGTATTTTTGAAAACTGAAACGCTAGTCGAAGCAGAATTTTATGGGGATTCCATAAACAACCTTCACCAAAAGGCTATCTTTTAGGGTAAAAAAGTTATGGCCGAAAAACCGGCAGTGACACCCACCCACTCTTGAAAATGACTTGCATGAGTGTTGGGTCACTTTCATTCTTTTTCGGGGCGTTTCACCGGTTTTCCCAATGGTGAAGGTTCCCCACTTCACCTGCCCAGGGGTGAAGGTTGTTGGAGTACATGGCTCCACCCAACGAAGCTATGCTCACGGCACAGTTTGCGCTGCGTAGCACCCCTCACCCCACATCACTCACACCGTCACCGCAACAGCGAGCTTTGCTGCGACGCCACTCTGAAAGGCTCTTAGGGGTATGGTATACTTTGCCGCTGTCATGACCGACAGGCATGCTATCTAGCACTGCGGGACCTGCATCGTAACAACGGCATCGGTCGTCGTAAACACGATTATCGCGCGTCTGTCGCAGCGACGTGACGCGGAGGGCCGACATACTGCGAATGGGCTGAACACGTCGCCTGTCGCTGCCACTGTCCCTGTCGCGGCCGAAGCTTGCAACACACTGCGATAGCGACAGGGTAAAAGGGTAGAAGCTCCGCGACCGGCGGTCGCTGTCGCTGTGCAGAGCGACGCAACAGTGTGTCGCAAAAATATACCATACCCCTTATGGCGCATTGAGGGTTCGATCGTTTACCAAAAAACCATGTGTATTGATCGAACGGACAATCCCTTTTTAAGTGGATTAGACAGTAATTCACGGGTACTTACGAATTCGATGTAAAGGATTGATACTCTTTTAGACTAATGCTTTAACATCACTCTCACTTTGAAGAGATTGTGAAAGGTGATCACATCTGTTTGGTTTGCAAATATTTCGTGATAAAGATGATTATCAATGAGTTCGTTTATCATAGTAAGGTAGAAAAATCTTTTTTGAGGATTTTCACACGACTATCAATTTTCGATAAACTTTTTGAATTATACCATCTTGTATCCGACCGGATATCCGACTCGGATACTCGGATTCCGACTCACCGAAAAAAGGTCAAAATCCGAGTGATCCAAAATCCGAATCACCGAAAAAACGTAATTTTCGGATTGATCCGAGATCCGACTATCCGTTTCGCCTCCCTATCCGATTGACTCGGATTATCCGATCTTGCTATTTTGAATCTATCCGTTTGAGTCGGATATCCGCGACCTTTAATTTTTGAGTTATCCGAAATCCGAGTATCCGAATTTTTTTGATTCGGATCCAATGTATACTTGGCAGATCATTTCATCAAGAATAGTGAATTTCTGAAGGAGGTAATCTAACGAAAAAAAATGTTTCAAAATTAATGCTTAAAAATAAAAATAAATTGAATGCAAAAAAGAGGATTAAGAACTATGATTAAAAACAAGGTGCTATCATGGCGGGGTGGGGCCACATCGGCGCGGCGCACTTGGCCACGCCCATTTTACCGTGCCGTACTAAATTTGGGATCCTACCCAGGGTTTCCGTGCCTTGCCAAAACCAGGAGAGTCATTGCGGCACGGAAAAATGGGCGTGGCCAAGTGCGATACAACAGTGCCCCCCCCGCTATGATAGCACCAAAAATAAAAATATATAGAATGCAAAACGAAGAGGATTAATAAAACGCCAAATTTTGAAGTTGCGAGTCTATAGGGAACCTTCATCATTCCCCACTCAGATATCCTAAACAACCTTCACCTCTCGTACCGCTGTCTCCAACCCAATGAACCTACCAACCCACAGGAGCGTGACTTTGTCAAATTATGGACCACTTTTTCAGACCCCCCCCCAGAACGAGACTTGGTCTGTCTTTGCTATAGAATTGTAGGAGGAACTTTCACTTGGAAAACAAAACATTAGCAATGAATTAAATCACGGACGAGATTTCTCTAGAAGGGATATTTGAAGAAGTCTCTCGGCGGAGCTCAGACAACCTTCACTCTCAGAAACTCTGACCCCCCCCCTGTGGAGCTCCACACCTAGCGCCAAGCCCTGCACCGGAGGTTCCTTAGTACACGCATGGAACATTTCGAAAAAAGTAAGCTCATGGTTATTACTAAAGGATTCTGGACTTCGATATCACCAGTAGCGAGCGATCACCTTTTCGTCCATACATCGTCATCAGCAGTTATATTTCTCCAAGGCCCAGCGCTCCGCTGCTGGTGATAAACGAAGCGAGGCCAAGCGGTCGATGTGTCAGGGACAAGGGGGATTTGAAAAAAAAATCTAGAAATAAATGGAAATCCGGGGATTAAGTAAAAATACTGAGTCGTAAATGAATAATTTGGGAGCATCTTCAATAGATTCAATAGAGAATCTCCCAAGCAAAAGAGGTTTGGTTGGCGTCAGAAACGTTCCAACAAAAAGGGAACAATAGGTAAGTAGAATGAGGAGAGTCTACCAAAAGTGAACAATATTCTCTCAGACTGATTTTCCTGGCCGATACTTCTTAACAGCGAAAACAGACCGTTGCGGTGTTCTACACGAAAGCACTCTGTAGTTCCAAAAATGGTCTTGATTACGCGAGAACCGTTTGAATGAAAGTGCATGTAAACCTAATACTTACCATCAGAATAGAAGATGATGCCAAAATCATAGACGGACGGTTAGCTCCAGTTGCTACGAGAAGCGAAACCAAAGTGCAGCATCTAATGAGAGTATTTTCTTATAATCTCGTCAAAATTGAAGTCCATACTTGGAAACCACTGAACTCTTCCTCGTGAAATGCCACAACGGTTTGTTTTTGCTGTTAAGAAGTATCGGCCACGAAAATCAGTCTGAGAGAATATTGTTCACTTTTTGTAGACTCTCCTCATTCTACTTACCTATTGTTCCCTTTTTGTTGGAACGTTTCTGACGCCAACCAAACCTCTTTTGCTTGGGAGACCCCTTTTTGATAGAATTGTTCACTTTTTATTGATATTACGAAGTAATATCTCTGAAAAATCTTCAATATTTTTCGAATAGCATGGATTGCTATAATAATCAGTGAGCAACAAACTTGTTGCGCACGCTACAAATGAAGCGCTACTCACTTCCCACGACGTCCTGATGACGTCAGAAGATGCCATATGCACTTGGCACCACCTTGACACGACGTCCTGATGACGTCACGATATGCTTTATGCACTTGGCACGACCTTGGCACGACGTCCTGATGACGTCATCAGATGCCCTATGTACTTTGCATGACATCCTGATGACGTCATCAGATGCCCTATGTACTTTTCATGACATCCTGATGACGTCATCAGATGAACCATGTACTTTACATGACATCCTGATGACGTCATCAGATGCCCTATGTACTTTACATGACATCCTGATGACATCATCAGATGCCCCATGTACTTTATATGACACCCTGATGACGTCATCAGATGCCCTATGTACTTTAGATGACACCCTGATGACGTCATCAGATGCCCTATGTACTTTACATGACATCCTGATGACGTCATCAGATGCCCTATGTACTTTACATGACACCCTGATGACGTCATCAGATGCCCTATGTACTTTATATGACACCCTGATGACGTCATCAGATGCCCTATGTACTTTATATGACACCCTGATGACGTCATCAGATGCCCTATGTACTTTACATGACATCCTGATGACGTCATCAGATGCCCTATGTACTTTACATGACATCCTGATGACGTCATCAGATGCCCTATGTACTTTACATGACATCCTGATGACGTCATCAGATGCCCTATGTACTTTACATGACACCCTGATGACGTCATCAGATGCCCTATGTACTTTGCATGACATCCTGATGACGTCATCAGATGCCCTATGTACTTTACATGACATCCTGATGACGTCATCAGATGCCCTATGTACTTTAGATGACACCCTGATGACGTCATCAGATGCCCTATGTACTTTACATGACATCCTGATGACGTCATCAGATGCCCTATGTACTTTATATGACACCCTGATGACGTCATCAGATGCCCTATGTACTTTACATGACACCCTGATGACGTCATCAGATGCCCTATGTACTTTAGATGACACCCTGATGACGTCATCAGATGCCTTATGTACTTTACATGACATCCTGATGACGTCATCAGATGCCCTATGTACTTTACATGACATCCTGATGACGTCATCAGATGCCCTATGTACTTTACATGACATCCTGATGACGTCATCAGATGCCCTATGTACTTTATATGACACCCTGATGACGTCATCAGATGCCCTATGTACTTTACATGACATCCTGATGACGTCATCAGATGCCCTATGTACTTTACATGACATCCTGATGACGTCATCAGATGCCTTATGTACTTTACATGACATCCTGATGACGTCATCAGATGCCCTATGTACTTTAGATGACACCCTGATGACGTCATCAGATGCCTTATGTACTTTACATGACATCCTGATGACGTCATCAGATGCCCTATGTACTTTACATGACATCCTGATGACGTCATCAGATGCCCTATGTACTTTACATGACATCCTGATGACGTCATCAGATGCCCTATGTACTTTACATGACATCCTGATGACGTCATCAGATGCCCTATGTACTTTACATGACATCCTGATGACGTCATCAGATGCCCTATGTACTTTACATGACATCCTGATGACGTCATCAGATGCCCTATGTACTTTAGATGACACCCTGATGACGTCATCAGATGCCCTATGTACTTTAGATGACACCCTGATGACGTCATCAGATGCCCTATGTACTTTACATGACATCCTGATGACGTCATCAGATGCCTTATGTACTTTACATGACATCCTGATGACGTCATCAGATGCCCTATGTACTTTAGATGACACCCTGATGACGTCATCAGATGCCCTATGTACTTTACATGACATCCTGATGACGTCATCAGATGCCCTATGTACTTTACATGACACCCTGATGACGTCATCAGATGCCCTATGTACTTTATATGACATCCTGATGACGTCATCAGATGCCCTATGTACTTTACATGACATCCTGATGACGTCATCAGATGCCCTATGTACTTTACATGACACCCTGATGACGTCATCAGATGCCCTATGTACTTTACATGACATCCTGATGACGTCATCAGATGCCCTATGTACTTTACATGACATCCTGATGACGTCATCAGATGCCCTATGTACTTTACATGACACCCTGATGACGTCATCAGATGCCCTATGTACTTTACATGACATCCTGATGACGTCATCAGATGCCCTATGTACTTTACATGACATCCTGATGACGTCATCAGATGCCCTATGTACTTTACATGACACCCTGATGACGTCATCAGATGCCCTATGTACTTTATATGACACCCTGATGACGTCATCAGATGCCCTATGTACTTTACATGACACCCTGATGACGTCATCAGATGCCCTATGTACTTTACATGACACCCTGATGACGTCATCAGATGCCTTATGTACTTTACATGACATCTCTGATGACGTCATCAGATGCCCTATGTACTTTAGATGACACCTGATGACGTCATCAGATGCCCTATGTACTTTAGATGACACTCTGATGACGTCATCAGATGCCCTATGTACTTTACATGACACCCTGATGACGTCATCAGATGCCCTATGTACTTTACATGACACCCTGATGACGTCATCAGATGCCCTATGTACTTTACATGACACCCTGATGACGTCATCAGATGCCCTATGTACTTTACATGACACCCTGATGACGTCATCAGATGCCCTATGTACTTTAGATGACACCCTGATGACGTCATCAGATGCCCTATGTACTTTAGATGACACCCTGATGACGTCATCAGATGCCCTATGTACTTTACATGACACCCTGATGACGTCATCAGATGCCCTATGTACTTTAGATGACACCCTGATGACGTCATCAGATGCCCTATGTACTTTACATGACATCCTGATGACGTCATCAGATGCCCTATGTACTTTACATGACACCCTGATGACGTCATCAGATGCCCTATGTACTTACATGACATCCTGATGACATCATCAGATGCCCCATGTACTTTATATGACACCCTGATGACGTCATCAGATGCCCCATGTACTTTATATGACACCCTGATGACGTCATCAGATGCCCTATGTACTTTACATGACACCCTGATGACGTCATCAGATGCCCTATGTACTTTAGATGACACCCTGATGACGTCATCAGATGCCCTATGTACTTTAGATGACACCTTGATGACGTCATCAGATGCCCTATGTACTTTAGATGACACCCTGATGACGTCATCAGATGCCCTATGTACTTTACATGACATCCTGATGACGTCATCAGATGCCCTATGTACTTTACATGACATCCTGATGACGTCATCAGATGCCCTATGTACTTTACATGACATCCTGATGACGTCATCAGATGCCCTATGTACTTACATGACATTCTGATGACGTCATCAGATGCCCTATGTACTTTACATGACATCTTGATGACGTCATCAGATGCCCTATGTACTTTACTTGACATCCTGATGACGTCATCAGATGCCCTATGTACTTTACATGACACCCTGATGACGTCATCAGATGCCCTGTGTACTTTACATGACATCCTGATGACATCATCAGATGCCCTATGTACTTTAGATGACATCCTGATGACGTCATCAGATGTCCTTTGTACTTTACATGACACCCTGATGACGTCATCAGATGCCCTATGTACTTTACATGACACCCTGATGACGTCATCAGATGCCCTATGTACTTTACATGACACCCTGATGACGTCATCAGATGCCCTATGTACTTTACATGACACCCTGATGACGTCATCAGATGCCCTATGTACTTTACATGACACCCTGATGACGTCATCAGATGCCCTATGTACTTTACATGACATCCTGATGACGTCATCAGATGCCCTATGTACATTACATGACATCCTGACGACGTCATCAGATGCCCTATGTACTTTAGATGACACCCTGATGACGTCGTCATCAGATGCCCTATGTACTTTAGATGACATCCTGATGACATCATCAGATGCCCTATGCACTTTAAGTGGCACCCTGATGACATCATCAGATGCCCTATGCACTTTAAGTGGCACCCTGATGACGTCATCAGATGCCCTATGTACTTTAGATGACATCCTGATGACGTCATCAGCTGCCCTATGTACTTTACATGACACCCTGATGATGTCATCAGATGCCCTATGTACTTTAGATGACACCCTGATGACGTCGTCATCAGATGCCCTATGTACTTTAGATGACATCCTGATGACATCATCAGATGCCCTATGCACTTTAGATGACACCCTGATGACGTCATCAGCTGCCCTATGTACTTTACATGACATCCTGATGACGTCATCAGATGCCCTATGTACTTTGAGATGACACCCTGATGACGTCATCAGATGCCCTATGTACTTTAGATGACACCTGATGACGTCATCAGATGCCCTATGTACTTTAGATGACATCCTGATGACGTCATCAGATGCCCTATGTACTTTACATGACATCCTGATGACGTCATCAGATGCCCCATGTACTTTATACATGACATCCTGATGACGTCATCAGATGCCCTATGTACTTTAGATGACACACCCTGATGACGTCATCAGATGCCCTATGTGCTTTACATGACATCCTGATGACGTCATCAGATGCCCTATGTACTTTAGATGACACTTCTGATGACGTCATCAGATGCCCTATGTACTTTACATGACATCCTGATGACGTCATCAGATGCCCTATGTACTTTATATGACACCCTGATGACGTTATCAGATGCCCTATGTATTTTAGATGACACCCTGATGACGTCATCAGATGCTCTATGTACTTTACATGACACCCTGATGACGTCATCAGATGCCCTATGTGTATATGACACTCCTGATGACGTCATCAGATGCCCTATGTATTTGAAAGACACTGATGACGGCGTCAATAACGCCCTATGTGCTTTGTTGATGACATCTGATGACGTCATCAGATGCCCTATGTATTTTTACATGTTACACAGTAAGTAACGCCAATCAGATGCCCTATGTACTTCACATGACACCCTGATGACGTATCGAAAAGCCCCATCATATGCCCTATGTATCGAAAAGTACAGGCTACGACGTGTTTTAGCGAGTTGATCTACCAACTGATAATATCACATGATATGATAAGCAGTAAGAAGTAAAGTAGTTAATGTTAAACAGTAAGTAACACACTTGTTAGTAACTTTTCCTGGTCCTTCCCCATCGAAAAGTTCAGCCTACGACGTGTTTTAGCGAGTTGATCTACCAACTGATAATATCACATGATATGATAAGCAGTAAGAAGTAAAGTAGTTAATGTTAAAACAGTAAGTAGAATACACTTATAGTAACTTTCCCTGTCCCTTCCCATCGAAAAGTTCAGCCTACGACGTGTTTTAGCGAGTTGATCTACCAACTGATAATATCACATGATATGATAAGCAGTAAGAAGTAAAGTAGTTAATGTTAAACAGTAAGTAACACACTTGTTAGTAACTTTCCCTGTCCCTTCCCATCGAAAAGTTCAGCCTACGACGTGTTTTAGCGATTTGATCAACCAACTGATAATATCACATGATATGATAAGCAGTAAGAAGTAAAGTAGTTAACGTGAATCAGTATATAACAAACTTGTTAGTAACTTTCCCTGTCCCTTCTTATCGAAAAGTTCAGCCTACGACGTGTTTTAGCGATTTGATCAACCAACTGATAATATCACATGATATGATAAGCAGTAAGAAGTAAAGTAGTTAACGTGAATCAGTAAATAACAAACTTGTTAGTAACTTTCCTGTCCCTTCTTATCGAAAAGTTCAGCCTACGACGTGTTTTAGCGATTTGATCAACCAACTGATAATATCACATGATATGATAAGCAGTAAGAAGTAAAGTAGTTAACGTGAATCAGTAAATAACAAACTTGTTAGTAACTTTCCCTGTACCTTCCCATCGAAAAGTTCAGCCTACGACGTGTTTTAGCGAGTTGATCTACCAACTGATAATATCACATGATATGATAAGCAGTAAGAAGTAAAGTAGTTAACGTGAATCAGTAAATAACAAACTTGTTAGTAACTTTCCCTGTCCCTTCCCATCGAAAAGTTCAGCCTACGACGTGTTTTAGCGATTTGATCAACCAACTGATAATATCACATGATATGATAAGCAGTAAGAAGTAAAGTAGTTAACGTGAATCAGTATATAACAAACTTGTTAGTAACTTTCCCTGTCCCTTCCCATCGAAAAGTTCAGCCTACGACGTGTTTTAGCGATTTGATCAACGAACTGATAATATCACATGATATGATAAGCGGTAAGAAGTAAAGTAGTTAAGGTGAAACAGTAATTAACAAACTTGTTAGTAACTTTCCCTGTCCCTTCTCATCGAAAAGTTCAGCCTACGACGTGTTTTAGCGATTTGATCAACCAACTGATAATATCACATGATATGATAAGCAGTAAGAAGTAAAGTAGTTAACGTGAAACAGTATATAACAAACTTGTTAACAACTTTCCCTGTCCCTTCCCATCGAAAAGTTCAGCCTACGACGTGTTTTAGCGATTTGATCAACGAACTGATAATATCACATGATATGATAAGCAGTAAGAAGTAAAGTAGTTAAGGTGAAACAGTAATTAACAAACTTGTTAGTAACTTTCCCTGTCCCTTCTCATCGAAAAGTTCAGCCTACGACGTGTTTTAGCGATTTGATCAACCAACTGATAATATCACATGATATGATAAGCAGTAAGAAGTAAAGTAGTTAATGTGAAACAGTAAGTAACAAACTTGTTAGTCACTTCCCCTGTCCATCCCCATCGAAAAGTACAGCCTACGATGTGTTTAAGCGATTTGGTCTACCAACTGATAATATCACTTGATATGATAAGTAGTGAAAGGTGAAGTAGTTAATGTTAAAGTAAGTGAGTAAGTAATCATATCTGTCCACATACCAACTTACCTACCTGCCCAACTGATCGCCTGGCAGTGGCCACTGGCAGTGGCTAGTGGCAGGAACGAGGAACGAGGAACAGGACACGAGGGACGCGTTACAAGAAAAAACGCGAATTTTTGCTAAGCTTCCGCCGATCTAACTTTGTTAATTTTCAATCGATTTGGCTCAAATGTTGTCAGCGGGTGTCTTCTAGACTCTCTCACTTATATCCAGAAGGAAATCTCTAGAAAATATTTTTTACAGGTTTTATTAACTACTTTACCAAAATCTAAGTGATCACAAGTGCCAGGCAAAACCAAACCTCTCCAGCCGCTTCGCGGCTGGAGCGATAAAAGGTTTCAACAATTAATGGAAAAGACGATTTTTTTGTTCAAAATTTTCGTCTATCAAACTGTGAACAATTAGACAGCTCAGCTCAACTGGATTTAATGCCGATATGTGCTTACCAGATCATACCCGTTAACGGGTGATTGCTGTTGTGCCTACAGTTCATGTGTGAATAGCTGAGGGATGCAGAGCGGGGTGTCGGTGGTGTAATGGTAACACTCTAGCCCGGAAAGCGTGCAATGCAGGTTCGAGTCCTGCCTGAGATCTGAGTTTTGCGTTCAACTCAGCTACCTTGTAAAAAATTAGACACTTTTGAAAAATGTTTGTCACCAAGGAGGGGGGGGGCGTAGCTCCGTCGTCTGAAATAACGGTCTGTTTCACTCTGAAACGGAATCGAGATCCCTTTAAGTCTCCTAGAGTTTAAATATGAGCACCTTAAAATTTGAGAACAGCATCCTGCGAGAACAGAATCGGACATCGCAACACTACCACATCTAGATAAATTCCATGAAGTCGCTATAGCCTCGTGCAGCTGCTTCATGCCAACGATGGATCGTATTTGACATACAACTGGAAATACAACGGGAATCATGATAGCATCATTACGGAAAAGTGGCTCTAACTCACCATCAGCAATCAGTTTCGAGCCTTCTTCAGTATATTTGTCTGAAGACGGAAATAGTCCAGCTATAGCCTGTTCACGTTCAACATCCGAGATTTTCTCCTTCACATTTTTAAAAATTTTAATAGCCATCAGCACCCGATAATGAACATTTGATTCAGCTGAAAATGATGGTCAGTCTACAGAACACTGGCCAGACTGGAAAAGAATATGAATGATTTCTTCTTCTCCTTCTTTGCGGCCACATCGAGGTTTTGTCATAGATGGAGAAACTGGGCGACCATTATAATTTCTACCATTATGAATGATTTCTACGTTTGTACCTAATTATTCAAAATATTCTAGTGAAATAGTAGCCCCACGATAAGACCGCAAGTCGGCTACAGTACGCTCCAAATTTTGTTCATAGACTGCAGCAATCAAATTTTTACCCCATGGATACCATATAACAGCAGCTTAACCCACAACTATCATGTTAACATTACCTATAAAACGTATTGAACTCTCAAGTAAACTGAGAGCGCTGAACAAATCATGCTTGATCAATCGACTCTGATCCTGAATAGTTGCCAGTAGATCGGAGCGGAATCTGAACATACACAAACTTATCGCCTTCAACCCCAGCAAAAGTACATCAACACTCAGTTTGTGATGGGAAGTGCATTACCTATCATATAGCCTGTCGAAATCCTCAACAATTTTATCCTGCTTTGCAGCGGCTACCGATTTAGGGTGGAATGGGAAGAGTGAAACCATTGCTCCATTTGAACTAGAGACGTTATCTGAATGACGACAAATTACATTACTCCCAAACGAAATCGAATCCTGTCTTGGGCCGAAATCATACTTCCGATCGGAGAGATCGAATAGTACGGATTAGCAATGCAAGACGACAGAATAATGCCCCTTTCACAATTTTCATTACGAATCGCTGCGACAGCATGCTTTGAGTACGGATTGACGCGCGAAGTCAATTCGGTCGATACTCATGATTAACATGCAACCGCATCGCACAACGGTAGCATCCTGGAAGGGGTCTTAAGCCTCTTTCATAGTTTGCCGGCCGACGTCGGACGACTCCTTATCAAATTTGATAAGTCAAGATGGATAAGATGGATAGGATAGGGTAGACAGATTTTACACGTTCGATAACGAGTCGTCCGACGTCGGTCGGGCAAGTGTGAAAGGGGCTTTACGATGCTCATTTCTCGCTGTGCAATGAATGGCACGTTGCTCCATAATCACGCTGATACCGGGATCATGCTTTCCGTCGCGTCTATGCGTGACAAAAAGCGGTATCCATCGTTCTTCTGATAAGCAGAACGGCAGCACGAGGTATGGGAGAGATATTCATCCATAGGTTGGCACCTCAGTTTTTGACCACACTGCCGATTTCAACAACTTAACTATAGTCTCCAGCAATGAAAATACGCCCTGAAGCGAACTCGGTGCTAGATGCTATAACATAGGTCCACCGAGTTTGCGCCAACCTCCAATGAGGTACGCAAAGTCTCATTAGGATCCACGCCGATGTTATGCCTTACATCAACAGATCGACAGTAGCTGACCAGTCGCATGCTCGGGCTGCGGTAGCCACAACGCATTTATTCATGTGCCCGAAAAGACCTACCTCTCTAACTACAATGGAAGGGTCAAGCGGGGTTGCGATTTTCCGCCACGGGAGGGTTGGGGGGAAGTCGCAAATATTTTGGCCTGAAAATGAAAGTAAGGGAATCGCAAAAGTACGGTCCAAAAATGACAATTTGGTGAAGATATCTCAACAATTCTCGATATTCTTGGTTTCCAAAGGGAAGGATCGCAGCATTTCTCACTCAGGCAAACTGGGGCGTCAACAACAGCTTAATAAGTTGTCATCTCACAAACCGCTTCATGTTGAAAAGTCAAATCGCGCGTATTGTCAGCCTGAGACCTGCCCGTTGCCCAGCGACGTCCGCCTGTTGTCGGACTGTTGACAACTCGATGTGTCGCGTTTAGCGGCCTATTTAGCAGCAGTTCACATCCTGCAGGACTATTTCATCTAGCTTAGGAACTACTTTACACCGACACGCGTCGCGACTGGTCGCCCAGCCTCCACTGGGGTCACCACCGGACTGGCAGGACCTCCAGATGCTGGGCGGGGCCAATGTACCGCAAACTTGGGTAATTGAACCGGCTGCACTCTCATCATTCGCAGCATGCCTGAAAATTGCGTCGTATATTTCCCTTGTATCTAAAGCGCTAGCTGTGCAACAGCTCGACATCGACGAGGTCATAACTCGCGGTCGTAATTGCTGTGCAAAACCTAGACACCGACCAGATCATACCTCGCGGCCAAGGCCCCGCCGAATATCGGCGCGTTGGCCAGCGGTGACTCATGGTGGGCGGATCAACCTGTTGTCGACGCCCCAGTTTGCCTGAGCAGGTTTTAGACGCTTGAGCCCGACTACTGAACAAATTTTCGCTGTCTGACGGTTCTAGTAATCAAGTATAAACTGCCCGGAAATCGCGCCTCGGGGGGGATCGCAAAAATTTTGGTTTTAATAGTGGAGGGAGTCGCTCCGATTTCAAAAAATTACGCAACGCCCCGCTTGGCCCTAACAATGGACCTTTAGACGAATCCTGTAATGGTCGCCCGGCAGTATCAAGCAGGATTGCGACTCGTCGCAACGGGGTCGTAAAAATTTTCCAAAATTTTTGTAAAGAAAATTAAGAAAGTTAGGGAGTCGTAAGAATTTTGGAACGAAAGCAGATTTTATTCAAACTGCTTGGTAAGCCAGAATAGAGTAGTAATAGTCGCCCATAGCTCATAAGATTGTAGCACGAGAAGATTAAACTCGGCAGGCGAGGCGATGCATGACAAAACCGGCATCGATCAATCGCGGCGATATTGCGCTTCGCAGGGAATCGATCGTTTTTATAGGCACAAAAGCAGTTCGTGGAGTTAAACAGGATGAGATATTTGTCCGAGGATGGTTGACACCTCTGTTTCTAACCACATTTCCGAAATTTTCAGCAAATACGCACATAGCAGCGGTTTTCTCATAACGGTGCCCAATGGAGAGAGGCGTATTTCCGAGATGTGGGCGAAAACGTAGAATCCAACCGATCTCAAATGTTACCATCATCCCATCACACTCAACGAGATGTTAATTTGCTCGTCAAAACAATAGATTCCCTCACAAGCGCAGTCTTCGCGACTGATCGATACTGCTCTTTCTCACACATCGCCGCCGCGGTAGTAGGATCCGGGCCATAGTTCTCACCGCAAGCGCGGCACGCGCGTAGTGCGGGGGGAAGAGCGGTGAACTATAAAAGTCCTCGAAACGCAGCACGCGCGTGCCGCCCATCCAGCACCGCCCAAACCGCCATGGCGGTTTCACCATTTGAATCAATACTCGGTTCTCAGTTTAACACTTAATGGACCGCGTGTCCACACTGCGCACCCACGCCAAAAACTCGATTTTTTTCGTTTTACTTCAAGAAAAACGGATTTCTTCTAACTATTGCTTTTATGTCTATGCTTTGTACAACTTCCATAATTGATATGCCGATATTAAGCGCCAAATATCTTCTTTTGATATAGAAAATTACAAAAAAAACAATTTGAAATAAAAACTCACTGAAGTGATTGGCCGCGGAGCGCGCGGTCTTCTAAGTGTTAAATCCACTCCAGCATGAATAATTCAGAGACTGAGTAAAGGGAAAATGGGATGAAACTCCGGGTGGGCGAAATCCTCGCATGCGTCCTGAATTTCACAAACTCCAGGGTTTCAACCTCTGGCCGCTGCCGAGATGTCGCACGTTCGTGCCGTGGCAGTGTGGAGGAAACAACATCACCTTCGTGCAAACCGACATCACTCCCTCCACCAAGAGGGTTTTTGTCATGCGAGAGTTGCTGGCTGGCCCCAGCTCTCCTGAAGATTCTACTACAAAGGGCTGGCGTCGAGAGGAATCCTGGACCTGTGCAGAAGTATCAATGTGCAACCTGCAGCAACAATGTCACCTGGAATGGAATAAGCGTCCAATGCTTTGGATGCCAAAGGTGGGTGCACTTCTCCTGTTCAGGTCTTAGTTCTATGAGGCATCACGACTCATCCTTCCGTTGTGTCCTGTGCTCAGCCCCCAGCAACTCTGATTCCTCATTCACCAACCGCCCCCTCTCTATTGTACGTATGAATCTTAACGGCCTTCGCACCAAATTGTCTGAACTCTCACTCTTCGCACGTACTCATCATCCGGGTGTTATTATGGTTCAAGAAACCAAACTCTCTCCCTCTACCACTTATCCCCAACCAAACATTCCAGGCTACACTTCTTCTTCTTCTTTGCAGCCACTGAGAGGGGTTTCGTCACAAGTTGAGAAACTGGGCGACCAGCACTGGATTCGTCCACAAGTCTATTGTAGTGAGCGTTGTTGGCTTCTTCGGACAGTCAAATAGGTGAGTTAGTGTCGTGGCCTTGGTTTCCTACAGTCCGGGCACACGTCAGGCTGACTATTGTCGATCCTGTGCAGGTAAGACATAAGCAATGGAGAATGTCCGCAGCGCAACGAAGCGAGGATACACCTGGCGCGCCTACCGAGCTCGGACTCGGTATCACATACCCTGGGCGGCACATCACCGAGAATAGGTTGACGGCCGCTTTGGCGAGATGATCCTTCACAAACCGGGTGTGCTCCGCGCGTAAGAGACGAAGCCGTTCTTGATTCGAGTTCGGTCCATCTCTGTACATTTCACTTCGTTTGCGGAGCATCGGCAAACGGCACTCTGAGTCGATCTCTCTCTCACGGGATTTAATAGTCTTCTCGACGGATGATTAGGTTGCTTTAAGGACATTTAATAAACATCTCTGCTGAGCCTGGAGCTTGACAATGCTCTTTTCACTGGCAAGATACGGGCCTCGGCGTGAAGGTGCTCTAATCGGTGAGCTTTTGCACATCCAGTGGCTATATTCGTAGTGCAGCATTCTGAATTCGCTGCATTCTTAGTCCGAGGAACTGTCCGACACGATGTGCTGCCAGACAGGTGCAGCATACTCCAATGCAGGCTGCAGAATAGCTCGATATGTCGTCAAAGATTGTCTCTCTGCTGCCAACCCCAGGACGTTCCTCCTGTGAGCTCTCAACTTGAGCTTTGCCTTTGACGACTGTTTGCTTCTGTTCGGCACATTTTGTGAAACTTCAGTGATTGGTCCGAAAATGAGGCCCAGCAGCTTGGAAAAATTTCGCTGTAGGCAAGAGGTCACTCATCCCACCTGACAATAGGTTGGTGCGCTGTGTTCCTTTGGGTCAGATGTGAAAACCAAAACAGAAGATTTTGCCAAGCGGAAACTGTGAGCATCATACTATTCGAGAAAGTTTTTAAGCTCGACGAGATAGTCGCTGATCTTGCATTTGCGGCTACCTGTATGTCACGATTACGGCACATGATGAGTGATATCGTCGGCATAACGCAACAATTTTTATGTCTTCAGGAGGCTCAGGTAGGTCTTCAATATACAGGTACTGAAGAGGGCAGGTGACAAAACTCCACCCTGCACGGGGCACACCCCGGCTGCTACAGGGTATACCCCTATCGGAGACGTGATTCTGGAATAGCACTTTGGCCCGACGACCTTTCGTAAACGCTGCTATCCAACGCTTCTGCCACGGTTGCAGCGAGGACTTCAATAGTTTCCTCGGACAAAGTCCCTAGGTTAACAGGAACTGCAAATGCTTTGGTTAGATCGAGGGCAACGGCCACTGTTCTAAGAAGGCTTTTCTGAAATTGAACCCATCGACCGCATAGCTGACAATCTCCAGAAGGGCAGTGGTGGTGGAGTGAAGCTTTCTAAACCCATGTGGTTGATGTTAAGCTGTGCCTCATTCTGCTCTGCCAGGTCCCTAACGATTAGCTTTTCGGCTACTTTCGCGATCGGTGATAACAGGCGTAATAGGGCGATAGCCCCTTCACCGTGCTTTTGCGGATTTGCCCTGGCATTAGGCAGGGGTATCACATCATGGCGGTCTTCCATGCTTGTGGTAGAGTGCAGGTTCGGAAAGAAGTGTTTATGATATCTGGTGATCATCGGTAGAAGTTCCGTAGGAAGCTTCTTCCAAGATGGCTGCTGAGATACCATCAGGTCCGAGAGCCTTCGAGTTCACGCATTTCCTTGATAGCGCTTCTCCACCTGAGCAGGAGTCCAAAGAGGCCTCAGTGGCGTTCATCAGCGTGCAGACGGCTTAGTTCTCTTACCGTGACTCTGTTTTTGTAAGCCACGCTTGGTACGTGTGATGAAGAAATTTTTGCCAAGAGCATATGGCGGCAGCTTCTCTTCCTGATTTGAAGATTCGCTGTTATCGAACTCTATGGAGCCTGAGAGTTCGAGGAGAAACACTTGCCAGATATCTTCCTCAATACTTTTCCACGCTTAGTTGTTCCGTCGGTTTTAAAGTTCCAACCTTTCAGTGAACTTCTCCCAACTGTCTTTCTTGTGCTTGTCCAGATCCTTTCTTATCTCTTCATCCAGCTTGGCCACCTCAGGGTCCAAATGATTCTCAGCTCTCTTTTCATCTCTTGTCCTGATCTTCTGTAAGAACTCTCCCTGATGACATTAGGGTAGAAACTTTTCTACACGTCCTTCAGGTATGGCTCGCTTTTGTGAGCCTTCCGGATGGTATGTCAGATATGTGATGCTCTTTCTGGTGCACATCGCCATTCCATGAGATACTCAGCTGCCTGGCGGAATGCAACCTCTCTAGAACAGGACCCAGTCAGCAAGGGGCCTAGAATTGAGATAAGAACTGTTGACGAATACCAGTATAAGGGGCAAGAGAGTTTGAGAGATCAATATGGAGAAAGACGGGAATGTGGTCGCTGGAGAGAGCTGTGGAAGTGGACCATGTGCAAGAATTAGAAAGATTGGATGAAACGAGGGAGATGTCCGGGCTAGAAGGTCGGCCCGTAGGAAGGGAGACGAGTAGGCTGATCATCAGTTGAGGATAACCAGATCACACTCCTCAGCCCATTCCTCGACGTTCTTCTCCTCTGGCAGCTCGGACTCAAGCTGCAAGAACAGAATCGTGTGGAGGCATTGAAGTCACCTGCAAAGAGCCAGCTGATGGGGGAGAGAGGCAGTCATGCCCAACCAAGCTTAAGAAGAGGTATAGGGTTGTAGGCTAGTAGGACAAGAAGTGAGTAGGAGGGATGTAAATATTAAATAGAGATAGTGGAGTTTTTAAGAGGGAGGTGAACGGGAACGCACTCGAGAGTACCGTCCTAGGGAACATTTGGAATTAGATGAGAAGCTGCTGTAAGTTAGAAAGCACAAACGTAGAAACTCCGCCTCCAAGAGCTGTCCTTGGGATGTGATAGGCGGTGTAGCCTGGAATGTTTGGTTGGGGATAAGTGGTGGAGGGAGAGAGTTTGGTTTCTTGAACCATAATAACATCCGGATGATGAGTACGTGCGAAGAGTGAGAGTTCAGACAATTTGGTGCAAAGGCCGTTAAGATTTATATGTACAATAGAGAGGGGCGGTTGGTGAATGAGAAATCAGAGTTGCTGGGGCGGAGCACAGAACCACAACGGAAGGATGAGTTGTGATGCCTCACAGAACTAAGACCTGAACAGGAGAAGTGCATCCACCTTTGGAAAATCCAAAGCATTGGACGCTTGTTCCATTCCAGCTTGACTTTCTTGCTGCAGGTGGCACATTGATACTTCTGCACAGGTCCAGGATTCCTCTCGACGCCAGCCCTTTGTAGTAGAATCTTCAGGGGGGCTGGGGCCAGCCAGCCACTCTCCCATGACGGAAACCCTCTCGGCGGAGGGAGTGATGTCGGTTTGCACGAAGGTGATGTTGTTTCCTCCACACCGCTGCCACGGCACGAACGTACGACATCTCGGCAGCTCCAGGCTACACTGCCTATCACATCCCAAGGACAGCTCTTGGAGGCGGAGTTTCTACGTTTGTGCTTTCTAACTTACCTTCTCATCTAATTCCAAATGTTCCTAAGGACGGTACTCTCGAGTGCGTTCCCGTTCACCTCCCTCTTAAAACTCCATTATCTCTATTTAATATTTACATCCCTCCCTCCACTTCTTATCCCCCAACCTACAACCCCATACCTCTTCTTAAGCAGTTGCAAGACTGCTCTCTCTCCCCATCAGCTGTCTTTTCAGGTGACTTTAATGCTCACATGTTCTGTTCTGCGCTTGAGTCCGACGCCAGAGGGGAAGACGTCGAGGAATGGGCTGAGGAGTGTGATCTGGTTATCCTCAACGATGATCAGCCCACTCGTCTCCCTGCCTGCGGCCGACCTTCTAGCCCGGATATCTCCCTCATTTCATGCAATCTTTCTAATGCTTGCACCTGGTCCACTTCTACAACTCTTTCCAGTGACCACATTCCCGTCTTTCTCCACATTGATCTCTCAAACTCTCTCGCCCCTTACACTGGTATTTGTGAGGTTGTGAGAGGAACCCAGGACCCGCTCAGAAGAAGAAGTACCCATGTGCGACATGCGAAAGAAATGTCAATTGGAATGGAACCAGTGTCCAGTGTTTCGGATGCCAAAGGTGGGTGCACTTCTCTTGTTCGGGTCTCAGATCTGTGAGGCACCACGATTCTTCCTTTCGTTGTATTGTGTTCTCCGCCTCCAGTAACTCAAATTCCTCATCTACCAACCGCCCCCTCTCTATTGTACATATCAATCTCAACGGCCTTCGCGCCAAGCTTTCTGAATTATCTCTCTTTGCCCGTACTCATCACCCGGATGTTATCATGGTTCAGGAAACCAAACTCTCTCCCTCTGCTACCTCTCGGCATCCAAACATCCCGGGCTACACTGCTTATCATACTGCTAGGTCATCTCAAGGAGACGGAGTCTCTACTTTTGTTCTGTCCTCTCTTCCCTCTCACATCATTCCAAACACTCCAGTGGATAGCACTCTCGAGTACATCCCCATCCATCTACCTCTAAGAACACCACTTTCTCTTTTCAATATATACGTTCCTCCTCCTACATCCTGTCCACCAACCTACAACCCTATCCCTCTACTCAAGCAGCTGTATGACTGCTCTCTATCTTCCTCAACTGTCTTTGCGGGTGACTTCAATGCTCACAAGTTCTGCTCGTCGCTTGATTCTGATGCTAGAGGAAATGACGTCGAAGAATGGGCGGAGGAGTGCGATCTGGTTATCTTAAACGATGGTCAGTCCACTCGTCTCCCTGCCAGCGGCCGATCATCTAGCCCAGACATCTCCCTCGTCTCTTCCAATCTCTCTAATGCGTGCTCTTGGTCGACATCCACAACTCTTTCCAGCGATCACATCCCTGTCTTTGTCGATATTGATCTCTCTAACTCTCTTGCTCCCTATACAGGTGTTCGTCATCGTTCTTATCTTGATTTAGACCTTGGAGACTGGAGCCTGTTCAGGGAGGTTGCGCTCCGCCAAGCGGCTGATTATCCGTGGAATGGCGATGTACACCAGAAGGAGCGCCACCTATCTGATGTCATCTTGAAGGCTATGAAAGCTGCGATCCCTGAAGGTCGCGTCAAGACCTTCTTTCCCAATATCACCAGGGAGACACTGCAGAAGATAAGAACAAGGGACGCAAAGAGAACTGCAGATCACCTTGACCCAGACATCGCAGAGCTGGATAACGAGATCAGGAGGAACCTTGACAAACACAAAAAGGAAACTTAGGAAAAGTTCACTGAGAAGATGAACTTCAGAAGTGATGCAGCAGCAACGTGGAAGGCTTTGAAAAGGATCTCCAGAAAGTTCACCTCCGCCAACAATTCCACGATTGAATTTGAAGGTGAAGTCTTCAAGTCAGGGAATGAGGCCGCAAATGCTCTCGGGAAGCATTTTTTCATCACTAGAACCAAGAGAGAGAAGCAGAACAGAATAACTGTGCGAGAACTCTGTAAATCGCCACTCTTGGCTGAAGATGAAGCAGTCACTCCCGCTCAGGTCGAGAAGGTAATAAAGGAGATGAGTAACTCGAAGGCAGTAGGGCCAGATGGTTTAAGCCCAGCAGTCCTCAAGAGACTGCCCAATGAACTTCTGCCCCTTCTCGCCGACGTCATCAATACTTCGTTTCGCACATGTACATTACCCCGAAATTGGAAAGTCGCTCGTGTGATTCCACTGCCGAAGCCGGGAAAGTCACCATCCAAGGCTAATGGGTACCGGCCGATCAGTCTGCTCTCACCCATTGCCAAAGTTGCCGAAAAACTGGTTGTGGAGGAGCTGGCCGAACACAACAACAAGCAACAGTATCAGCATGGTTTCCGTAAATTACACTCCACCACTACGGCCTTGTTGGAAATTGTGAGCTATGTTCTGGACGGCTTCAATACCATGAAACCCCAACGTACTGTTGGTGTGGCCCTCGACTTAAAGGCACAGTCCAACCTCAGAATCGTGTTTCTGTTTTTCGGCCTATCTTGAGAACGGTCCGACGCTGATTCCAACGATGTCTTTGGAGTCGAACTAGACCCCCTAGGAACGGAGTTAGGGCCTCTCAAAATTTGAGTTGCGGAAGCACGGTGGACGAGTTGTCCGAGGCTTGTAACATCCGTCCTTTGCAACCGATGTCTGCGAGCGGACCTGAATGGATAGAGAGACTGAGAATGAGGGGAAGAACGGGGATATTGATCAAAAACCGACGCTCATTTCGCCACTGTTGAGCTCGAAACATGGTAAAAGGGGCGTGCCACAGTGGCTTCCGTGCGTGGGCGCCCCAGGGTGGCTTCCCCATGTATCTCGCTTATTCGAGGGTATCGAGAGCTCGCACTTGGCAGGTGTTATAAGGGGTGGGTATACTTCACAATTATATGGTTTTCTCGGATTTCGCCCTTGAGCTTGGACTGTGCCTTTAACAAAGGCATTTGACACTGTCAATCTTGGCCTACTATCAGAGAGTCTGTTGAAGTCTACCATTAAGCCATGGCAGAAGCGGTGGATGACTGCCTTCACTAAAGGACGTCGGGCAAATGTGCTATTCCAGGGACATGTTTCCAATAGCATCTCCATCGCCGCTGGTGTCCCTGAAGGAGTTTTATCGCCTGCACTTTTCAGTTTACATCTAGAAGATCTGCCCGTTCCCCCTCAAGACATCAAGGTCGTTGCATACGCGGATGATCCTTCCATATAATAAAATATTACTATTATGTGCCGAGATCGCGACATTAAGGTAGCCGCCAGTAAAATCAATGACTACTTGATCGAGTTGAAATGTTTCTTCGATCGCAAATTGCTCACAGTCTCTGCCTCCAAATCATCCGTCACCGTCTTTTCCACTGATAATGCAGAGCACAGTGCCCATCCTATGGTGAAATGGGACGAAACTCAATTGCAGGCCACCCGATTCCCCAAACTACTTGGACTCGTGTTGGATCCTTCGTTGAGGTTTCATAAGAACACTGAGCAGAAGCAAGCCACAGTGAAAACAAGACTCAACGTCCTGCGTGCTCTCGGTGGAACGTCCTGGGGATGCAATAAGAAACGATTCTGACCACGTATAAGGCTATTGTGCAACCCGCCTTGGAGTATGCTGCGCCAGTCTGGCAGCACATCGTGTCGGACTCATCTTGGTCCAAGCTGAAGCGCGTCCAAAATTGTGCTCTGCGAATTGCAACTGGCTGTTCTAAAAGCTCTCCAATTGAGCACTTACACGCCGAAGCTCGCATATTGCCTGTTAGAGACCACTGCCAACTCCAGGCGCAACAAATGTACATTAACATCGTGAAGTAGCCGAATCATCCATCGCGAAGAGTACTAAACCCGGTGAGAGAGATGTATCAGAAAGCCTTTCGCCGATGCTCCGTCGAAAGTAGATGTGCAGAGATGGACCGAAGCACAACAAGAACGCCTCCGTCTCTTGCGCGCGGAGCATACCCGATTCGTGAAGGAACACTTGAGCAGAGTTGCTATAAACTCCATCCTGGGAGTCGCTCCTCCGAAGGTCAGCGAGACAGAGATGGAACTTGGCAGGCGTGCCAGGTGCACCCTTGCATCGTTACGCTGTGGACACTCTCCCATGCTTATGTCATATTTGCATAGGATTGATAACAGCAAACCTGACGAGTGCCCTGATTGCTGTAGTCAAGGGCATACTACTGCGCACCTGTTCAATTGCCCGAAGAGACCGACTACATTAACGTCAATGGATCTGTGGACGAACCCTACGCTAGTGGCCGAGTTTCTGAACCTATGACAGAACCTTCTCTGTGGCTGCAAAGAAGAAGAAGAAGAGGTTGCGCTCCGCCAGGCAGCTGATTACCCATGGAATGACGATGTGCACCAGAAAGAGCGCCACGTGTCTGACGCCACCCGGAAGGCTACAAAAGCGACCATAACTAAAGGACGTGTGAAAAGTTTCTACCCTAATGTCACCAGGGAGATACTACAAAAAATCAGGTTAAGACACGAAAAGAGAGCTGAGAATCAATCGGATCCTCAAGTGGCCAAGCTGGATGATGAGATAAAAAGAGACCAGGACAAGCACAAGAAAGACAGTTGGGAGAAGTTCCCTGAAAAGTTCAATTTCATAGCCGATGGAACAATGACGTGGAAAGTATTGAGGAAGATCTCTGGCAAGTCCGCCTCTTCCTTGAACTCTACCATAGAAATCCAAAACAGCGTCTTCAAATCAGGAGAGGCTGCCGCATATGCTCTTGGCAAAAACTTTTTCATCACACGTACCAAGCTAGGCGTACAAAACGGAGTCACGGTAAGAGAACTGAGCCGTCTGCCGCTGATGAACGCTTCCGAGGCTTTCACTTCTACGCAAGTGGAAAAGGCTATCAAGGACATGCGGAATTCGAAGGCAATCCGACCAGATGGTATCTCTCCAGCCATTCTGAAGAAGCTTCCAATGGAACTTCTACCGCTGATCACAGATGTCATGAATACTTCTTTCCGTACCTGCACCCTATCCAAAGCATGGAAGACGGCTAATGTGATACCCCTGCCTAAGCCAGGCCAATCGCAAAGCACGGCAAAGGGTTATCGCCCTATTAGCCTGCTATCACCTATCGCGAAGATAGCCGAAAAGCTAATCGTAAGAGACCTGGCAGAGCAGAATGAGGGACAACAACATCAACATGGGTTTAGGAAGCTTCACTCCACCACCACTGCCCAACTGGAGATTGTAAGCTATGCAGTCGATGGGTTCAACGCCAGGAAGCCTCTCAGAACCGAGGCCGTTGCCCTCGATCTAACCAAAGCATTTGTATCTGTTAACCTGGGACTTCTGCCCGAGAAACTATTGCAGTCCTCGCTACAACCGTGGCAGAAGCGTTGGATTGGAGCGTTTACGAAGGGCCGTCGGGCCAAAGTGCTGATCCAGAATCACGTCTCCGATAGTATACCTATAGCAGCCGGTGTCCCGCAGGATGGAGTTTTGTCACCTGCGCTCTTCAGCCTGTACATTGAAAACCTACCCGAGCCTCCTGAAGATATCAAAATTGTTGCGTATGCCGACGATATCACCATCATGTGCCGAAACCGCGACATACAGGTAGCCACAAACAAGATCAGCGACTATTTCCTCGAGCTTAAAATCTTTCTCGATAGTATGATGCTCACAGTTTCCGCGGCAAAATCTTCTGTTTTGGTTTTCACATCTGACCCAAAGGAACACAGCGCCAAACCTATTGTCAGGTGGGATGGTGACCTCTTGCCTACAGCGAAATTTTCCAAGCTGCTAGGCCTCATTTCGGACCAATCACTGAAGTTTCACAAAAATGCCGAACAGAAGCAAACAGTCGTCAAGGCGAAGCTCAAGTAGAGCGCCTTCCCGCCGAGGAAAGCATCCTGCCAGTGAAAGAGCATTGCCAGATCCACGCTCAGCAGATGTTCATTGATGTCCTTAAAGGCATCGTTCACGATGAAATTCGTTTCTAAGCTTTCAATATATACTGGAAGCTCTAGTACCCTAGGCAACAGCCACGTTGAAAGAACCGCTAAAAAGTCTCTGAAAACTGCTTTTCCGGACCTCTTTTTCCTCGTTTTCAGACCCCATTCAACCACTCGACGCATGAGAAAGCAAGAGTCGATCGCTACGAATCGCTGGGTTGACCCATGATCTCCCGATCAAATCCCGTTCATCTTTCTTCCAGCTGATTTCTAAAGGAGAAAAGTTTGAATGATATGTGCAGAAAAGACATTCATCACGTAATCATATGATATATTTCATCAACTTCCACTCATTTCTACTATAGCACTTGTTGACCAATTACTTTCTTTTCTCATTTGACGAAAGTACGTAACAGATGATCGACCCAAAGGTCTACCCCCGAACCCAGAAAGACTTTTTCAACTGGAAAAACTTCATTTAATTTCAATTTTAGAACTGCAAACTTCGCGAATGGCTTCATCGAGGTCCAATTGAATGATATAACACAAAAACAGGCATTTGATTTCAACGTGTACGATGCCTTTAAAGGCAGGGTCCGGGCAGAATTTCGATTTTGAGATTTCTCGCTAAATCGGTGCTCTTGCTACAGGTAGTCCCAAGGAATATGCAAAAAGCAAGAGTCGATCGCTACGAATCGCTGGGTTGACCCATGATCTCCCGATCAAATCCCGTTCATCTTTCTTCCAGCTGATTTCTAAAGGAGAAAAGTTTGAATGATATGTGCAGAAAAGACATTCATCACGTAATCATATGATATATTTCATCAACTTCCACTCATTTCTACTATAGCACTTGTTGACCAATTACTTTCTTTTCTCATTTGACGAAAGTACGTAACAGATGATCGACCCAAAGGTCTACCCCCGAACCCAAAAAGACTTTTTCAACTGGAAAAACTTCATTTAATTTCAATTTTAGAACTGCAAACTTCGCGAATGGCTTCATCGAGGTCCAATTGAATGATATAACACAAAAACAGGCATTTGATTTCAACGTGTACGATGCCTTTAAAGGCAGGGTCCGGGCAGAATTTCGATTTTGAGATTTCTCGCTAAATCGGTGCTCTTGCTACAGGTAGTCCCAAGGAATATGCAAAAACTGCGTAAAAACCGGTCTTCTTCAAGTTGTTCCAGCCACTTCCGTAAGGTGGCATTTAGAGTTCTGCGAGCTGCGAGCTGCTCGCAGTGCGAGAGGTTGGGGGCGTGGCCTTGAAACTCTCGCAACTAGCTTTCAGAGTCTGCGAGTTGCGGGCAGTGCGGGAACCTGAATCAGGGTTGCGCATGAGTCATTGCGTCATATTGAATCAGGGAATGAGTGGCATTGGAGCGCTGTATTGTTTCGGGGCTATATCTCATTCACATTGATTCGAAATTTGCCGAAACTTGTCTTACATCTATTTATTCTTCTGTTAATATCATCTTTACTTGATCTGATGTTGATGTTCACACTCGTTATCCGAATGCCGTTACAAACTTAGATGTCGGGGGGCATCCATGAAAGTGAAAATCTTTTCTGATATCAGACATTTGATATGATCATGAGTCAATTGTATCCTACGAACTCAGTGGAATGCCTCCGAGAATTGATTTCTCCTCTAGGATTCTGGGCGAAATTACAAAAGTTTACAACAAAATACAAGAAAATTTCAACTCCCATCTAACTAAAACTTCCATATAGGGTCACCCAGGATATGACGTGATTTTTTTCTTGAGAATTTTGACCACCAGAAAGATAGACGGGACAAAAACGCTTAACCCTGCTGTCTTGACGACAAAAGAAGAAAAAACCACCCTCAAAACAACAATCGCATATGTAGAAAAAACAAACATGATATTTTGGAAGTGCGTTTACTTTCTTTGATACGCATCACTTTCCGCACAAATGTTGTGTGTTGAAACTTCAAAAAAAAAAACCATCATTGAAAAGCAAAACTGGATATAATTACGAGTATAAACTAAAGAGAAACCTTCACAAGAAAGAAAACAGCAAACAATCATGAGTAAAAACAAAGAAAAACCAGCACAAAGTGTTTTGTTGGCAAAAGAATTGATGATTCAGAAAATACTCGCAGTGCGAGCTACGACAAAAATAGTCAGGAGTATTCTTCTCGCAGCTCGCAATGCGTGCGTGAAAATGGTCGCAGTGTCCTCGCAGTGCGAGAGGACTATGAAAGCCCTCTGCGAGAATTTCGTCGCAGAGCGCTCGCACTGCGAGTTGCGTGCTCGCAGTGCAGCAACAACTAGGAAAGCCCCCCTACCATTTCGTCGCAAGACAGCTCGCATGCGAGGACGCTGCGAGCACGCAGCTATATGCTTATACGTGTCGCAACTCGCAGCTCGCAGAACTCTAGATGCCACCTAAGCCGATGATCCAGAAAAGTCAGAAAAGTGTGGCCATCGTCCATATTTTAGTGGTTGTCCACGCATTCTTCAAAAGTGCTGTGTGATTATCGGTCATTCCAGCCATGATTATCATGCTGTGAATACCGTAATCCCTGACTTTGAGGCTGTTTTCTCCAGAACTAAGGACTCAGTGTTTGTGAAACGATCAGACGATGTTCAGCTAGGCCAGCCCAATCTATTTACTCCAAATTTCGGTAGTGTCAAAAATTGACCGGACCTTGCCTTTAAGCAGCCTAATCATCCGTCGAGAAGACTATCAAATCCCGTAAGAGGGAGAGATCGACCAGAGTGCCGTTTGCCGATGCTCCGAACAAAGTGAATGTACAGAGATGGACCGACTCAAACCAAAAACGGTTTCGTCTCTTGCGCGCGGAGCACACCCAGTTCGTCAAGGATAATCTTGCCAAAGCGGCTGTCAACCCTATTTTCGATGTTGTGCCTAGGGTATGTGATACCGAGTACGAGCTCGGTAGGCGCGCCAGATGAATCCTCGCTTCGTTACGCTGCGGACATTCTCCATTGCTTATGTCTTACCTGTACAGGATCGACAGTAGCCAGCCTGACGTGTGCACGGACTGTGGAAACCAAGGCCACGACACTAAGCACGTATTTGATTGTCCGAAGAAGCCAACAACGCTTACTACAATGGACTTGTGGACGAATCCAGTGTTGGTCGCCCAGTTCCCCAACTTGTGACAAAACCCTCTCAGTGGCTGCAAAGAAGAAGAAGAAGAACTTCTGGGCCGAACTCGGCGAAACCCTTTCACAAATGCGGACTTGACACTGAATCCAGAAAACGCAACTGTACAGACATCACCCAAAAGCCAATTTTGTCATCGCATGTCATCTCCTCTCCCATGCAGGGTTGAGCAGGCCGCTGTGGCTATTTTCGTAGCGACTACGACCCTCCCCCCAAATTTTCATTTTTTTCCAAGAAAAATTCCAAAATTTACGACCCCCCACCCCAGGGGGCCCCTGGTACCAGAATTTTTTAGCTTTATTTAGTGTCAAATTTCAAAAAAAGCGTAAGTTGTTGTAATATTTTTTATTGTGGATTCGGGGGACATATTAGGCATATATTTTTTCAGTTTTATATATAAATTTTTCACTATTATATGTATTTGATTAGGTGCAATGCACGCGGAACACTGCAATTAGTTCCAGCGCCTCATTTTTACTTCATTATACCTTACCAAGTGGTTTGGAGAAAATCTTTTTTTCCAAAAATTTTACGACCCCCCCCCCAACTTTTCTTTTTTTTGTCCAAAAGTTTCTGAAAAAATTACGACCCCCCGTTGTGGCCGGTCACAACGCTGCTCAACCCTGCTCCCATGTGATCATTCGACCCATCATAACTGTTATCATCACACTACAAAATTACGTAAGTAGAAGCTTCAGAGAAACCTTTAGGGCTACTTTTGGCGAATTCTTAAGAGCAAAAATGATTAAGTCTTTGGCTCAGTTAAACATACTGGAGAGGAGCGTCGAAAAAAGAATTCGCACCGACGCGGAAATTTCCTTACTGGTATGGTCGAATACGGGTGCCAAACATTCCCCAAATTTCTCCGAGGGATTGGTTTGGTACTCCGTGTGGGCGAAATTCTGTCTTGGTGCGAAATTTCTCTTCGAACCTCCATCATACGTTTTTCAACCTACTCCAAACTGCCACACCACCCACGGGGTGGCAGTGAGAGCTGGTGTGTCTCAAATAACATGATAACTTTGTAAATGAAAAGTTTCCAACTTAGTTTTATTCAAAGTGTTCATGATTGAAGGGATTTTCTTCACGGCATTTATACACACAATTCAGTCGGCAAAATCAATAACCTTTGCCGTTCAGAAAACCTATATAAGCCCTCTGAATTGCTCTTTCCTTGGTGCTATCATAGCGGGAGAGGGGGGCACTATGGCGTGATGCACTTGGCCACACACAATTAACTGTGCCGCACTTAGTTTGAGCACCTACCCAGGGTTTCCTTCCCTTGGCAAAATCAGAAGAGTCATTGCGGCACGGAAAAACAGGCGTGGCCAAGTGCGATACAACAGTGCCACCCCCCCCTCGCTAGGATAGCACCCTTTCCTTTAACATGAGCATGCATTCTTTGGATAGTGCAGTGCTTCTGTCGTCCATCTTCTAAGCGATAAAAATTGCGCGATAGTGATCGCGCGAATGGTACGGGTAGGAAAACGTGCCCCAAAGCAAAAATATCTTTCGCCCCCACGGGGCTGCGTGGAGTTTTAGGTCAGCGGTCTGCCTGGACCTTGAGGGCCCTGCTACCAAAAATGACTGATAAGAAATGGTTTTCGACGAGTTAGGAGACGTTTTAAAAGGAAAACTATTTATATTCGTTTCGGTAATGGTGATTTTATTCCTTGTTTGTTACAGGATGATGTGCGGATGATGACTATGGCTTGTCCCACGGATTTCAACGAAGATTCCTTCGGTGCGTTGGTGGATCAAGATGGAGCAGTTGAAGACTATATTTCTTGTGTTAATAATATGAGTATTCCTATATACTGAGATTTCTTGTTAATGATGCTGATATTGCCTTTGTTAATACTGTTGTTACCTTTTTTTCACTGTGTAATCAATTTCTGTTGAATTATTAACAAAAATTGGTAACTATTCAATCTCGTTTCATGGGTGCTATCGCATCAGGGGGCACCATGGTAGCGCACTTGGCCACGCCCATTTTTCCGCGCCGCCACGACTTCTGGTTTGGAAAGGGGAAAAAACCTCGGGTTGGTGTCTAAATTACTTTGCGGAGTGGGAAAATGGTAGTGGCCAAGTGCGATACTATGGCGCCCCCCCCCTGCGATACAGCATTTTCTGCGCTAGATTCCAAAGGCGTTTCCTGTTGCCCGTTCGCTGAACGACCCGCTATATGAGAGGGAGCACAACCGGTCAACAAGATGACGATGAACCGGTACCCGGCCCCAGAATCGACTTCTCTACCGAAAGGGGCAGACCCAGTCAACAGACGTGCAACGTCCTTGTAGGAATTTGGGGACAGAACCGGTCTACCAGGAGAGAACCACCCGGTCAACGTATTGCTTGTCATGCGGGCGCGTTGACACGTCATCACTAGTCTGAGCACTCCCACACCTCGGCGTCACTGGCC